>CM062817.1:532229105-532791255 GCA_031772625.1 Pinus tabuliformis | reverse complement strand
CCCATTCCAATGTCTTTCATTATTGAAGATACTTCTCTATGAGAATGAGGCAATTATTGTCCTTTGGAAGTATTTTGTTTACCGAAGTCTGCATAGTGCAACAAATGATTTTTATAAGTATACACAATATTCAAAACTTTTAAGACATCTAGAGAATTAATTTATAGGAATATCAATCCAAACTTAATATATCAGTAAAGCATGTGTTTCTCATTCCATGTGTAACCTTCAAGTTCAACAACAACATAAGTGTCACCAATATAGAAGATTCAGCATTTGCATAAAGAGGTGTCCTAGCCAAATGAGCTAGGGGTGAATCAACAACTTCTTCAAAATATGTGTATAAGTCTTGGATAAATTCATTGACACCAACTTCATTTATCTGCGAAGTGGCTTCTTTCATAAATGTGTCTTGTCCTTCATCTTGAGAGTCGCTATTATCAATATCATCCATTGGTTCTTCACTAATATTGGGAACTAGAAGCGGCTTTCCATAAATAAAAAAATAAAATGAAATGATCAATAATAATGTATTAAATAATGTGCATATTTATTTATTATAATAAAAATTTGTTAATTATAATGTACCTCTTCTATATAAACTCCTTGTTCCAATCTATGGAGAGACCCAAAATTTCAAAGTTGGAGAAAATATACAGATTGTGGTGAGAAAGCGGGACCCTTCCCAGTTTGATACTCTGTTGAGGATCCCTGAGGTTATGAAGGGATATAATATATCTCCTTGTTTAAGCACCTGATTTGGCCTGGACTCCAGTATTCCATCCAAAAGTTCAAGAACTTAGAAAAAGTTACAATATATCCCCTTGTTTAAGTATGAATTAATCTCTTCTAGAAGACAAGGATGTGTGCAATCAGAAACTTTCCTTGGATTATCCATTGAAGAGGGTTGAACATGCCGAGGGACTAGAATATGATACCCTAGTGAAAAATCTTGAGCTTATAGAAATTGATGCAACATCAGAGACTGAATATTTGTCACTACATGTCCCACTTGGAGACCATGTGTGTGTCATGGAGAAGGATGCTACGCTTTTGGATGGGACAGATCATTCTGAAAGTATTTTCCTCACATAAAATCCTGTAGAATCTGGAGAAGTAGCTGAGGGTTATACTATTTTGGATGATATGAATGTTCCTAGTAAAGGAGTTTTAAGAAGAACCAAACTTGTAGACAGAATACTGACTTTGAGCAATAGATTACAAAATTTGCAATTGGACTTACAAGGACCATTCCCTATATTGTTGATAAAGAAAATTTCCATATTATATGTGATTTTATCTTGCTGGTAAAAGCAAGTTGTGTGTGATATGGACCTATTTCATGCTAAAGAATTAGAGTCTAGTGCTAAACACATGATCACATATCCAAGCAAAAGATCATCCCATTGCATCTCCAAGAATGGTAGATATCAAGTGACACAATGTGGCCATTTATTGCACAAAAGTTGAATTATATAGCAATGAGCCAATGGGGAGTGCATTTTCATAAAATGATGACCTCATTTCTCAAAACACACCCAAAGGAACTAGGATTGTTACAATGTTGTATGTTGGGTTAGGGTACAACACTATCATGTTATAAGACACAATTGCATATAAAAGGTTATACTCCAACATTAAAATTTACAACTAATTATTGAATTTTTTGCGTTACAACACTAAAAAGAAAATATAATTGAGTGAAAAAAGTGGAACCAACATCACAAGGAAAACCCAATATGGTAGTATGTCCTCTTGAAGAAACCAACCATGTCAAATGTGAGGAATATCAATAGAGGATGAATGTAGAAAAACCCCTAAATCTTGTAGAAATTGTGAGGATCCTAAAGTAGAAACACTCCTAAATCTTGCAGAAATAGTGAGGATCCTAAAAGAAATACTCTAAAGCTACGTGATAGATAATGAAAGGATAATCCAAGAGAGAGAAAGACCATTATAATTGAATGCACTGCTGCTAGAAAATCTATCTGAAGTTCAGAAGCAATTGCAACAAAGACCTAATGATACCAATGATTAATTTCAAAGATAAAGATTCATTGAGAGGTTAAAAAACACATATTATCTACAAATAAAATAAGGAAAATCACCTCCATAAAAATACACCATGCTAAAAGGATAGATACATCTAATAAAAAATCATTATTTGATTCGTCTAAGGTTGGGATAGTCAATTCATATGAGCTTCTTGGAAATGGTTCCAAGAGTGAATTACATAAGAAAAATAAAAATAAGCATTCTTGAACAAAACTTCCTTGAAGGAGAATAGATTCAAATCACAATAATGCAAGACTTTAGGAAATGGTACCAAGATGAGTTTCTTAGCCAAGATAAAACTATAATAGAAAGATATAAGTGTGAAAAAAATACTAGATAGCTACTTGCAAAACAAGAAACAAGAGAGAATAAAACCACTAAGAAATTAACTAGTGAATGAGAGAGACAATTCAAATTTCTAATAAAATCTAATAATATGTTATTGATGAACATGAATGCAATACATAGACTCTGCTAGAGACCAATTAGTTCAAATTAGGTTTGGGTTCCATGTTCATGCACAAATATAATTCAAAAGTACTTTCCCTAGTTGGAAAACACGTTAAATTATACTCACGAACCCAAATATACCCTGAAAATAATCCCAATGCCTACATCCATACCATGAACATAATCCAAATTATTATAGCTATACAAATGAATACAACTATGCAAGGAAAATAATACCAATGCCAACATCTTTGCAAGGGAAATACATCAAATTGAAAGGAAAATACCTGTGGAAGATAAACCCTTTGTTGTCTTCCTTGAAACTTCTAGCTCAACTTCAAGTTCCTTTGCAAAATAACAATGAAAGCCCCAGCATATAAAAACTAAAACAATTTGGCACCAAAAAGAATTTCGGCCTCTACACCAAAGAAGTTTCAGTGGTTTCAGCTATCTTGTTTCCATTTTAAGCTAGCCTGTTTCCATTTTAAGATGGCCTAGCCCGATGTTTCCTACTATTTCCCACTCAGTCAGCACCCATGTCTCCCACTTTTCCTAAGAATGAGGGTCTTAATATATATCTCCTGCTACCCACAAATAAAAGAGTATGTGCTGTGATGTTGTTGGGCCTCATGCCCTTAATGCCCATCACAGAAACCCTAGTCTTATGGCTCTCAAACATTGGTGTTTGTCTCTCCATTTTCTCGACAAACCCTCCATTGCAATGGGGCAAACGAGGAGGAAGGTTTGGTTAATGACGAGGAGGAAGGTTTGGTTGTAGAAGCAAAGGTGTTCATTCATTGCAGTGTGGAGGAAGGTTTTGTTGATGAAGTTGCGGCACCATTTTCTAGTGGATTCATAACAGAAAGTCATGGCAGGAATCAGGCAAGGAATGGAGTAGTTTCGCCAGGTCCACCACTGGATTCTGTTCCATCAATTCCTCCCAAAAGCCCAATTTCTCGTGTCGTCTGTAGAATCCCTCTGGAACAAATCAAGGTGATTCTCTAGCCATCTCTTAGCACAACATGAAACAAAGTGACATTGGTGTGGCACTGTCACCATCTTCGTGAATGTGCAAACATTTCTCAATCTTTTTTGTTCCTCTGTTCCTTGCATAAACCCTCTCTGTTCCTTAAAACCCTCTATGTTCATGTATATACTTTTGAATACAAATTGGCAAAACCAAAGTAATTAAGGTATCAAACCGATGAGTCATGATCCTTATATGAAAAAAAAGAATGGCTCCAATCTTAAACCAATTCCACGAGCTAAGCATCAAATCTACATAACATACCAAATCCTGGTAACCCCACACGTAGCCCAGAACTCTAGTTTATAGCCAAACCACAAAGGGAAGAGCCTACAAGGGGTGTAAGTGTATGCGTGAACTAAAAAGAAACCATGATTGTCGTCCTCCAGCTCTGAAGAAACCAGAAAATCTGAATACCACTTTCTTCCAAGGAACTCTTCAAACCACTGTTACAAGGCTGGCAGATAGAGGAATTCTCCAAAGCTTGAGATTTCGATAGACACGAAACTGCTTGCAAAAATAAAAGCAACTTTCAAACTGCAGAGCTACCCAAACCCTAAGCTGCGAATAAGCATCAATGAAAACATAAAATCCACCGAGATCTTGAAAATTGGAAATCCACTGAGATCATGGGGAGGCCACCTCTTATAGAATAAAGATTATGGTCTTAACCAGATGTCTAGTGAGGCCAGGGGCTCGTTTTCCTTGTAACCGCTTTAGAGGCCAGAAAAGAAATCCAAATGCCTTGACTGTATGTTTTCCAAAAGCCAATGAGGATAAGGAAACGTCAACATTAAATGCTTTATCCTACTTCTATATGATATTTTCCTGGGGAGCTTACACTTTCATAATAAATTTTATTGCAATACATGTTTTGCTATGTATCGTCACTTGTTGTTCAGGTTGTGGCGTTGGGGAATTACATAATTCATATTGTGCTAACTAATATTTTCTACGTGGAAATAATCCTTATACCCTCTCTTGGAGTGTTGTGTTTATTACATTGGTGAAAACATTGGTTGCATTAGTGGCAAATATTCACTTATGAAGGCAAATCTAGTTAATCCTCCTCCATATGCTTAAAGCAATCAACGGTGAACGTTGTTGCATCCTCAAGATCGACAAAACCTCAGAAGCATCATATACATGATGTGTATGCTAAGACGATCCCCAAAATGTGATTTAGTCAAAGTCTAGAGTACTTCCAAAATCTGAATCAAAACCACGTCAACAATCCCATGAAAAGCTCGAATAAAATTTGCCAAAATTTTCAAATGAATTTGGTGTCTAAAACTCCTAAGCCTGTAAGTAAATTGAGTTAGCTCCATAAATTAAAAAAACAAATCAATTTTGAAGCTATAAATCAACTTTAAAACCCTCTCAGCCTCCTCAAAATATATTTTGATTCAAGCTTAGGCCCAAAATCCAAACAAAATATTAGACGGGTCTTAATAGAATCTCATTTTAAAATAGAGGTTGATACTTCAAACCCTAGCCATTTGTGTGAAGGAGGAAATGGCTAAAGATGAATTCAATTTTCTTAAAATATGGCTTAGATCTACCTGCAACAAATAGATTAGATGATTGAATTCGAAATCACATCCTTTCCTCTTTAGATATGTAAAGTGAAACAAAAGATATGACGACCCATGGTGTTCCACAATTTTTTAGGGGTGACAAGGTTTTAATGTTGAGATAAAGGAGTCCTCCCCATGATACTCTCATGCCAAATGTTGATATGCTCATTATTTATTGGAAATAAAGTTAGTTAATATTAAGGAGGGAAAACAACATTGATAATCCTCTAGACTTGTGAACCTTTTCTAACTTTTATGACCTGATCAAGGAAATGACGTCACACTCCTAGATTCTTCTTATGAATGACTCGATTCCACCAATCATACATACTTGAAATAAGCTATCAAAACAATTTATATTCCATTTCTAGATAAGGGATTCTACCATGATGATATACATGAAAGTTGATAAGGGCCAACCCTAAAAAAGTCCTAACACAAAAAAATGCATATAGAACCCATTGCATAAAGGATAAACCAACAAATTGTTGATACATGTGGATATCCAAGCAATGAATCCTGTATTAAACCCAAATTTCTAAAGGAACCCAAACATGAAGCTATGCTTGACACAATTAAAGACATTTTCCATATCCAACTTAAGGATCATCTAGGTTTCCTCATTATTCATACTAAAGGGGATAAATTCATGTATAAGGATGATATTTTCCATAATTTGTCTCTTCCTCACAAAATCACCTCGGGATTCTAAGATAATCTTAGGGAGTATACTTTTTGATATATTAGCAATGATTTTAGACACAAATGGATTATTTTCATGCATAATATTTGTACTCAAGATATCTTGGCTCCTAGTTTCAATATATAGGGTGGCATAGGGGTTATATGCTACTTCTTTGATCTTTTCATTTGGACTTAGTGTCTCTCCTTCATTGGTGCTGATTTCCTTGAGTTTCTTTTTCTTCAATCATTAAAGAAGGAGTGACTTATTCCTACTCCATGAGAATTTGATTTCCCCATAGTTTATATTTGAGGTAGTTGATCTCTTTACTCACTAATTGATATGAACCAACCAACCACCAATGAACCAACCACCGACTTGCTCTAAATTGAAGAAACAAGGTGAAGAAGGAGGGATCTTAGAGCTAAAAATTATTGAAATGAATAAAAAAGAAAAGTACCATAACCATATTGTTTAATCATATAAAAAGTGATTTTTTAGTGATCTAATCCAACATAAGATATAATTTGAGAAGACAAAGAGGTGTTGCTTTCTACGAAGGAACTATGTACCAATAACTGATCTAGTTTAATGCATCTAGGGCTGAGACATCTATTGGTCCATGTAAGTTTCCCTTTTTTGACCAAGATATTATATAAATAAAGCAAAGGAATGTGGTTCTCCATTCTCTATATGATTGGATCCCAAAAATCCCCCCTCACGTCCCTCCACTTTACTCATAGTGATGAAGAATGGTGTTAAAGTCTCTTTCTACAATGTAATTTGAACCAAAATCTTAATCCCTCAACTCCATCATGCATTTCCAACATTCTACTTTCTCATGATAAATTAAAGGCACATAAATATTAATTACATTGAAATAGTGTTAAATGATAGATGCGAGAGGCTTTTCACTAACCAATGATGAAAATAGCTAACTCGATATAATTTAAAAGGGAATAATTCCAAAGGGTATAAATTGTTGGCATGTCTATGTTGCCTTTGATGTCACTTGTTGAAGTCACACACTCATGTGTCTATATGTCAAGTCTTGAATCTATTGTATACCTATTAAAGGTGGCCATACTAATGTAAAATGATGTCATAAGTATCCACAAGATTCTTAGAACTAGTGGTATAGTGATTGGCAATGAATGAATAAGCAAGAAAATTGGGAAAGTATCTAACAAATATGGTTAGAGTACGCATCAAATTCCCCATCCTTGAATGAAATGGTGGTTTACATAGGGCTCATGAGAGAATATGGGATGGAGGGTAGATTGGCATGGTCAGAAAATGAGAGAAGGGTTTTATCTACTAAAGGAATATGGGATGGAGGTTATATCTAAGTTCAGGGAGGCTTTTAGGTTTTTTGACAAGGATGGAGGTGGATGTATCACAAAAAAGGAGCTCAACACAATAATGCAATCTTTGGTTCGAAACCCCAATGTATATTGGAAGTGTTCCAAATGTTTTATATTCAATAATCAAGTCTCGAATACAATCAACCACAAAAGAGTAGTTATAATCTGCCTGTAAATGCAACATATTAAATACACCATTCCAAAATGATTTTTCTGAGGAGAATCAAAGAAATAGATGAGTCTGGCTATCCATCACCTCCATACATAGTAAACAACAACTAGGCCCACTCTTTCCTTTACGACACATTGTCTCATGCCAAGATGAAGCAAAAAATATACATTTACTGATATTCTTAAGCATAGCGAAAATATGAAGCCAATATACATAGATTCTCTGAAGGACTACTTGAACTAGAGTCAACTTGCCTCCTAGGGAGAGCCACCTCTATGCCCATGATAAAAGTTTATAGTGGATTTTCTCTATAAGTAAACTCCAATCCTTAATTCCATAACAATTAGGTTGGAGCATAAATCTAAGATTTTCAAAATCTGCATCCAATGCAGTGGAGATAACACCAAAATTATGATAAATCTCTAGTACTAATGCATCATCTCGGTAAGAAGAAATCATATGAGATTTATTATTATTAATAAGGAGTGAAAATACCGATCAAAAGAGGTCAATCTACCAAATAGTAACACATCATCGACAAATATCAAAGGATTAGTTGTGACTTGTCTACTACACAATTACATTTAATCCATCTACCTCCACACCTGCAACCAAAATTATTACCCTTGTGAATTTTGTGACTAATTCTTACACAATCCAATATTTTATCCTCAACGTCTTCTTCTCGCAAAAGTTGTCATAGATACTTTTAAGTAGGGATATTGTCTACTAACAAATATTCTGTAATTTGCCTCCACCATCCTTGTAGAAATTATGGTGTAGAGTTGCAACTACTTATGAACTTTTAATCAAAATCACAAGACACAAACCTACTCTGTTTCTCTCTTGAAGTTAGTTCACACAAGTTAACATCATCCAAGTTGTCTGTTGATGTGGAAATTTGAATTTTTCCAATTTAATCAAGGAAAAATCAAATTGAGAATTTCTTGCTGCATTTTTGAACACATAGTTCGTTGGAATATATTACTTTCACTATGAACTTGGCATAGTTCCCATGTTACGTTCATCAGGTTTTGGGCTGATGTGGTTCTATGTGTTGTGTATATAAATAATATGTGTCCAACTCTTGCTATTAGAAACAAGACTCCCTATGAAATGTGGTATTGCCACATTCCTTCGATGAGGCATCTCAGGGTTTTTGGTTCCTCATATTATGCCTTCATACCTAAGGAACAGATAAAAAAAATCAGTGCAAGGAATCACAAATGTATCTTCTTTGGGTACTCATACCTCCAAAGCATACCATCTCTATGATGAAGTGAATAAGAAGTTTATAATATCTAGAGATGTGATCTTTCTTGAGTCTTCCATGATTGACAATGTTGTTGAGTGGTAGCTTAATTGTTTGGATATATTTGAACATGCAAAGTATTTTCAAGAGTTTGATAGTGATATTCCACATCTCCTTCTCTTAGATCTATAATTTCTAAGAAGAACCTTGAAGAAATCAGGTTCAAGGAAATTCCTTCACCTGCTTTGTCAGGAAAGAGCTAAGAGACTATTGGCAGCAGGTAGCCAAATCTGACAAGTGGTGAGGGTACATGCAAGATACAAAGCAAGGATTAATGCAAAGGAGTAATGCAGAGGAGTGTAATGACTACATACATATCATCAAACATCTTTCATCCCACTTAGGATGCCTTGCATCATGCCTGGTTAGTCATAAGATCATGTTGGTCACAACCTCAATAGCTTAAATAAACAAGTGGTAATACTCTTCATTTTCTAAGCTATGTAATAAACAAGTGAAAGGGAGCAAGACACGTAGATCAAACACATGGAATGACTTTCAGTTCTTGCAACCATGAATGTCATTGAAGACGGAATGATACGACAATGATAAGCAAACTTTTAAGCTACATTAAGAGGTGTATTTCAAAAGACACACTTTGTTTTCCATACCTAGCCTCCAAAGGGTTATGCATCAGATGGAGTATTCATGCGGTCTTAATATTCTATCATACGTTGGGTTTCTTGGTCAGCTTATTTTTCTCCTCAGCTCCTTGAGAGTCATCTATCATGTCATCTTTCTTCGTGGCCCATGAGAGACATAATTATGTAGTTTCAATGCGCAGTGACTGTTGCGGGATGAGGCCTTGGGAGGACACATTTACACAATTTTAGGATGTAAGAAACTACTTGGGATGAGGCCCTGGGAGGACACATCTATGCAATTTTAGGATGCAAGGCAGACTTGGTAGTCAAGGGACAAAACTGCACAGTTTTTGGAGACAGTGGGTTCCAGCTGAGGGAAGGACACTAGAGTAAACCACTGTGCATTTTTGAATGGTAAGGGAGGTTGGGATTTCTGCACATTTCACAGTTCGAACAAGTAATGGAAAAGCTTAAGGGTTACATATGTGAAGTGTGTAGTTCAGGAAAGTTGGATGAGGCTAGGTTGCTAAGGAAACTTCGAAATTTAGCTAAGTGTGGGATCAGTGGAACTTATGTGAATAGTGATAAAATTTCACTATGATCACACACTTGAAAACTTATCGATACAACATAGACCATCCAGAACATATAACACATACTTCACTTAATGAAACAACCTTTGTGGCAGCTTATGGCAAGTGCGGCTTCGATTATAGACTTTGGGAGGATAAAGGTGACACTTGTGTAAGAGTGTGTGAAATGAGTGTTAAACATGTCTCATTCTCATAAATATTTCCCCTTGAAGCAACTCTTCGAATGGCTTCCTGAGTGCTTTTTCTATCACCTTCTGCATCTAGGATGGAGCTAACATTATTCCTTATCTTTCTGGCTGTCGTTTGCTTGTGAAAAAAAACTGAGTTCTTGTCACCCCCTTGTAACCATAATTGTCTCGACTTGAGCCTCCATTTTGTTTCCTCTTCTCTGTTAACTCGGTATAGCTGTAAGTAGAGTTCATTTTCCTGCTATTTGTTCTCTTGGGAAAGGCCATTATCCTCTATTTCTCTTTGGATACTCTCCAGATTGTTCTTAATTTCTTTTTTTACCTTCTCTGGTTGTTGATACTTTGTTTTAGCCCATTCTTTGATGGCTTGTTTTGTTTTCCGTAGTTTTGTTTCCCAAATGAAACCAGGAGAGCCTTCCACGTGTTGGATCCAAGAGCTGTAAACAATTCCTGCAACTGTTGGTATATCATTCCAGAGAGAACTGTATCTGAATGGAATGGGCTAAGTGCCCTATGATTTTCCAGCGTTAGGGTTATTGGGAAGTGGTGGAGCAGAGCACGTTAGAATGTTAGCATATCTGACAGAGAAAGCAGAGGGAAGTGTAATATTGATGAGAATTCTGTACAACTGCTCCATGATGTTACCAACACCCATCCTGCGGTTGTTCCAGGTGTATCTAAACTTTTTTGGAGGGACATCGAGAACATCATGCTCCTGCATGATATTTTCCAACTGTATTCTATATGGATCAGGCATAAAACTGCCTCCCCTTTTCTCATTGGTGTGGAGGATTAAATTAAAGTCACCTCTTAGAATAATTTTAGTGTTCTCTTCTGCATCCAGACTGTCTTTTAGATCATGCCAACAACTATCCTTATCTCTGTAGTGATTCGGCACATAGATGTTGTAGATGATAATGGCTTGTTGATCTGCTTTATTTTCCAGAGTTGTTTTGATCCAGTGTTCATTTATTGTTTCCGAAATACAATTCCATATACCTTGATTCCAAATTGTATCTATTCCTCCTTAGGCTCCTCTTTCCTCACTAATGCTTCCTCTATACTGTCTCTGCTGCTCAATGAATTTATTCATTTCCTTGTGGTTTTGTTTTGTTTCTTGTAACATAATAATTCCTGGCTTCTTAGAAATGATAAGATCCCTTAGGGCTGCTACCTTAGAGGGGTACCCAAGTCCCCTGATGTTCCAAGATAATATTTTCATCATTGGATATGCAGTATGCGAGGAGGAGCTCGCCCCCCTTGGTCCTTGTTGATTGCTTTTTTGTCACGCTGCCCCAAGATATAAGTTTCTATGGGTGTCTGCATTCCCATTGCTATGTCCTTTTGGGTGTTCTCATCCTTGTGTTGCTTAGCATATTTTGCCTGGGCCAGGTTTCTTGGAGGGTTCACTAGAACCCCTGTGATCTTTAGATGAGCTTCTGGTGATTCTGTTGAGGGGAGGATCAAGAAGAGGCTGAGAGGAAATAGTAAGAGGCAATGAGGATTCGATAGTGTCTTGGGGTTGGCTTTCAGGGAGAGGTGGATCCTGGGGATTAGGAGGTGAGTGGGGGGATGAGGGGTCTTCTTCCTCCAAAGATTTGAAGGGGTTTGATGTAGAGGGTAATGGCTCAGTCAAGATGGGAGGGGGGAGAAGGATGCAGCTTGGATTTCTGGGGGAGGCTTTGGTTTTGGGCCAGACTATTTGGGGTTTGCTTTCCTTTTTTTGACTTGTTCCCATGTGTCTTCACTAGCTTCAGCATTTTCATTCATTTCATTTTATTTTAGTTTACTACACCTATTAGAAAAATGACCATATTCATGGCATACCTTACATTTGAATAAGATTTTTTCATAGTCCAGTTGCTAAATCTGGGTCCACTGGTCCACGTTGATCTTGATTGCTTATGAAAGGCCCTTTCCTAAGTTGACTTCAACACAGATCCTTGCACATGCGTGCATGTTTTCTTTTGGTTCACATCTGTCAATGTATTTTTCGACAGCATTCCCAATGGCTTTAACTGGTTCATCTCCCCAGCAATGAAGAGGGAGATGGGGCAAGCGAACCCAAACCGAGACTACATTAGGTATATCCATTTCTGGGTTGAAGTCAGGGGACCATCTGTTCAGATAGAGACCTCTCAAATCCATGAAGTAGGGACCATTTCTAAAGATGAGATTCCAGTCTTCTTTGGTTTCAAATAGGAATGTGTAGTAACCCCTTCCACAGAATCTCATTGCGATTTTTCCTTAGATGCTCGCGTTCCAGATGTGCTCCACCCATTTTTGTACAACTCTGGGAGAGCGCCACAGGCCAGTAAATTGTCCAACTAGACCTCTCTCTACTAGAGAGATCGCTACCTTCCTTGGGAGACAAGGGGGGAGGGAGATTTCTGGGATGTCAACCAGTTTCTTGATGAAATTTGAAGCTGTGGGTTTGTTTCGGATGGTAGCATTTTCAAAAATGAGAGAGGCAAAGATCTCAGCATGGTCTTCATTTTCTTGCATCTTGGAGGGGTCAATCCCAGCCATGGAAAGGCTAGAAGGGAGCCAGTCCCAGCACTAGCTGGAGGAGGAGGGTAGAGCCTGACTGCGGGGGTGCCAAGGAGGAAGATTGGAGGCTCAGTAGCAGGGGCTGCCAGGCAGGAGGCCCGCAAAGAGATGCAGGAGGCGAGGTTGCAGGGGCGCGGGAGCTCCGGATCAAAAGGTCGACATTTGAGCTTGTACTTTTTTGCGCCTTCTGGTGGTGTGAAATTTCTCCATGTCTCTATTATCAGGTTATGAAAATCGAGGTGATTCAGCCAAAAGGTTTCAGAGCGAAAGGGCTTGCGAACATTGTCTCCCAGCCCTTGCCAGTGAAGCCTATTAGGCCAATGGTCCGAGCGAGAGAGTGGAAATATAGAGGCCAAGAGATCCCTGCCAAGATGTATTGCATTATCAGAGATCAGGAATCTATCTAACCAAGATGAAATTTGGTGGGCATCTGCATGCTTGTTGTTCCAAGTATAAACGCCATTGTTGAATTCCATATCTATAAGCCCATTGTTATGAATGTAGTTTTTGAAGTGCGTGCTTTCACAGTCCAACTTGATCCGTCCTCCTCTTTTTTCCTCCAATATTGTAATCATGTTGAAGTCCCCTCTTGTGATCCAAAGTGGGTTGGATCTTTCTGAGTTGATCTGAGTTAGGGTGTTCAGTGTGTCTACTTTGTTTGTTGCCTCCTGGGGGAAGTAGAAATTAGTTAAGTGTCCATGAACATTTGTCCCTGTTAAATGAAACTTTACCTGAATAAAGTGCTTACTGGCATGTATGTTGGTAAGTGTTATAGCTCTATCATCCCAAACGATGGCTAGCCGTCCTAAGGCTCCCATGGCTTCCACCACCACTTCTTTGCTTCATGGCCACACTTTGGCAAGGATCTGATCCAATGTTGTGGAATTACACTTGGTCTCCTGCAAGAAGAGAATTTGAGGTTTTTCCTGTTGTAGCATGTTCTTTATTAATCATCCCTTCCCCAGGCTATTGAGCCCTTTGATGTTCCATGAGATGAGCTTCATGATTCACGATTGGGAAGGGGATTATAATATTTGGTGAACTTGGAGTATCTTCCATATTCCACTAGCATCTCCCCTATGCGGATGGTTCATTGAAGATCGGTTTTCCATCCTCGTTTCTTGTTGTCTTTGAGGATATTTATTCCATCCCACTGGCTACCAGTTTGGACGCCTAATGATCTTTGCTTCTGTTCTCTTGAGAGAATTACTTCTAAGTTCTCTAGTTGTCGCTTAGGAATTTTGTCATATTCCTTTTTCTTACAAGCCTGTTCAAGTCCCAGTATATCTAGATCTCTGATGTTGAAGCTCTCCGGTTCCTCTTCCATGTGCTGTACTATTTCCTGCTCTGCCTCTGTATCATCTACAATCGTGAGTTGCATCTAAGTGCTATCTACCTCCATACCTTGAGCAGTCCTTTTCTGCATGTTACTGGGAGAGGGTGTTTTGGTGTCCACGGGTTGCTTAGAAGTGAGGGCTTTCTTTGAGCTTGATGGAGCAAAATGGGCGGAAGTCTTAGGAATGGCTTCAGGTTGTTTCTGATTATCTAAAATATGAACCTTCGGCTGGAGCAGGATTTCAAAGTTGTTGCTTGTTGAAGGCAAGGAGGTGCTGGTGACAGGTTTTTTTACTGAGGTAGAGGGATTTTTATGGGTCTTTTTGCGATTGGGAACTTTTGCGAACCCATCTGGGTTGGATTTGTCCATTGAAGGGGTGGTCATGGATTTCATGTTGGAGGGACAGTCTCAGAATAAATGGCCCAAGGCGTGGAATTTTCGACAGCGAAATGGTACATGCTTGTAATCTATTGTTTGTAACCATTCATAATCATCATGGTAGAGGGTTACAACGTCCGGGAGTGCTTTGCTGAGGTGCATGTATATACAGATTCGCACATAGGAGGTGTATCGATTCAGCTTTGTCTCCTCTGCCACTTTGATGAATTCACCTAAACCATTCCCAATGTCTCGCAAAGACTCTTCGTCCCAATATTACGGAGGGAGAGAATAAAGGTGCAACCACACTGGGGCCCAGCTCAGATCTTCTTTGTTCGGGTTAAAGCACTCGATCTATCCTCTTAGGTACAACCCTTCCACGTTGAAGAAATATGGTCCTCCATCCAATACCCTGTTTCGATCGTCCAGACAATTGAAAATGGTAGTAAAGAAGCCCTTATGCCCTAACTGCAGTGTTATATGCCCTTTTGGCTTCCATTTGGCTTTGATCTAGCCATGCAAAGCTCTCTCCGTTGGCCAAAGGCCTATGAACTTTCCTATCAAAGCATGATCCCTCATAAACTGGATTTGAGTGTTGATGCGCTGACTTGGGAGCTCGATTTTGGGTCTGTCAACTGCTACCGGCTTGCAGGTGTTTGACGTCACTCGTGGTTCTTCATTTGTGTTGTTATTTGTTGGCGTATTTTCATTCTCTATTGTTGTATCTTCTGGATGGTCCATCCTGACATTTTCAGTCTGTCGCAGGTTGTTTTCCGTATCGACAGGGGTGGGCATCATGTCCTCCCCCTGAGGGGATTCCATTACATGATAGTTGTTCCTTATTGTGTTGTAGCTGCCTTATGGTTGAAGGTTAATAGCAGAACGGTGCAGTCTGTGAAGGTCTACCAGTTTTAGAGCAGCTTCAAACCCTAAGCGCTCCACTCTCCATTTTCTGTTTTTGACATAAACAGTTAGTTTTTATTTAAAATTCAGGAAATAAACTGCTGAGGACTTTAACACTGAAACCCTCTATTTCCTTGTTACAGTCTGCAAGGAAAGAAGATTTTTCTTTTGAATAGTCCGTTGAATGAGTTACACTCTGAATGCAGATAGAGGCTTGAAAAAGAACTTGATTTGGTTTTAGAATGGTGCCTTGAAATTCCGCTGCTTTTGCTTTCCCTGACATAGCTCTGCTTCCTAGCTTGCAGAGAGGAGATCCAACACGCCAGAGTGCCGGATCATCCCAAGAGTCACTGCATTTTCTTTTTGAAATTTCTAGCGGAATGTTATATAGTGTTCAAGAATGCCAAGAGCGGTAAATTGACCTTGAAAAGGCCCTCGTGAACTCCCCAGCACCTACGCAGACGTAGCAGTGAGTTCCAACGATGAACAGAGATTGAAAATGCCATGGTTGCATTCTAAATTTTCCCTTGTGGATGAGTCCGTGTTTCCTAACAGTAGCCAACTCAAAATGGTTCGGTCCCGAAGTCTGGAGAATCTAAATCAGTGAAATGCTCAAAGGAACAAAGGCCCAGACAACTCCAAAATTAAGGAATGCTGCAGTCCGATTCAACATCATTTACTAACAGAGATCTCCTACTCCTGAGAGAGCCTATGTTGGCTGCCAAGTCCACCTATGAGTTTAACTTCCTCAGAACATGATAGAAGGAGATTTTGTGGAACTTGGGCAATAGTACTCTGATTTTTTGTAGGATGGGGGCTAACTACACCTGAGAAGGGATATTTTGAGAGTTCATAGCTTGTATAATTAGTCTGGAGTCTCCAAAGACTGAGATGGAGAGGAAATTCCTCTTGATAGCCAGATTTAGACCCTGCCACAAAGCAAGAGCCTATGCTCTATTGTTTGTTTCATGCCCCAGACCCCAAGCAAAGCACGACTCAGTTGAGCCACCTGGGATTAAGATAACTCCCCCGCCACCCGCCTTTCCTAGGTTACCTTTAAAGGCCCCATCGAAGAATAGGTAGTCATAATCCAAAGCAGATCTCCATTTGATGAATTCCTATTCTTCTAGACAAATTTCCCAATGAGAAGGGGCTTTCGCAGGAGGAATGGATCTATTCTGATGATTTGGAACAAGCTCTTTTAACCATTTATCTTCCTCACTGTCCAGAATCATGCCATTTCTTATGGCGGGTTTTGTTTCTAAGGCCTCCCCCAATAGAGCTTTCATCTTACTGATAAGTCTGACCCGGTTACAACTCTCCTCCCTAAATATTATGTTTTTCCTCTTCAACCAAAGTTTCCAACATGTGAATTTGGGGATCCACATCCAGCCAGTCTTGAGAAGGCTTTTTTTGGAGAGACAAAATGGGGATAACTTGGCCCAGTTTCTTAGTAGGTCCTGAATATTTCTCAGAAGCTCTATTTTGTCAGGTCCTAACATCAGGACCCCCTTCCAAACTTCTTGAGCAAATGGGCACAATAAGAACAGGTGGTTAGTCGTTTCTTCATCCAATGCACAAAGCGGGCACCTAAAGGGACCTTCCATTCCACGCTTCCTCAAGTTATCTCTAGTGAGGATACTTTTATGCGCCAAAGTCTAGCAAAAGCAGTCAATTTTGGGGAGAGCAGGAAAAGACCAAATAAATTTCCATTGAGTTGGCTCTTGGGGGACGATAGGGATAGCCATCATACTTTTGTAACCTTCTGCTACTGAGTAAGAGCCTGAAAGAGAACCCCACCCTATTTTGTCCTTAGAAGAGGCCTTTACGGGAGATTTTCCTTGGAGAAAATCCAACAATAAATTGGCTTCACCATCCAGCCAATGAGGGACCTCCCCCAAATTCCAACCATCCCATAGACTTTCTGCATCATTTGTCTAATTGTAGATGTCGCAAAGGGTTTCCAGATTGCTGGCTTAAATCCAAGCTCTGATATTTTCCAGTTCTGCCATCTGATTCAAGGGCTGATCTCCAAGAATCGGATCTTCCCAAATTTTTATTTTTTTCCCATTACCTGGGATCCAATAAATCTTATGACTGAAAGGTTTCAAAGTTGTGAGACAGAGTTTGAAAATTGGTGATCCTTTGGAAATTCTAGGAGGCTAGTCCAAGCACCTCAAACGCTGCCAAAATATTTTTTCCGCAGAACTCTCTTGCTCCAACTAGGATTCCCAGAAACAATGTTCCAAAGGAGCTTGGAGCCTAGAGCAAGATTTTGGCTGCCAGATTCCACATTTGGAGACCTCCTTCCAAGAATGGCTTCTTAATAGTGTCCCAATTAACTAAATGGAGCCTTCTTTCATTATTTTTCCCTCCCTCCCACAGAAATCTTCTCAGGAGACCATCCACTTGACTAATAAAGGTTTTAGGGTCTAGTAGAATGGAGTTCTAATAAACTGGGAGACTTATGAGAACAGATTTCATAAAGATTACCTTCCCAACATTATTCAACTATGAGGCTCCCCAAGCTTGTATTTTGAGTTTTAGCTTGTCTAGCAGGGGCATCCAGTGAGCTACCTTAGGATTTGATTTGAAGATTGGGATCCCAAGATACTTAAACGACTCCCAAGCCAGGGTTATTTCCATTTCTAATAGCCTTGCTGTGTTTGTCATTGAGAAATTCCAGCCATAGATCGTGCTTTTTAGATAGTTAATCTTGCTGCCCGAAATCTCCCTATAAATGTCCAGCTCTTTCTTGAAGGTTCTAGTAGAATTTATGCTAGCTCCTCCAAGCAATAATGTATCATCAGAAAACTGGGCATGATTTATGTCTTTAACATTGTAAGCCATTCTCAGGCCTGGCAGAGTTTGGATCTGTTGATAGTAGTCTAGCTGGAAGCTGAGCACTGAAGCTTGAATGGCGTAAATAAGTGGGGACAAAGGGAAACCTTGTCTTAGCCCCCTCGAGGCCTGGAAAAATTCTATTGAACAACCATTAACCAGAGGCACTATCCAAGGGGAGGCAATGCAGGCTTTCACCCAAGATATGAGAACTTTTAAGAAGCCAAATTTCTCCATCACAGAAAACAGGAAATTATGTCTCACCCTGTCAAAGGCATTTGTCAAATCTAGCTTAATCACCATGCCTTTCTCTTTTCGATGACAGCTTGAATGAATTGTTTCTTGCACCAGCACAATATTGTCAAGAATCTTTCTCCCTTTTATGAATCCTCCTTGGTTTTCAGGGATGATGACCAGCAGAATTTTCTTAATACGGTTGGCTATTATTTTTGTAATCAGCTTATAACTTGTATTACACAAAGAGATGGGCCTGAATCTACTGAAATCACTATCGCCTTTGTCTTTTGGAATCAAGGCAAGGAAGGAAGAGTTGGTACTGCCTCCAATCTTGGTGCAGGTCTGAGATTTACGGATCATTCTCAGAACGTCTTTTTTAATTGTAGGCCAGCAAGTCGGGTAGAACCTTGCAGTGAACCCATCAGGGCCCGGGGCTTTATCTAGATCCATGCAATCCAAAGCTTCTTTAATCTCATTCATACTGATCGGAGCAGTCAGCATAATATTGTCAAAATCTTGAACACAGTGAGGAATAAGATCAATCGGATAGGCTTGAGAATCAATAGGAGGGTCTTTCGTGGCAGAGTAAAGATCTTTGAAGAAGAAGGAGTGGGTTGCTTGCTTTATGCCTTCAGAATATTTAACCACAGTGTTTTGATAGTGAATTTCATTTACTGTTTTGAAGTGCTTGCGTGCTTCAACTTGCTTATGGAAGTAGCTTGTATTTTTGTCTCCGACCTGTAACCAAAGATTTCTGGACTTCATTCTCCATAACTCTTCTTCATCCCTACTTGCTCTATGGAGATGTTTTTGCAGCTCTACTTCTTTTTGAACAAGGATTTGAGTTACATCGGAATTCTACATTCTTAATTGATGGCCTGCTAAACTGTCATGCATCTCCTTTCTTTTGGAAGTGGGCATTTTAAACCTTTTAGCCCACTCCTTGAGCTCCTTTTTAAGTCTCCTCATTTTTTCTTCCCACACAAAGAAAGGGGATCCTTCATCAACTTTCGAGTTCCAGGCCTCGGATACCACCTCCTGGAATCCTTCTTGATGAATCCATAGAGAACTGAGTCTAAAGGGAATGGGGCCAATATTTCCATCCAAGGAGAGCTCAAGCATAATGGGTTTATGGTCAGAGGTGTAGTTTTGCAGAATTTTAGTGGCCATTCAATCACAAGTCAAGAAGGAGGATTGGACTAGAAATCTGTCCAGATAAGCAGCAATGTGGCTGGGGCCTATCCTTTTGTTTGACTAGGTGAATTTCCCAGATGTGGGCATGATATCCTATAATTCCCAATCTAAAATGAGGTCTTCAACCCATTCTCTAGCTGGGTCCCTGACCAGCGAACCCCACTTTTTCTCTTCTGCAGCTAGCGTAACATTCAGATCACCTGCAATAATAATATTTTCTGGGTTGTGCAAGAAAAGATAGGACTGGAGCGAGTCCCAACAATTTTTTTCTCAGATGGTAAGACTGGAGCATAAAGATTGAACATACTTACTTGTTGGCCATATTCTTTATGGAGGAGCTTAGTGAGTAGCCAATGGGGGCAACATTATTCATGAATCAGATCATATTTGGAGTTGTCCCAAAAGGAGGCAATCCCTCTAGAGGCGCCTCTAGCGCTGACTACTCTCCCTTGGCCTTTATGTCAGAATGCTTTGCTTGCTTGGAGGAGTAGAAGGTCCTCTAGTTTTGTCTCCTTGATGAGAAGGATCTCAGGCAAGTACATCCTTACAATGTCTTTCAGAGCTTCTTCTTTCAACCTGTTGTCTAACCCTCTGCAATTCCAGGAGACGTATTTCACTATTTACTGGATTGGAAGGTTGTGGCTCCTTTTGGAGCCTGACCATGCTTGCACCTAGATCTAGTATTCATCATTCCTTTGAGAGTTTTCTGAGAGCCTTGGAGAACATCCAGATAAGTTTGTTCCTCTCTCTGTTTGTTCTTGGACTTTCGACCCCTGGCTGACTTGATAGGAGTGACTTGCGAGCTGTCTAAATCTGAGACTCCATCTTTTGAATCTCCTGTTTGGTCAATTTAGTGTGTCCTAAATTGCTACATTAATTATCAATCCGGGAGTCGTAGACTGATGAAGTGTGGCGCACTATATGTGCAAGACAGCCTCTTTCTTATCTTTTTGTAGTTTTCAATTCTTATTTTGTTTTGGGGGTTTTTATCTTCGTTCATCTCCTAATATGAATGGAAATCCTATTCCTAAGTTTTAAGAATACTCTAGAAGGCAAGTATGGATATAGATTTTAAGGCAATTGTGTCCTCTATAATGATTTCCAGAACTTAACACTTCAAAGGGTCTTAGAACATACTAGTGATGAAATTGATACTTGAACAAGAATAAAAATGTGTTGCTATTTAAATCAAGCAAATAATGAACTACTGATCATGAAACCATTATCTCTACTGTTGTCTAAATACAGAAAAATAAATTAAGCTATTGCACTAAAATAAATCAAAAATTGCAATCTAGTAAAAGTAAAATCAATTCACCCCGGATGCGGGTGGTTGTTAGTACTATAAGGCCCATGGCTTGTCAGCAGGGCAGGTGTCCGCCCGGACAAGCCACGTACACCCTAAGGACACGCCATAAACACTCGGGCATGCAGCATTCAAGGAGGGTCGTTAATACAGGTTGCAGAGCCGTCCCCTCGACATTCATTGCCAGCTTTGAAACGCTAACCATGGCTCTTCAAAGCCTGACGCTCTCGGACATTCTCCCGCATTTCTCGCCTGCACCGGTTCTGATCTTGAAGGAAGTGGCAGAGGCTCAATGCTTCGGCTCACTGTCAGGTTCTGAGAGTGATTGCGACGATTCTGGTGCCATCAACCAGGGCAATTGGAAAGCTTCCCGGAATTTCAGTTGTGAACCTGGTCGTTTGGAGGTGCTGCATACCTTCCATCCGCAGTCGTGTTGGGGAATTGGGAGTCTGGTGCAGGGGAATAATCCGTGTGTGCACGCCCGCCATCCGCTCTCCTTCAGAATGCAGCGTGAACGGCTTCGGGGTACCAGTCGGCGGGGCAGTTTCAGTGGAAGAGCCCCTTCTCCTTCCTCCTCCATTGAAGAGTCCTCTGAGCTTAGAAGACCAAGAGGAAGGCCTCCGGGCAGAAGAAGAGTTGCAGCCCCTCCAGAGAGAATGGAGTGCGGGCACACTGAGCATCCGATGGTTAGATATCGCCTCCCCTGCACTCTGGCCAATTCTACCTTCTTCGTCACAGTTTCGGTTGAGCATTGCCGAAATCTGTGGGGTGATGATGACGCTCCTCGTGCTGACCCTCCGCGGATTCCTGGGGTTGTCCCGACTGTGGAAATGGAATTTCCGGCCGTTGATATGTTGAGGCCTGTTCATGATCCTGGAGCTGGTCCAAGCGAGCCTGTGCAGCGCAATGAAGATGGTCCAAGCGAGACTGTGCAGCGCAATGTAGGTAAGGGCAAGGCTATTCTCCAGCCTCCCTGCTGCAAGATGGAGGATGAGCCACAGACTACGGATGAAGACTAGTTCGCGCTCCAGGTTTCTCTGCATGATTTTTCACTCTGTCAGCTCTCCTTGCGACCACATATATTTCTGTACTCAGTCTTTTTGTACTTCTGTTCATCTCTGTGATGGTGTCGGTGTCTATGTGTTCCCTCTGTTATGGTGTCTATGTGTCCATCGTGTCTATGGTGTCCATGTGTTGATTATGTGTCTATGTTGTCTCAGTCCATGTGTCGGCTACATAAGTGCCACTCTGGTTCCTGCTTTTGTAACTCTGATATGAACAATCTGGTGTTTACAGTCAGTCCCAGGACTAGTTTTACAGGGCCGCGGCCCTGGTGTAATACTGAAAATGTAATTTGGCTCTCGCTGTAATATATTTTAGATCAGTCTTATTTAGAAAAAAAAAAAAAGTAAAATCAATTCACATCATTCATAGTCCAATACCTTGCCATATAGTCTAAGCTATGGCTTTCAGAGATAATGTCAATGATATGAGCAAGTTGATGTCTAATTGTAGAAAACTAAAACTAAAATCAAATCACATCATTCATAATCAGATTCCTCGCCAGTTAGTCTAAGCTATGGCTTTCGGAGATAATCATCAATGATATGAGCAAGTTGATGTCTAATTGCAGAAAAGTAAAACTAAAAACAAATCACATCATTCATAATCCGATTCCTTGCCAGTTAGTCTAAGCTATGGCTTTCGGAGATAATCGTCAATGATATGAGCAAGTTAATATCTAATTGCAGAAAAATAAAACTAAAATCAAATCACATCAATCATGTTCTGATACCTCGCCAGGTAGTCTAAGCTATGGCTTTCAGAGATAACATCAATGACATGAGCAATCTGATATCTAAACTAACTACTAAAGCAAGTGAACAAGACTGGAATCAAAGCATAACTGGAATTAAAAAAAAAACTAAGAAAAGCAAATTCAGCAGAGAGGCTAATTCCATGTCACTAGTTATTACGAAAATTGCATGAAAAATTCCCGAGCCTACTCTGTCCTGAAACATACACACACTGTTCAGCATTAATAGCACTATACAAAGCTTGTAAAATCATAAACAATAATCAAATGTTAATATCATAACAAATGAAATATATACACAGGTGGATAACTATGAAACATGTGCAATGGAAATAAGGAAAAAATACGTAAAAACTATACAGCAACAAGGAAAATGAAACCTCAGCATACAGGGGCCCTCTGCACAGTCTCGGTCAACAGGCTATCAATCCAAAATTATGTTCACACAATCATATAGAAACAGAGTCTCTTTATATATCAAAATAGAGGAAGAAATCCTCTCGTTACCACAGTAGAACTAGTGTCACGGCACAGTAACTTTAGCAACAAAATTACATTAACAAAGACTAACTGTATGCATATAGAAACGCGTTATTTATAACAAAAACTTCATAACTATTTTCCTGTGAAACTACGTCAATAGAAGACATGTAAAAGATAGCGTCCATGGATTTAGCAAAATGGTTGCCGAGATTATTAAATCTATCAACTGTGGTTGTTGGATTCACATCATTGGGCACTCTACAGCTATCAGCATTTCCCCAGGGATCTAGGAACGACCACGAATCCTTCACGTGCTTGAAGACGAAGTCCTTTTGCTGTAGGATTCCTCTGTTTGACCACCGCTTGACCACCTTTGACCACAACTTTCCTTGATGAATCCGGCTGAATCAATAGGACCTGATCCATGTCCAGGTCATTCCTAATCTACACATGTGTCTTGGTTTTCCTGATGACACCTGCAACCTGGAGTTTAACAAAAACAACTGCGGAAAGTTGAATCAGCTGTGGAAAGTGGCTGCATTCCGTAGCTCATGAGAAAAATCTAAGTCAAATAGCCAACACAAAAACATATTCAAAAAACCACTTAAGTGCTCTTTTAGAATCAATATGCAATGATTTTGATAGCTTATGAGGCTCCAGGTGAAGGGAAAAAGTCTAGGAAAGTGTGTAGGAGATATGTAGTTTCAGGACTCAATATACCCCCACTGTGAAGGTGTTGCATGTCCCCATGCAACCAAAACTTTGACCATCCTCCTTTTAGTTCATGTGTTTTGAGACCTCTGCCAATACATCTAGCCTTCTTTTCTTCTTTCTTGGGACCACTGCCATCCTCGGCTTCCTCATTAAACACCTGAATTTGAGGTTGATGAGAACCTACTCAACCTCCTGTTCTTTTTCTTTAATTTTCTATTTTTCTTCTACCATAGCCCAAGATGAAACATGGTGTTGTCGTGAATACTCTTATCTAACCTGCTCTATTCTTTCAATGTTTCATTTTCTCTTTTTATGTGTCTATTTAAGACCTCCAGCTCAAAAACTTCCTGTTTTAGTGATTGGATTTGAGCTTCTTGAGTTGTATTAGTTTGGGCAGATGAAGTGCCATGGTCTGTGGCTATTTTCTCCAAGATATCAATATAATCATACATTTCTTGCTGGACTAGATCTATCTCAAGTGTGGTCTTCCTTGGGTTGTCCACAAAATCTAGTTGAGAAGGACTATTTTCAAAATCTAGCTGAGGAATAGGAGTATGGTGTGGGCCATGGCCAGGAGGGATTTTTGAAGGTTGTTCCGGTGTTTCTCCTACTAAATCAATAAAGTGGGGCCCTTTCATTTGTACCTTCCTCAATTTTCCTTTAAGTCTAGGGCTCCTCCTTAAATTTTGTGAACTAGTGTCTTCTTTCTCCACACTCTATTTTTCTTTCCCTTTTCTCTTTGCTGCAGCTGACTGTTCCTGAAGGTAAACTAGTCTTTCAGATAGTATTTGGTGGTCCTCTTCTGAGGAAGGTTCTGGGGTTTGATAGACATCCTCAATATTTCTTTTCCCTTTTGATTTTCTTGGCTTCTTACTCTCGGTTCTTTCCTTCCTACTTTCAGACAATTTTTCTTCCCTACTAGTTTCTTCAACTATGTTAGTAGGAGTGTCCTGAATTCTATCACTTGTTTTCTTTCTTCTGCTTCTCCTTGATGTGCTGCTTTCAGGGGTTTCTTGTGGATCTTGAAAGAAATTTCTAACTAAAAACTGCTCCCAGGTGTCCTTCTTTTCCTTCAGTTGTTTTTCTATCAAAATTTTCACAAGGCCATGATGCTACAAGTGGGGTTCTACGTCCCCCAGATTCTTTTGGACGGTGATGAACATTTTCTTCAGGCTATTTAACAAGAAGTATGGCAAATTAATAGTTTGGTTTTCTAGAAAATTCATCAGCAACCGGGTGTGGTACATGTACATTGACCTGAATCGTCCCTCACAAGTAATGAATTTTTGGATTACCAATAAAAGACTGGCCCATTTTCCTTCTAAGCAAAGACAGGGATTCCACATTTAAAAATAGTTACATCCATACCTGGATTTCGTAGGATAACCCTCCATGCTCTCTTGTCAAAGCTTTTATTTTTTTAACCAGCGTTCTCCCTCTTGTGGGAGTTCGGTTGTAGCTGCTATGGATGCCTCTGTGGCTGAGAATTTAAGGTCTCCTACCTCAGCTTCCACGCCATCAAAAGCCCTCGCAAAAGTATTTGTAACTTCCTTGTTGTAGCCTCTGAATTTCTGAAGGAATTGTAGTCACCGTGCCTTCCTTAACATACTTTTTAATTGTGGATACCCTTCCATAAATTTGGGCCCTTCTGGCTCTGCCCTCAACAAGAGACCCATTCCTTCCTCCTGTCTTAAACACGTCTGTGTGGGTATTGGATGAACGGAGGTGAGACAGCTGGGTTAGCGGGGAATGGACAAGATTTATGGAGAAAAACCAGTGACTGTAAATGGAAAATAGAGAACAAGTAGCGGGAGTGAGTTCATGGAGCGGAGTGGAGGCTTATGTGAACAGGGTAGGAATGCAAATGAGACTTCAATAGAATAGTCGGGGAGTAAAGTGAGCGCGACAGAGTTTTAAACTTGATGGCCATGAAGTAGACGTAAACATGCTCACGAAATGGCTGCGAAATTTGTACGGCGAAGAAGGGTCGTGATAAAATCGACCACATCCCCATAATTACAGGTGGAGTGTTAAAGTATAGCCAAACACGAGTTAAATCCGAAGGCTTGATCATGAGGTCGTTTGAAAAATAAATGCAAGGTTCGTGGAGGAATCATATAAAAGTCATGGAACGGTTATGGACGCTATCAATGCCAATCATTACATATAATGGAGCCGTGGTTTCATAACTATATAAAATGTGCTCTAAATGCTATTTGTAATAAATCTTACTCATACCTTGGAAATTTTTTCACTTTTCGTCCATTAACCTTTGATCAGCTGCTCCCCGTTGATGTTTTTAGGTGCCTCATATCTTCAAAATAGGTCCTTGGTCACACCTGCATTTGATTTTCATGATCAGTTAACTAACATCTAACTGTTAGTGTTGAAAAACAGAGTGATGGCTGCGGAATCAGCTTCTAGCTGCGGAAACTAGGTTCATCTGCAGAAACTGACACAATGATCATATGACTGGATGGAGATGGATAAATAATGATTGAATGAATGAAAATGGCCATAAAAGGAATTTTATTGATGGAATGAGATGATGAAATGAAAATGAAATGAAGTGAAGTGAAATGAGGTGAAATGAAGTGAAGTGAGATGTCATGAAACTATGAATACAGTGAGAGAAGATTTTTTTTGGAAAATATAGGGCGTCAAGAGTTCTTGATTTTCGCCCTGTATTTTTTGTATAAGACTGCCAATCAGTGATTCATTTTCAGGCTTATACACATTTTTTTTTTAATTATTACTATAAAAATAGAAAAGAACAAAAGCTAGGCTGGTGGAGAAGAAGGATTCTTCTTCACCAGCCTTATTGCAGAACTATCTTGAAAGATTTTGACAAATTCCTCTTTTGAGAGTGGCTTATGGTGGATCCTTAATCTGTGGCCATTCACAATAAGAGGAGTTTGATGTTCATCAATGGTTTTGATTCTTACCACTCCAATGCTAAAGTTTTTGTTAATCTCATATGGCCCAAGCCAATGAGTCTGAAATTTTCCTTTAATATCTTTAAACTTGGAATCAAATAGCAATGCCCAATCTTCTTTTTGAAACTTTTTGTCCTTGATGTATTTTTCATGCCACTTAGCTCTTTGATATTGAACTAGATCAGTTCATAGGATTGCCTCTTCTCTGATCTCATCTAGCTCATTCAACTGCTCCATTCTATGCTTTTGGGCTTCTGATAGATCCATTCCCAACTGAACTGCCATCTTGAAAGTTTTGGCTTGGAACTCAATGGGGAGCAAGACTTCTTTGCCATAAACAAGTTCATAGGGAGAATGTCTTGTTGTATTTCTCCATGTAGTTCTGTAGGCCCACAAGGCTTCAGGAAGCCTTTCTGCCCAATCTCTTCTGTGTAGATGAACAGTCTTGGTGATGATGCCTTCAATAACTTTGTTTGTAGACTCCACTTGTCCATTTGCTTGCAGATGGTAAGGAGTAGATTTTCTGTGCTTGATTTTGTATTCTTCCATCAGCTTTTCCACTAGGTTGGATGTAAATTGACTTCCCTAATCTGTCACAATTTCTCTTGGAACACCAAAGTGAGTAAAAATATCCTCATAAAGAAAGCTAACAACTGAATGCTCAGTAGCAAAAAATAATGCTTTGGCTTCTACCCATTCAGTGACATAATCAGTACATACCAATATATACTTTCTTTGCTTAGATGGTGGGTTAATAGGTCCAATGAAATCTAAAGCCCATTTTTCAAAGGGTTTGATGAGTACCTGTGGTTGCATTGGCATTTCATTTGAAAGGGTAGGTTCCCTACTCTTTGGCAGCTGTCACACCTTTTAACATATTGTTTTGCATCTTTGAAGAGGGATGGCCAATAATATCCTAAAGAGAGGATTTTATAGGCTGTCCTTTTGTCAGAAAAGTGTCCGCTGCATGGTTCATCATGACATGCTTTGAGGATATCAGGTATTTCATCTTCCCTAACACATCTTCTGATCACAAGATCTAGCCCTGTTTTAAACAATTCGTTAGAAATCCATGAATATTTTGAACTTTCCTGAATAATCTTTCTTTTTTCACCAATAAATAAATGTGGAGGTAGTTTCCCTGTAACCGAATAGTTAGTTATATCTGCATACCAAGGGGTCTTTGTAGTTACTGCAAATAAATATTCATCAGAAAACGTATCCTCTACAGGAGAATCTTCTTTAGTATTTTGAATCCTAGACAAGAAATTAGCTACTGTATTTTGTTTCCCTGGTCTATTCAACACAGTAATATTGAATTCTTGTAAAAGTAAGAGCCACCTTGTAACTCTGCCATTAGTAATAGGTTTGTTCATTAGATATCTAATTGCAGAATGATCAGTATGAATAAAATTTTTATAACCTGTTATATAATGTCTGAACTTTTTGATTGCATGAACAACAACTAAGAACTCTTTTTTAGTTACAGTATAGTTCAACTCAGTGGGAGTTAAATTTTTATTGGTATAGTAAATGGCATAAGGAACTAAATCTTTTTGACCCAACACAGCTCCTAAAGCTGTATCTGAAGCATCTGTAGAAATATGGAAAGGAAGTTTCCAATTTGGTCCTCTCAAGATAGGCGCTTCAGATATTCTTGTTTTCAAAGTTTCAAACGTTGATTGGCAATCAGGATCCCATTTGAATTCACAGTCTTTTGTAAGCAGTTTGAAGAGTGGAGATGCTCTTTTAGTGAAGTTTTTTATAAATATTGTACAATATCCAGTAAATCCTAGAAAACTTCTAACATCTTTTTGACAATTTGGAATAGGCAATTTGGAGATGACTTCACTTTTGATGTATCAACTTTAATCCCATCCCTTGAAATATGATGTCCTAAAACAATACCTTCAGTAAACATCATAAAGCATTTTTCATGGCTTAATGAAAGGTTTGTCTCTTTACATCTTGTAAGGACTTTTTCCAAATTTTCTAATGCCTCTTTAAACCAATCACCATAAACTATAAAATCATCCATATATACCTCTACACAATCATGAATTAGATCAGAAAAAAATCCTAGTACTCCTCTTTGGAATGTTGCAGGTGCATTACATAATCCAAAAGGAAGCACTCGATAAGCAAAAGTTCCCCATGGACAGGTAAAAGTTGTCTTATCCTAATCCTCAGGTGCTACCTGAATTTGATTATAACCACTAAAACCATCCAGAAATGAAAAGTACTTTTTGCCTGCTAATGTATCTAATACTTGATCGATAAAGGGAAAAGGAAAGTGATCCTTCAAAGTTTCTTTGTTCAATTCCTTGTAATCAATGCATACCCTCCATTTACCATTCTTTTTGGGTACTATAACCGAAGGAGAAACCCATCGGCTATCTGAAATTTGATAAATGAAGTTTACATTGAGTAGTTTTTGGAGCTCTTCTTTCACTATATCCCTAAGATTTGGATTCATTCTTCTTTGAGGTTGTCTGATTGGTCTACTATTTTACTCGATATAGATATGATGGATGCAAGTCTTAGGGTCAATACCTTTCATATCAGTATACTCCCATGCAAAGGCATTAGAATGTTCTTGCAAGATTTTGGTTAGCTCTTCCTGTTGTGATTTTTCAAAGTTTTTCTTGATATTCAATGTTTTACCTAGAAGAATCTCAATGGCAGAAATACAAAACTCTTCCATAGAGTAAAGAGACATTTGTCTTGATGATAAGTACTCAATATCAGAATCTAACTGAAATTGTGTGTGGTCATATTCTGAAGATGTTTCAAAATTTTCTAATGTTTTCAAAATTTGACTATCTTCACTAATTTCAGAAATGGTAAAGACAGGTTGTATACTGTCCTCATCATCGACCCATTCATTGTCTCCTACTTATGTAACTGCTTTTGCTGGAGGATACAGATTGAATTTCTTTGTCGAACTACCATCAGAAATGTACATATCTCCAGATCTACAACTAGTGAAAGCATCAGCTGTGGCTAGCCAAGGTCTTCCTAAGATAAGTGGGTGCCCTCCTAAATTACTCTTGGGAGTCAAAATCATGAAATCTACTGGATATTCCCAAGAATCTAAGGAGACTGAAATATCTTCTAATACACCATCTAGTTTGATTATTGATCTATCTGCAAGTTGCAGTAAGGTGGGTGTAAAAAGAAGATTAGGAAGTTTAAGTTGTTCCATAGTCTGTCTACTCATAATGTTGATAGCAGGCCCTAAGTCAATCAAAGTGTTTGGAATTTCTATCCCATTTATATGGGTCTTGACAATTGGACTACCTGGATCTACATATTTCTGCATGGTAATTTTTCCCATCATGATATCTGCAATTTTTCCTACTAGGTGGATTCTTCTCAAGTATCTCTTGGTTTCCTTCCTGGTCTCTTAAGACTCAACTCCTTTATTGTTTTTGCTAGAATAGGAATCTCTCTAATGGCTTGTAGCAAGGGAATCTTGATACAAACATTCTTTAATTCATCTAGAAAATCATAGTCAGGCAACAAGATTGGTTTTTCCACCCCTTTGTCAATTTGTAATCTTTCAAGGAAAGGAGGTGTGGATGAAGATGGAGGTTGCTCAACTATAGGAGTTTTGGGGGTTGACTCTTTTTCTTTTTCTTTTTGAATGTTTGGGTTCTGAAGAGATGCTTCCTCGAAACCTTTATTGGTTTTAAGAGAATCCTCCTCAGAGGTATCTTGCTCTTGAACATCTATAGAAGGTTTTTCTAAAACTCTACCAGACCTAAGTTGTACATCATTGAGAGGAACAATCATATAGGTAGGAAATTGTTGTCCTTCTACCATGTAAGCATTCTGGGGATTTTTGTTATTGGGATTTGGCAATGGCTGGGCTGGTAGTTGACTTGTCTTTTGTTGAAATGGAAGCAAGAGTTGAGAATTTGGATTTTTTTGAGAAGGTTGTTGTTGTGGAAATGGTAATGAAAGTTGTGGGTTTTGATTTGGAATTTGTGGATTTTGTTGATTTTGAAAAGATGGAGGATATTGATAAAATTGAGAAAATCTCCCATAAGGATTTTGCATCCCTTGTGCCCATGATTGGTATGAATTTTGAGATTGGAGCCAAGGTTGTTGCCAAGAGTTCCAATCTGGTGGGAGCTAAAAGTTCATAGGATTGTTAAATCCTTGATTTTGTGGCCCCTGCCATGGTCTTCTTGAAACAAAACAAAGGAATTCTACTGAATTTGGATCTTCCTGAAAGACAGCTTTGAGCCCAGGAATTGAAGGACAATCCTTGGTCTCATGGCTTTCTGAGCAAATCACACATGTTTCTACAACTTTTGCATCCAAGGGACATTCCCTTAAAGCATGTTTCTTTCTACATTTTGGACAAAAGATGGCTAAGGCTTCGGCTTCTGCTTTCTGTTTGTTTTCTATTTTAAGGGTGTCTATTTGTTCACTAAGGCTCCCTAGAATATCAGTTTTGAACTCATCAAGCATATTGCCAATCTCTGCACTACTTACTGATCCAGTTGCAGATTTGTTTGCTCTAATAAGAGAAGGATCTTTAGGCCCTTTTCCAGTTTTAGATTTTCCCCTTGAGAGATGGACACATAGTTCTGTTATGTCATTGAGTGGAAGTTGGGAAATCTCCCTTCCCCATCATGTTTAAAATATCTATCCATTCATCTCTAATGGCTTTTAATAGAAGGGCTTTCAAGGCCTCCTCATCTAAATTACTCATTTTTTCTCTCTTTATGTTGTATTGAAATCTTTCAAGTAAATCCTCCAAGTTTTCATCTTCTTTTTGCATCATCTTGAATACCTCATCCTTATGATTGGTGGGCATGCAATAATCCAAGTATCTATCCAAAAAAATTTGTTTCATATCATTCCAAGTCCTAATAGATTGAGTGACTAATTCCATAAACCATTTCAAAGTAGCTCCTTTCAATGTTGAAGGAAACAATTTGAGTTTTTGAGAGTCTTCCATATAGTCATAAGTTCGGCACAAGACTTCAAACTCAAATAGAAATGTTTCAAGATCCTTACTTCGCAACCCATAAAAGTCTGGAAGGATAGATGGTGAAATGTTTTTCGTTTTTGTATGGGTTTCCTCATCGGCTATAGGGAATCCAAATGAGTTATCTCCATCCCTATTTCCCCCATTGTTACCTCTACCTCCTCCATTGTTTCCTCGTCCTCTACCTCGACCTCCTCCTCCAAATCAATTTACTACTTCCTCTGTCATGATAGTTTCCTTAGAGTTCTCAGAGTCCTCTGGTTCTTCTATTAATGGCGAACGAGGAAGAATTTCTCCCTCCTCTTCTTCAGGTGATTCTACTTTTTTTATTACAATATGTTCCCCTGTAGAAGTGAAGAAAAGTTCTTCTCCTAGGTCAGATTTAATGGATAGTGTGGGAGAGTCTCCTAATTCGATTGCTACCCCTAGAATTCCAGGAATTCTAAGGCCAGGAGTGTGATTCGGAGATGATGGAGGTGTATCTTGTCTATGCCTTGAAGTAGCTGGAGTTGTGAAAATCGAACTTTTGGCCCTAGCTATAAACCTTCCCCTAGAATCTCTTGCTCTATGCATGTCATTTTTTTACTTTTATTTTTTCAAGTCGGGCTAATAATTCTCTTTTTGATCTTCCAGGTCACTCTAAGTGCAAGAAGAGAGCATAATCAAGAAATTATTGAACTAACAACTCTCTTTTCTGATCCTCCAGATCACACTAGGTGCAAGAGGAGAGCATACTTCAAGAAGTTATCAATTTTTCCCTTCTTTTCTTTTAAGAGATTGGCTACCTAGTTACACTTCCCCGGCAATGGTGCCAAAATGTTTGGTCAATTTAGTGTGTCCTAAATTGCTACATTAATTATCAATCCGGGAGTCATAGACTAATGAAGTGTGGCACACTATATGTGCAAGACAGCCTCTTTCTTATCCTTTTGTCATTTTCAATTTTTATTTTGTTTTGGGGGTTTTTATCTTTGTTTATCTCCTAATATGAATGGAAATCCTATTCCTAAGTTTTAAGAATACTCTAGAAGGCAAGTATGGATATATATTTTAAGGCAATTATGTCCTCTATAATGATTTCCAAAACTTAACACTTAAGAGGGTCTTAAAACATACTAATGATGAAATTAATACTTGAACAAGAATAAAAATGTGCTGCTATTTACATCAAGAAAATAATGAACTACTGATCATGAAACCATTATCTCTGCTACTGTCTAAATACAAAAAAATGAATTAAGCTACTACACTCAAATAAATAAAAAAGTGCAATCTAGTAAAAGTAAAATCAATTCACATCATTCATAGTCCAATACCTCGCCAGGTAGTCTAAGCTATGGCTTTCGAAGATAATGTCAATGATATGAGCAAGTTGATGTCTAATTGTAGAAAAGTAAACCTAAAATCAAATCACATCATTCATAATCTGATTCCTCGCCAGTTAGTCTAAGCTATGGCTTTCAGAGATAATCGTCAATGATATGAGCAAGTTGATGTCTAATTGCAGAAAAGTAAAACTAAAATCAAATCACATCATTCATAATCCGATTCCTCGCCAGTTAGTCTAAGTTATGGCGTTCGGAGATAATCGTCAATGATATGAACAAGTTGATATCTAATTGCAAAAAAGTAAAACTAAAATCAAATCACATAAATCATGGTCTGATACCTCACCAAGTAGCCTAAGCTATGGCTTTCAGAGATAACATCAATGTCATGAGAAATATGATATCTAAACTAACTACTAAAGCAAGTGAACAAGAGTGGAATCAAAGCATAACTGGAATTAAAAAAAAAACTAAGAAAAGCAAAGTCAGCAGAGAGGTTAATTCCATGTCACTAGTTATTATGAAAATTGCATGAAAATACCAGGGCCTACTCTATCCTGAAACATACACACACTGATCAGCGTTAACAGCAATATACAAAGCTTGTAAAATCATAAACAAGAATGAAATGCTAATATCATAACAGATGAAATACATACACAGGTGGATAACTATGAAACATGTGCAATGGAAATAAGGAAACAATATGTAAAAACTGTACAACAACAAGGAAAATGAAACCTCATCGTACAGGGGCCCTTTGCACATCCTCAGTCAACAGGCTATCAATCCAAAATTATGTTCACACAATCATATAGAAACATAGTCTTCTTTATATATCAAAACAAAGGAAGAAATCCTCTCGTTACCACAGTGGAACTAGTGTCATGGCACAGTAACTTTAACAACAAAATTACATTTACAAAGACTTACTCTATGCGTATAGAAATGCGTTATTTATAACAAAAACTTCATAATTGTTTTCCTGTGAAACTATGTCAACAGAAGACACGTAAAAGACAATGTCCATGGATTTAGAATAATGGTTGCCGAGATTATTAAATCTATCCACTGTGGCTATTAGATTCGCATCGTGGGGTAGTCTACAGCTGTCAGCATGTCCCCAGTGATCTAGGAATGACCACGAATCCTTCACGTGCTTGAAGACGGATTCTTGTTGCTGTAGGATTCCTCTGTCTGACCACCGCTTGACCACCTTTGACCATGGCTTTCCTTGATGAATCTAGCTGAACCAATAGGACCTGATCCATGTCCAAGTCATTCCTGATCTACCCACATGTCTCGTTTTTCTTGATGACACCTACAACCTAGAGTTTAACAAAAACAACTTCGGAAAGTTGAATTAGCAGCAGAAAGTGGCTGCATTCCGCAGCTCATGAGAAAAATCTAAGTCAAATAGCAAACACAAAAACATATTCAGAAAACCACTTAAGGTCCCTTTTTAGAATCAATATGCAATGATTTTGATAGCTTATGAGGTTCTAGGTGAGGGGAAAATGTCTAGGAAAGTGTGTAGGAGATATGTAGTTTCAAGACTCAACATCTCCCTTAAAATCGGAGCCCGGACTGATGTGCTCCTCGTTTTCTTCTTTTTCCCCTTGTTCATCCTCTGATGGAGGAAGAGTTGACTTTGCCTCTGCTTCTTTCACTTTCTTCGACGGGTCTTCTGGTTCCTCTTGGGTTCCAATGGCATCTGTCTTTACCCTAGAGGAAGAACCCTCTTTTGGAACTTCTTTGGCTTTTGGTTTAGGCTGGGGCTTCACCAATGGCCCTGAATTTTTCTTCTCAGTTGGTTTTGGGACTACCTTGCCCTTTTTTATTTCTTTCCATCCTTGATCTGCTGTTGTTTTTATAGAGGGCCAATGTCCCATAAATTGTCCTGCCAACCCTCTGTCAGCCAGAGCTAGGGCGATTTTTATCGGTTGGTCTTCTGGCAAGGCGATCTCAGGAATTTCCTCCAAGTTTTTGATGAATTTCAGGACCTCTGGAACCAAACGTTTCTTCCCTTTCTGTGAGAAAAATCTTCTGAATGCTTCTTATGAAGAGATTGGTGGGGAGGGAGAAGGCTCCCCACCCCTAGACGCACTCATGGCGGTGGTTACGCTCCTCTGCGATCGCAAAACCCAGATGCGGACGTTGCACCAGCAGCAGCACTGGCCGGAGGAGGGAGGCAGAGCCCGATTGCGGGATGCCGGGAAGGATTGAGAGCCCAGCAGCAAAGGCTGCTAGGCAGGGGACCTGCGGAGGGCTGCAGGGGCGCGGGAGCTCCAGTTCAAAACGCGCGTGCAGATCACCCTGAAACTCAGCGCTGCCCTCCAATTTCATTCGAAGTGAAATATCGTATTAAATATAGGCTTGATCTAAAGTGGTCATTGTATTAAATATAAAGTTTTGTCTTAAAATATTTTTGTCTGAAAATTCTTTTGTCTTAAATATAAAGTTTTGTCTTAAAATAATTTTGTCTGAAATCGTTTTTGTCTTAAAATAATTTTGTCTTAAACTATTTTTGTCTTAAATATAAAGTTTTGTCTTTAAATTTTTGTCTCAAACTACTTTTGTCTTAAATATAAAGTTTTGTCTCAAAATATTTTCGTTTAAAATATTTTTGTCTTAAATATAAAGTTTTGTCTTCAAATATTTTTGTCTCAAACTACTTTTGTCTTAAACTATTTTTGTCTTAAATATAAAGTTTTGTCTTAAAATATTTTTGTCTCAACCTATTTTTGTCTTAAACTCTATATTTAAGACAAATCAACTGATATTAATTTTTAATGTAAAATAACTAAAATAAAAAATGAATTTTTGAGACAAAAGATTTCTTTTGTCTTAAAAAAATGTCTCAAAAGTGCCCTTGGTGTAGTAGTGTGTTTAAACCTTATACTTTTAAAAAATATTTGAACATCAAATTTAAATAAATTATTGAAGATCTATATGAACTACATTATGTCTATATCAACTTTATATATATCTATATATTGAAAAAATGTTAAAATGAAATATCTTAATGTTATATATAATAAAATATTCATGCATACTTGAAAATATATTAATAACAATTTTTTTTAATGTGTAGTGATAAAATGTATTAATTTTTATGTTATGTAAACTATTTTAAATACAATTTAAAATATAGCATTTAAATGTATAATTTAAACAATGAAAAATTACGCATTGTATTTTACACTCTAAAAAAATTTTGCATTTCAAAAATTTGATCCCGCTACACTCATATTAAACCAATACTTAAAATAAACCTATACAATACTAATTATAACCAATAATCCAATATATTTGGTCAACAAAATCATCACAGGTTATATTAATTATTAATTATCTCTTTAATGGATTTTGTTAGAAAGGGACTAATTATTGTTCTATTAGTTATCTATTTAATGGATTTTGTTAGAAAGGGACTAATTATTATATTATTGTGTTGACAACTAGTGTCACGAACGACGAGCAGCTAGTTATTGGTAGTTAGAGATACAAGTTTAGAATGATATGCAGAATCATCTTATATTTAACGAATCTTGTTAAAACAGGAAAATAACCTCAATTGCATTAAAATAATCATCAATTCAATCATAATAAACCAGTTATAACCGAAATGTGACAAGCTTACGATTAAAATGAAACTCATTCAGGGAAACATACAACTGCTGAAACTATTTCGATAAGGAAATCCGAGAATACCTACCAGGAAAAGTCTGGATACCTAAGGATAGAACCTCAGGATATCTTCGTTGTCCCTCTTCTATAATTTTGCACAAGCTAGTTAGTACCAACATTCTGCCTCATTTGACTGTCAGTGGCAACTTCCCTTCCTCTATTATAACATTGTTTTTCTTTTGAAGGAAAACCATGGCCGAATCTAGCAGATCCCATTCCAGGAACACCACGAAGGCTCTTGACAGCTAGTGAAATAGGTTGCTTGGCTGAGATTTGTCTGTCAACATAATTTGTAACTCTAGATTCAATTGGCTTTCTAGTTCGATTCGATACGATAGTTTCCTATGCAATTGAAATAGAAAAACACACCCTTCATTTTGTAAATATTTATTGCTTCATTCATATTCATATATCCATGTGAATCAAAACACTCTTGTGAAGCCATAGACTATTCTGTAACAGTGAGGGGAGCTTATTGCTTAACCCACAGAGCCACTCAAAGTGGTACTCTCACTGTGCTCGGAATGGCAGATACCTGAAGCAATGGAGTGATGGCCAGTTGAGTGAGACGAGCATGCCTGCAGTCCAACAGTCCAGCAATCTAATGGGGTCTAGGTGTGTGCAGTCGTAGGGGAGGAGGACGGGGAATCCAGCAATAATTGAGTGACAAATCGAAAAGATGAAGATGAAATAACAAAAGGACAGTGAATTGAAACGGTAGATAGTAGATGAAAGTAGATGTTGTTGTCACAGGTGGTGAAGACAAGAAGAATTAGTGGAAGACAAAGGATGGTTAAGGAAGAGTGAAGTGGGTAGTACATGTGGTGAAGAAGGAAAATGTGGTGAGGGAGAAGGAAATGGGAAAAGATAAATGGTTAAGCTCTATGTTAGGTTATTGTGAAAATAATAATGTATCAATTTAATTGAAAAGAAAAAGATAAAAAATATACGATGGTGTGAGATAAATTTCAAATATATATTTAATTATTTTTAATAATTTAATTACTACTTTAAACACTTTATTCTAAAATATAATATAATTAACTGCAATGATTAATTTTTAATCAAATTATTTATAAAAAATAATAATTACTTATATGCCCACTTTTATATATATGTTTTCATAATATTTGTTATTTTTTATAATATACATGTTTTCATTTTTGAAGAATTATATGCCCACTTTTATATATATGTTTTCATAATATTTGTTATTTTTTATAATATACATGTTTTCATTTTTGAAGGGCTTCTTTAGATAACTAAAACATCTTTAGATAACTAAAACGTCAATAGGTTACGTACAGGAATTGCATTAAACACATAAAAAAAATTAAAACGAAATAAAAAACATAGATTTTCAAGACAACAAAGTATTTAATCCAATTATTTTTTTTCTTTAAAAAATATTACATAATAATCAACTGTTTTTAATATTTTAAAGAGCATAAGATAAACATCATCTAAAACATTTTAACCTTCATTAAAAGCAAATTATAAGCCGTTAAAGCAGAATTCAACGAATAGGAATTATAAAACATGGCAAGAGAACTCAAAAGATAGGAATAATGCAAATATCACAAACAAATAACATGAGAGGCCGAGGAGAGGAAATTAACTTTCTGCGGGCTAAGCTTCTCCACAGCCACATAGACATTCTACGAAAACTCGCTATGTTAAATGGTACAGTTTATAACCAACCCGATTTACAGTGATAATATGAGAGGATCAGTACGGGAAACGTTGATGCTTGCAACCATCAACATTTTATTAGAACAATGCTCTGAATTCGATCAGAAATGTTTGACCAAATCGCCAAATAGCAGCGAACGCCATTCATTTAAACTGTTCAGACGCAGCGAATGTTTGTCCAAATTTCCAATCAGCTGGGGCGACATTGTACATGGTGAGCGTTTTTCCACTGCTTATGGTCACTCTGAAAGATAAACTCTGTCCATTCAGATAAGAATTGCTTTGCCAGTTCGCTCCCCAGTTTCTCTTCATGGGTTCCCATTCGGTACTGTTTGACCCTTTTATCCACGCTGCCTTCACGTCACCTCTTCCCCCAACATTACTTAACAAAACCAGCTCAAAGTAGTCATGCCCATTTATTGTGAACTGTATTCCTCCCTTCTTCTTGCATGGGACCCTGCATCGATTCCGTCAAAATCACGCAGTTCAATTATAATATATATGACAGATCTAATCGAAAAACGCACCATGGAAATTTCATAATTGAAAGTGTGTGCATTGGGGTAATAGTAAATTATGAACTATATACCTTCTGTAGAGAACAGGCACAATGCCGGCCTTGTATTGAGCAATCTGCAAGAAGGCAGGCTGTGACATGTCGAAATGCTGAAGGGGTACATTGCACCACCCTCCATTGTCATTGGGCAACGCGTTATTCGGCGGGCAGAAATTGGTTGCAGTGACGATAATCGATCTGTTTCCACGGAGACACCATTGAGGGACTTTAGAGGCGTCACACTTAATCTGAAAGCATGCTCCACAAATCTGGCCATCATTGAACAAAGCAGTACTTAGGGCAGCAGTGTTGGTGCCATATCCATTGCTATACAAATTCCCATACCCACATGCACCTCCTGCGATACAAGCAGATGATCAATTTGTAATTAGATGGTAAAATTCTTTTTTGTTTTATTCTAATTACTTATTCCTTTTATGTTTATTTTTCTGTTTCTAATTTGTACATCAATTTTTGACCATTTGGTAGCTAGGTTTTTTATTGAATAGATTTTAGTACTTCTTACAATCTCTATTTCTATCTCCTACTAAGGGTAGGAGGAGGGCCGTTACTCTGTTGACCTGACATGTGGCACTAACTGGTTCCCACATGACATTTACATGGCTACGCCCTACCTTATTTTTTAAACTTTTTATTGAATTGACTCTTTAATCCATCTCAACACTATTTATTTATTTTCCTGGTTAGATCAATTCTTTGTATGCTTGTCCCAAATGATAAATTCCAGTGGTGAGTTCAAAAAATTGGATATTTGATTATTTCAAAAGAATTTGTTTTCGAAAATTAAAAAATATACAGTAACGAGTATAATCACGAAGGACCATGTCAAGGAATTTTTAATATTAAGACTCACTCACCCATTGTTTGAGATGCATCGCTCCCACCATAAAAGGTAGCATGAGCAGCAGTCCATCCTGCAACATTCATTGTGAGAGATCGCAGCATGATAAGCATAATTAATGCTGTTGCACCTAATACCCTCAATGCCATTGCAATTGAATTACAGTATTATTCTATGAATCAGATAGACTACTCCCTGATTGCTCACTGGTGTTTGAATAGTTTGATTCAAGCTCACATTTATAGAGAAATTTTGGAGTGGTCTAATGAAAGCCCGGTCTCCGTAGCTTCAGGTGTAAATGTACAGCGATCCTATTACAATATATTCACGTTGAGTATGGATGCGATTGACGTAAAAGTGAAACCAGTATTTTAAAGGACAGTTTTCTCCTATTTTGAAGCTTCATCGACGCCTTCAATTGCAAATTGTGTGTTTGTATATGGAATCAATTTAAAAGCGACAAATTCCAGCCGGCGCTTATCTTCGTTCTCTTAAACATTCTAGAAATCTTTCAACCGTCGCTAAATAGTATTCTCAATAATTGTACGATGACGGCGGCCTAGGAGATCTTCAGCAAAAACATAGCGCCAATTTTTTTGTATTTTTAATTTCTAGTGGATATCGTGAAAAAACCTACTTTAACATAGACGCTCAATGACAGCTAAGGATTTCATGTTATTATGATATATTTGAAAACACAAATCCAACCACAAGAGGATTTTATAATATTCGACTTTGAAATTAAAATTTTCTTCGCATAATAATAATAATATAAATTCACCATTTTATATAGCACTTTTTTATTTGTGAAATGTATCCTAGATAAAGACTCTCTTTAATAGCTTTGTTGCTTCTTTCATTTGTTAAAAGTGAATATATCCTATCCATTTTTGAGGATGTGAAGATATACTTCTAAAAAATGAACAGAATTTATTTAAATCAAATTATATTAAAAATAAATAAATTAAATTCTAAATACGTTTAAATATAAAATTTTAATGATTGAATAACCGTAGAAAATGGGAAGACTATTGAGAATATATTTATATATAACCTAATTAAGCTTTATAGATAGCAAATCTAATAAGTGGTATCAACCCAATAAGATGATGGTTTATATTATTGGGAAAAAATAACTTTTATTTGTTTTAGTTGTGATGGTTGGTTTATATATAAAGGAGTTTTTTATTATTGTTGATGATGGTTTATATTATTGAGAAAATATAACTTTTATTTGTTTTAGTTGTGATGGTTGGTTTATATAAAAAGGAGTTTGTTATTATTGTTTAAGAGTTGTTAAGATTTAGATATTTTTATATAAGTGTGTGGTTGAGATATTTTTTCAACTAGGTGATTGTATGGTTAAGATAAAATTTTATCTTAAATCAATACTTGTTACATACTATGTGATGTTTAAATTATGTGATGTTTAATAGAATAGAATGTGAAATTTTATGTACAATTTAATTCTCAAATTGGTATCAAAGCCAGTGTGGGTTTGGGCAGGGGCGTATGGAAAAGAAGAATAGGAATAGTGTTCTGTATGATGATGTTATTTTTAATCTTTATCGTTTGTCCATAGGTTTGGTTTGTTAAGTTTTGTGTAGTTGATTCAAAAGAAATCGAGTTACAAGTGTTGTTGGTCTGGATTGTGGGGCAACTGTCATGTTGTGTATTGAAGAAAGTCAACTAGATGTGACGGCCCTAACAATTTTGGTTTGAAGTTTGTGTGGAGACACTGCCTGTGGTGTCGTGCATAGTTATCGTTGAAGTGTTGGAACACCCATGTGGAGGACTCGGACCAACATTGTTGAGTTCATGTCGGAGCAGATCTATCGTAGCTTGTGCTTAGAATGATGTTGAGACCACATTGAAGAACCATGTTACACACCGTGTAATTGCACTACCGAATGTTTAGAAGAGCAGTATGTTGGAAAGGCAGAGGAGAAAAAGCATGAATTCACACATAAAACATGAGCTGCTGCTCTTCTACTAATCACACAAAACATGATTATTACAATGAACCTGGTGAAGGGTATTTATCCTTTTCCAACTAGCGACTTGCCTAAAATATCTTGACATGCACACACATTTAACTTAGTTAACCCACACTCTAAATATGGACTACACTTAACTCTTTATCCATCGTTAAACTTGACTCAACGCTCAACATCAACACTCATTTAATTGACTCTTTAATTTTAGCTAATTCCACATACAAGAGTAATTACAATTTCTAACACTCCCCCTTAAATACGACCGTATGACTCAACATGACTTAACTATCACACAAACATGCCTGCTGGTCTATGTCTCAACTCGACTTACAATGACTCAAGAATTTTACAATTTTGCATTTTCTTTTTCTCTGCTTCCAGATTATATATCCTTGAAATTACTTCATTCTCTGTTGAACTTTCTTGATGTCCGCTTTATTCACTTGTTGTTTTTTGCAATTTTTCTTTAACTTGTCTTAAACTCGTTCTAAAAAAAATTAAATCTTGTCTTCTACAACTTCCTCTTCAAATATTCGTTTAACTATGGACTGATGCCATAACACTGCATCTTCAAACTATCTTCTTTGCTTTGCTACTTGTGCTTTATATTACTGAGATTCCTTCTGCCATATTTATAGATAGCATAATCTTGTCTCTTCTTGACTCCATTACTGAAAAATGGTTTTAATGCATTCATCTTTGTCTTCAGAAAAATCCATATCATTTTTTTCACTTTCATCATTAGGTACTGCTATTTTTTTTTCTGTAATCTCCAAACTCAATATCATTATTCACCATTTCATTCAATTAATTTATTCTAGCTACTACTTTAAGATTCACATCAATTTGTTTTATTGGTTTCTGAATCCATTCTTCAATAAGCTTCAAATCTACATCAAATTTATTAACGATCTTACTTTCAACTTCTACTCCCATTCTATTTTGAACATGTGCATATTCAAAAACAATGTTAAAAACATATTTTGTACGACTCTCTTCAATGAGAGCTTCCTACTCTACATCTGTCTTCTTTTCAACTGCATGGAAGTTGTCTTCCACTGTTATGTTGTTAGTGCATGTTGTTAGTACATCATATTGTCATCAACTGTTGCTAGATGACATATTTCTTCATGAATAGTTCCAACTGCTTCATATCTTGCTACTATAGTGGCAGCTTCAACCTTTAATTTTTCATCAAAAATGGCACTTATCATATTTCCACAATCAATCCTTGTTTTAAAGATGACACCACATCATCAACATAATGCTCATCCATAATATGGTGGGATATCTGAGCATGCATGTGCTCATTGTCAATTTTATTGACAATTTCAACTTCACCAAATCCATCAACTGCGGTTGGATTCAAAAATGCACATATAAATTGGTAGTCATTAGCCACATGTGTCTCATCACAAAGGGATTCACCATCATCTGTATCATCCACATTACAGTGGAGTCCTTGAGCATTTATATGACCTTGCTCTGCTTCACACACAAAGGCTCCTGCTTCTCTCTCTCCAATCTTTGTTGCATATTATTAATCCATATGCATTCTTGCATAATGGGTTTCAATTTTATGGTCTTGACAACCATCATCCACTTTTGAGTGGGATTTTCCAAGCTCTAGTTTCCTCTCGGAGTCTTGCTCATCTACTCTCAGACCTGCGATTGACTTCTTTGCTTGTGACATAACTTGTTGTTTCATGTCACTCTCTCTTGCACCAAATTCTTCTCCATCTTTTGCTAAACTTCTCAGTTCCTCGGCTATGACCTGAACCTTTTTAAACATGGCAACAATACAGGGAAAATTTTAAGAACCCCCCCTAAATTTACATGTATAATAAATGGGCGAATCTCCATGGTATATAGGAAAAATGGAAGGCGATTTTATCAATAATATGATATGTATATATAATTTTTTGGCGAATCTCTCACCAGGCATGGCAAATATTTTACTCAATTATAAAATCTTGTGTTTATTGAATACACAAATGAAATCATTGCAATTCTTTAAAATATCTTTTGAAATCAAAATTACCAAAATTACATATCGATAACCTAGTGGGTGTAGGATAAAATTCACACGTGCCATTCACAGAAAGCATGAGAAAACACCTAATACTATATAGAAAACCAAGAAAAATTCAAATTCATCACTTCTAAGGACCTCGTAACCACCCTGCCAATACACAAGTATGTTCATGTTTGCAATTAGAAAAATTACCCAAATTGCAATCTGTTTACTCCACTTCTAGGGACCTCGTAACCACCCTCAGGCACAATACCGGCCTCGTATTGAGCAATCTGCAAGAAGGCAGGCTGTGACATGTCGAAATGCTGAAGTGGTACTTTGCACCACCCTCCATTGTCATTGGGCAAGGCGTTTTTCGGCGGGCAGAAATTGGTTGCAGTGACGATAATCGATCTGTTTCCAGGCAGACACCATTGGGGGACTTTAGAGGCGTCACACTTAATCTGAAAGCATGCTCCACAAATCTGGCCATCATTGAACAAAGAAGTACTGAGAGCAGCAGTGTTGGTATACAAATTCCCATACCCACATGCACCTCCTGCAATACAAGCAGATGATCAATTTCTAATTAGATGATAAAATTAGTTTTTGTTTTATTCTAATTATTTATTTATTTTTATTTTTTTTTGTTTTTAATGTCTACATCAATTTTTGAATTGACAAAAAATTGACTCTAGTACTTCTTACTATCTCTAGCCTTGACTAAAGGGTAGCACTTCTTATTTTGAAGTGATGTTCAATGTCTTATTATGGAAATGGGTTTTAAATTTTCACATTTTTTGATTTCCTTAAACTTAAAACCCATGACATCATTGTACTCATCTAGTCCAGACTTTTCTAATGATATGCAATTTGGCCCAATCAAAATCCCAGAACAGAAGATATGGCCGCTCAATGATGGGCTTATCTGTTAGCTGCATGTAGCACCAACATGGTCCCCACATAGCTACTCTATAGCCACTTGATTTTTTGATTTTTTTATTGAATTGACTCTCTAAGTTATCTCAACACTATTTATTTTCCTGGTTAAATCTGTTCCTTTATATTTATCCTATGATAAAGTAATGGGTTAGAGAAATTAGTACCTGGTTCCAAAAATTAGTACCAAATAACTGATATGTGATTATCCCAAAAGAATTTGTTTTCAAAAATTAAAGAATATATAGTAAGTATAAGCATGAAGGAGCATGGCATGCCATGTTAAGGAATTTATAATATTAAGACTCACTCACCTATTGTTTGAGATGCATCATGTAATGAACCCAGATTATGTAAATGTGAAAAGTTTACTGTGGTAAAAGACAGTAATACAGTTGTTGTTTATGTTTTTAAAACAAAACTGTGACAAACTATTTTTTATTAAAGTAATTTAAATATTTTTTTGAAATGCTGGCAGCCTCTAGGAGGTGGATCTTAAAGAAAGAGATCAGTTATAATAACTGATGGAAACTACCCTCCAAAACAGGAAAAGTCCTGGCTGTAGGGAGGAAGTTCTGTGCTGTGGGGACAGACAGAAGAGACTTTTTTCCAAGAAGAGGAAAAAGGAGAAAGAAAAGAGAAATTGGTTAAGTCTGGTTAGGACCAGATAACCAGGCACAGAGTGCACAAATCTTGTTGAGGGCTTGAGGTCTGCAAGATGGCTCGGGGGGAGAATTCCATCTGAGGGATGGATCTCATGGCTGGGTGGACGAGCATAATTAAAGTTCAGGTGAATTGTTTTGTTTGAGAACCATTCCTGACTCTGGCGAACCAGGTACGGTTTCAAACTGTGAAGTCTCTGATTAGAAATAAATATGCGGTGAATTTACAGTAGTCAAACAGGAAAACATGTCATTCATTTTTCCTAGATACTGTCACCATGATTAACATAAATGTACAGATGTAGTCTTTAAGCTAAGAGACAGACTGTCAATTAATAACATAGATGTACAGAAGTAGTCTTTAAGCTAAGGGACAGACTGTCAATTAATAGACAGGGTCTGAGCTAGTATCACGGTAAACAAAGCTACACATAGATATTTAGCCAAAGACTGAATATCGGTACGAGGAAGGGTTAACCAAGATCTGGTTATTGAGTAACGGACTTGACACACCCTTATTAGCCAGACCAAGGCTCTGTTTAATAACCGAAAGGTTAACAGTAAAACAAACAATATTGAACACTTTGATAGAAAATCAATTAAATACTGTAATGTGTCGACGGAAATGAGGATTAGAACCTCTGAATCTGAATAGAGGAGCACCGACTGTAGTCAGATGCTACCCCGTCGACGGAAGAATAATAAAACCTACTGTTACCTGGAATAAACAACTGAAGACATGGAAATGAATAGATAAGTTATTCTAGATATACAGAGTTTATTGATAAACTGTACAAACAGAGAACAAGAATCATTTTGTATTCCTTAACCCTTGTACTTAAGTCACAGCGTTAGCAGACACGGTAACAAAGAACCAGTTCTTTAGAACGATAAAGGAAAAAGAGGTATACATTTATATATATACAATCCTGTGCATGCAACTTCGAGAAAGGGTTCCCATTTATATATACAAAATCCTGTGCATGCGACTTCGAAAAGGGGTTACATTTATACATACAAAATCCTGTGCCTGCAACTTCGAAAGGGATATACATGTATAAATACAAGAAATGCTGTGCATGTAACTGCAAAAGAAAACTCGGACATACCTAGGGTGCGACATTTCCGTAGGGAAAAGGGAAAGAATAATATTGTTTACAGCCACCGAATGCATGTTGTACAGGTTAGCAATTATGAAGGACACATAGTAAAAACAGAGCGAGTGATTGAAGCTATCATTGTAACCTGAGATTATATATGCGATTGCAGTCATGTAAATAAACAAAACCAGCAATAATAAGATAAACCCCATGTTCTGTACCAAGACTAATGAAAATTCGAAACAGAATCATATAAGACGCAAGCGTAAATTGCCCTGAGGCTTAAACAGTTTCACAATACCATGTATCTAATTACAAATAGCACCGAATGGTAAAACCCTGAATGGAAATTAAATGTACATATTTGTTTGAGGGAAAAACCTCAGAAGAACTGTTGCCAGATCTGTGCGCTGAGGCCAGATCCGCAACCAATGTCTGAGAATAGGTGTAACAATCTAAATTCGGGTGCGCCGCAAGGGCAGCACTGTATGCCAAGTGAAAAACCGTGAACATATGTAAAAGAACCCAGGGTTCCGTTGTGAACAATAACTTAACAACGATTCACTGATATGACCAGACCACAACATGGATGCAAACCGTGAGGGTTCTCTATGGAGAATACCTCAGCGATTGGAACGAGGAAACCCGCGTTGGAGCGGCGGTCTGCATCAACCATAAAACCACAGTTTAAGACCTGTAACTTCGAGCTCTGGTATGCAGGCAAAGTGTCAAGAGCTAATAACCTACCTGTGACCGAGAGGGTTGAACCACCGTGAGTAGCCACCCTGGTCCCGTCCGAGGGGTTGCATGAACCAGCTGCACATCATAGCAATGAAAAGAATCAAACAATAAGAAATCGTTCAAACTAAACAGAACTATTAATGCATACTGTGAAATTGTTAGCCTAAGGCCAGTACCTGAGATGGTTGGGTGACAAGCATTTCACAGCTCCTGGAGCGTTTGAAGAATGAAGGAGTAATGTTGGTGAGATCGAACCTGAGATGGAACACTGGACCGGAGCCGGGAAGACTAAACACGCAAATGAACCCCGAGACTATAGGGAGGTGTTTATGTATCAGCTCGAACCCTTGAGTGCATCTTAACCCTCCGATTTCAGGATGAGATCCAAGCCGTCGAAGCAAGGCGGGAACCAAAAGCGTTAAGACCGAGATCTCCGTAACCAAGGTGTCACATGGCCAAAGGAGCCAGACCATGCCACCTGCCTCGGTAAGGACTGATGTCTTTAAGGCAAGGGTGAGTTGGCACCTGCAAAGACTGCGGCAGGACCACCAAAGGCCGCGCCATATTAATATACATAGCTGTTGGTAGACTTACAGCTAGGTTCTGCCATGAGGGTAAGGCTTACACCCAAACCCAGTCGACAACACATTATATTGCCGCGTAGCATTTTGTAAAACAAAGGTTACCACAGAAATACAAACATAGGAAATGACCTGTGATAATATATTGTGTAAAGTATGTGTATGTTCGTTAAAAGTAAATGTGCATACATAAATACAGGGTGTATCTTAAAGTGTATCGCCAGCTTATTATGTTATGCATACCTTAAATTTTTTTTTATTATATATATGTGGACATAGGTGTGACAAATTGGTATCAGAGCCCAGTTTCAACACTGTGGCCTCAAGCAAAACATGTTTCACTGTGCGGAAGCGTACACCATGCACACATATGTAAGTTAATAATTTACTTAACTATTTTTCTGTCTATTTAGGGGCGAAATACAGAATTACAACAGCTAACAGTTAAGCCGGAAAGGGGACGAAATGCAAGGAACCGGCAGTAACCCTCGAGAGAATCCAGAACTGTGGGTACAGTTGGGTGAGGAAACACGAAGTACCAACCTTGCGATCCTGGAAACTTTTCAGGAGTTGAAAAATGAGATGGCACGGTTGCGAGAAGACAATGCACGTTTGACGGTTGAACAAGAAAGGATTTTGAAGAGTTTGTCGGACAGGCAAAATCCACCTCTATCTAACCCCAGTGCGGAACAGCAGAGGATGACAGAAGAACAAAACTATCAGATGGAACCTGAAAATTCAGAAGGCAAAGAGGATCATTCTGACAATGTACAGAGCAGCAAACTTCAAAACGTCAAAGAATGGAGCTGCAGGGGGAATTTCAAAAAATTAAACCCCCACATTTTGATGGCGAACAGGAGGAAGCAGCTGAAGCTTGGTTAATAAATATGAATAAATATTTTCAGCTGTACGAGTATGATCATAACTTGAAGGCGAGATTAGCTATCTTCCAGTTACAAGGTAAGGCAACCTTGTGGTGGGAAGAAATCAAGATTGTCAAGGGGGTAAGCGAACGGACCATTACCTGGGAGAAGTTTCAGAAATACTTCAAAGAAAGGTACCTGACTGAACGCTTCTACGATGAAAAGGCAAGAGAATTCCATGATTTAAGATTGGGACAACAGACAATGGACGAGTTCATTAATCGCTTTACCTCTCTGTTACGTTATGTACCTTATATCAAGGAGGAGAAAGCCAAGGTCCAAAGGTTTGTGAGCAGCTTACCTTCATATATAAGAGAGAGGATTGAGTTTGACAATCCTAGGACCATGGATGAGGCTATTCGTAAAGCAAGGATCTGTTACCAGCAGAATAAACAGAAAGGAGATACTTCAAACAAAAAGTGGAATGAAAGAAAGAGTAGTCGGATGGTTGGAAACAGCAAGGGAGGTCGCAGCAGTGGAAGTAAAGGAGCTGGTAAAGGATTAAATAGTAGATCTGTTGCAAAGAATGCACCCCGATCTAGGCCAATGAGTGAGTCTAGAGTAAGTGAGCAGCCTGCTAGACCAGAAGGTGAGGGGATGACCAGACCCGCAGTTCAATGCTGGGGCTGTGGAGGACCTCACTATGTTAAAAACTGCCCACAGCGAAAGGGGACAGACCAGATATCCCAAATTCATGAAGCATCGACCGTTGGGGACGTGGCACGCAGTGTACCCAGAATTAATGCAGCCTTGGAGGACTGCCAAGCGGAGTACCAGCCATCTATGGTTGAATTTGAAGGTAAAATTTCAAACCTTTCTATAGCTGTTCTTATTGATCCAAGAGCTACTTTAAGTTATGTTAGCCCAAAGATAGTAGAACAGTGTAAGTTACAATCTGAAAAGTTCAGAAATCCGTGGCTGGTCCAATTAGCTACAGGAGCCAAGAGACGAGTCTTGGCCAAGATAAATAATTGCTCTTTAACCATAGCAGGGCAGCCAATAGTGGCAGACTTAAACATACTACCGTTGGGTTCATATGATATCCTAATTGGGATGGATTGGCTGGAAAAACACTGGTCCTTAGTGAATTGCAAGACAAAAACCATCTACTATAAGGATGACCGTGGAGAGCAGCAGGAGTTACAAGGAATCAAACATCCTGTACAGATTCGACCCATTACAGCATCTCAGTTAGCTAAATGCATCAAGAAGAAATGTCAAATTTATGCTATTCAGGTGGGTTACGCAAATCAGAAGGATAAAACTGCTATGCTGGGTAGCATTCCGGTGGTACAGGAATTTGCAGATGTTTTTCCCGAGGAAGTACCGGGATTACCACCTAAAAGAGATGTGGATTTCACCATTGAACTGATTCCAGGGGCAGCACCCGTGTCACGGGCACCATACCGTATGAGTGTACCAGAACTAACAGAATTAAAAATGCAACTGCAGGAGCTGTTAGATAAAAACTACATCCATCCCAGTGTATCACCCTGGGGAGCCCCAGTGCTATTTGTCAAAAAGAAAGATGGGACTTTTCGGATGTGCATTGATTATCGTCAGCTGAATAAGCTCACGATCAAAAATAAATATCCTTTGCCTCGGATCGACGAACTTTTTGATTAGGTGAAGGGAGCGACGGTATTCTCTAAGATCGATCTGCGATCTGGTTATCATCAGATCGGAATTAAAGAGGAGGATATCGCTAAGACAGCTTTCAGAACGCGGTATGGACATTATGAATTCGTGGTGCTACCCTTTGGGCTGACCAATGCACCTGCTACCTTCATGTGTTTGATGAACAGTGTGTTTCACCGGTTCTTGGACAAATTTGTGTTGATATTCATAGATGACATTCTGATTTACTCCCGATCAAGAAAGGAGCATGAGGAACACCTTAGATTGGTGTTGCAAACTTTGCGTGAACATCAATTATATGCAAAGTTTAGTAAGTGTGATTTCTTCAAGGAGGAGATACAATACTTAGGCCATGTAATCACAAAGGAAGGAATTGCAGTAGACCCTGAGAAAATCAGAACTATAATGGAGTGGCCCATACCAAAGGACGTGGCAGATATTAGGTCCTTTATGGGGCTAGCGGGTTATTATAGAAGATTTGTCGAAGGCTTTTCTAGGGTAGCATACCCTATCACCTCCTTACAAAAGAAGGGAAAAGTATTTAAGTGGACCTCAGAATGTCAGAAGAGCTTTGAACAGCTCAAGCACTTACTCACCACCGCACCCATATTGAGTATAGTTGATCCTAATAAGGATTACGTGGTCTGCACTGACGCAAGTAAAGAAGGCGTGGGAGGAGTGCTGATGCAAGAAGGAAGAGTCATTGCATACGAATCAAGGAAACTGAAGGAACATGAGCAGAAATACTCTGCTTACGACTTGGAGCTGGCAGCTGTTATCCATGCACTGAAAATGTGGCGACACTACCTTTTGGGAAGGAAATTTCTGTTGTTAACAGACCACCACAGCTTAACAAACTATTTCAGTCAACCCACCTTAAATACGAGACAAGCTCGTTGGGCTGATTTCTTAAGCGGGTTTGATTTTGAAATTAAGCATTTAAAAGGGAAGGAGAACCGGGTAGCTGATGCTTTGAGTCGAAAAGTACAATGCGTGTGCAAGATTTCGGTTAGTAAATGGCAGAGTACCCTACTTGAAAGGATAAAAACAGCAGCTGATCAAGATGCTGTTTACCAGCAAATTAAACAGCAAGTACAACAATTTTCTGGTAAGGAAACACAACAGGGGTATGAGCTGGATAATGCCGGAATGCTGTATTTTAATAAAAAGCTGTATGTACCCAATGAAGATAATCTTAAGAAGCTGATTCTGGATGAATTTCATGTCAGCCATTATACCGGGCATCCGGGTTACCAGAAAATGGTTACCGCACTTCGGAAAGAATATTACTGGCCAAAAATGAAGAAGGAGGTAGCTGAGTACCTAGCGCGATGTCTAGAGTGTCAACAGATTAAGGCGGAACATTTGCATCCAGCAGGGCTGCTACAACCCTTACCCATTCCGGAATGGAAATGGGAGACTATCTCCATGGATTTTATAACCGGATTGCCTCGAACGAAGAAAAATAATGATTCCATTATGGTGGTAGTGGATAAGTTAAGTAAGGCAGCACACTTCATACCTGTGCAATCAACGTATAAGGCTGTGCAAATTGCTCATATTTTCATGCAAAATGTATTCAAATTGCATGGACTTCCGAAGGTAATTATCTCTGATCGTGATGTTAAGTTCACATCAACCTTTTGGAGGACATTGTTTGCTGAACTGGGAACACAGCTGAACTTTAGCACAGCTTATCATCCCCAAACAGATGGCCAAACGGAACGAGTGAATCAGGTAGTGGAGGACATGCTGAGAGCATGTGTTATGATGAAGCCAACCCAATGGGAGGAATATCTCCACCTGGTCGAATTCGCATATAACAATGGGTATCATTCCTCAACACAGTTGAGTCCTTTTGAGGTCATGTATGGGCGGAAGTGCCGCACACCCTCAAGTTGGGGTGGACCTGAGGACAGGTTACGAATTGGTCCTGAAATGCTCAAGGAAATGGAGGATACGGTAAAAAGAGTGCGTACCAATTTAAAAGCCGCTCAGGACAGACAGAAAAGTTTTGCTGATCGAAAGAGAAGATTCAAAGAATTCCAAGTTGGGGACCATGTGTTTGTAAGAATCCAACCCAGAAGGAGTACCTTGCAGTGGAGCGGATGTGCCAAACTAGCACCTCGCTATTTTGGACCTTTTCAAATCTTGGCAAGAGTGGGGCCAGTAGCTTATCAACTCGCCCTACCAAGCCATATTAGAATCCACAATGTTTTTCACGTGTCCGTATTAAAACAATACGTCTACGATCCTAAACATGTGATTCAATGGCAGAATGTTCGGGTAAGAATTAATCTGGTCATTCTAGATAAGCTTTGTTCCTAAACTGGAAATAACTAAATCTGTTGCTGATTGCAGGTCGAGCCGGAAGGCGAGGTTCTGGTCGAACCACTGACCATTCTCGACCGGAGAGAAGTGCGGCTGCGGAAACGGGTTATTTTCCAAGCTAAAGTGCAGTGGCAGCACTATGGGCCGGAAGAGGCCACTTGGGAGGATGAGGAACTCCTTAGAGAAGCTTACCCGAATTTGTTTAAGGGAGACAGACATCGGGACGATGTCCAATCACAGGAGGGGGAGATGTAATGACCCCAGATTATGTAAATGTGAAAAGTTTACTGTGGTAAAAGACAGTAATACAGTTGTTGTTTATGTTTCTAAAACAAAACTGTGACAAACTGTTTTTTATTAAAGTAATTTAAATATTTTCTTGAAATGCTGGCAGCCTCTAGGAGGTGGATCTTAAAGAAAGAGATCAGTTATAATAACTGATGGAAACTACCCTCCAAAACAGGAAAAGTCCTGGCTGTAGGGAGGAAGTTCTGTGTTGTGGGGACAGACAAAAGAGACTTTTTTCCAAGAAGAGGAAAAAGGAGAAAGAAAAGAGAAATTGGTTAATTCTGGTTAGGACCAGATAACCAGGCACAGAGTGCACAAATCTTGTTGAGGGCTTGAGGTCTGCAAGATGGCTCGGGGGGAGAATTCCGTCTGAGGGATGGATCTCATGGCTGGGTGGACGAGCAGAATTAAAGTTCAGGTGACTTGTTTTGTTTGAGAACCATTCCTGACTCTGGTGAACCAGGTACGGTTTCAAACTGTGAAGTCTCTGATTAGAAATAAATATGCGGTGAATTTACAGTAGTCAAACAGGAAAACATGTCATTCATTTTTCCTAGATACTGTCACCATGATTAACATAAATGTACAGATGTAGTCTTTAAGCTAAGAGACAGACTGTCGATTAATAACATAGATGTACAGAAGTAGTCTTTAAGCTAAGGGACAGACTGTCAATTAATAGACAGGGTCTGAGCTAGTATCACGGTAAACAAAGCTACACATAGATATTTAGCCAAAGACTGAATATCGGTACGAGGAAGGGTTAACCAAGATCTGGTTATTGAGTAACGGACTTGACACACCCTTATTAGCCAGACCAAGACTCTGTTTAATAACCGAAAGGTTAACAGTAAAACAAACAATATTGAACACTTTGATAGAAAATCAATTAAATACTGTAATGTGTCGACGAAAATGAGGATTAGAACCTCTGAATCTGAATAGAGGAGCACCGACTGTAGTCAGATGCTACCCCGTCGACGGAAGAATAATAAAACCTACTGTTACCTGGAATAAACAACTGAAGACATGGAAATGAATAAATAAGTTATTCTAGATATACAGAGTTTATTGATAAACTGTACAAACAGAGAACAAGAATCATTTTGTATTCCTTAACCCATGTACTTAAGTCACAGCGTTAGCGGACACGGTAACAGAGAACCAGTTCTTTAGAACGATAAAGGAAAAAGAGGTATACATTTATATATATACAATCCTGTGCATGCAACTTCGAGAAAGGGTTTCCATTTATATATACAAAATCCTGTGCATGCGACTTCGAAAAGGGGTTACATTTATACATACAAAATCCTGTGCCTGCAACTTCGAAAGGGATATACATGTATAAATACAAGAAATGCTGTGCATGTAACTGCAAAAAGAAAACTCGGACATACCTATGGTGCGACATTTCCGTAGGGAAAAGGGAAAGAATAATATTGTTTACAGCCACCGAATGCATGCTGTACAGGTTAGCAATTACGAAGGACACATAGTAAAAACAGAGCGAGTGATTGAAGCTATCATTGTAACCTGAGATTATATGCGATTGCAGTCATGTAAATAAACAAAACCAACAATAATAAGATAAACCCCATGTTCTGTACCAAGACTAATGAAAATTCGAAAACGATATCATATAAGACGCTAGCGTAAATTGCCCTGAGGCTTAAACAGTTTCACAATACCATGTATCTAATTACAAATAGCACCGAATGGTAAAACCCTGAATGGAAATTAAATGTACATATTTGTTTGAGGGAAAAACCTCAGAAGAACTGTTGTCAGATCTGTGCACTGAGGCCAGATCCGCAACCAATGTCTGAGAATAGGTGTAACAATCTAAATTCGGGTGCGCCGCAAGGGCAGCACTGTATGCCAAGTGAAAAACCGTGAACATATGTAAAAGAACCCAGGGTTCCGTTGTGAACAATAACTTAACAACGATTCACTGATATGACCAAACCACAACATGGATGCAAACCGTGAAGGTTCTCTATGGAGAATACCTCAGCGATTGGAACGAGGAAACCCGCGTTGGAGCGGCGGTCTGCATCAACCATAAAATCACAGTTTAAGACCTGTAACTTTGAGCTCTGGTATGCAGGCAAAGTATCAAGAGCTAATAACCTACTTGTGACGGAGAGGGTTGAACCGCCGTGAGTAGCCACCCTGGTCCCGTCCGAGGGGTTGCATGAACCAGCTGCACATCATAGCAATGAAAAGAATCAAACAATAAGAAATCGTTCAAACTAAACAGAACTATTAATGCATACTGTGAAATTGTTAGCCTAAGGCCAGTACCTGAGATGGCTGGGTGACAAGCATTTCACAGCTCCTGGAGCGTTTGCAGAATGAAGGAGTAATGTTGGTGAGATCGAACCTGAGATGGAACACTGGACCGGAGCCGGGAAGACTAAACACGCAAATGAACCCCGAGACTATAGGGAGGTGTTTATGTATTAGCTCGAACCCTTGAGTGCATCTTAACCCTCCGATTTCAGGATGAGATCCAAGCCGTCGAAGCAAGGCGGGAACCAAAAGCGTTAAGACCGAGATCTCCGTAAGCAAGGTGTCACATGGCCAAAGGAGCCAGACCATGCCACCTGCCTCGGTAAGGACTAATGTCTTTAAGGCAAGGGTGAGTTGGCACCTGCAAAGACTGCGGCAGGACCACCAAAGGCCACGCCATATTAATATACATAGTTGTTGGTAGACTTACAGCTAGGTTCTGCCATGAGGGTAAGGCTTACACCCAAACCCAGTCGACAACACATTATATTGCCGCGTAGCATTTTGTAAAACAAAGGTTACCACAGAAATACAAACATAGGAAATGACCTGTGATAATATATTGTGTAAAGTATGTGTATGTTCGTTAAAAGTAAATGTGCATACATAAATACAGGGTGTATCTTAAAGTGTATCACCAGCTTATTATGTTATGCATACCTTAATTTTTTTTTATTATGTATATGTGGACATAGATGTGACACATCACTTCCACCATAAAAGGTAGCATGAGCTGCACGTGAGTGCATGACGCGTTAGTGGGGGCGGTAGGCTTTCGCTTCCCCAGTCAGGATCGATTCCTGTTCCCCTAGTCAGGATCGATCGATTCCTGCCGGTGCTGCGCGTTGCTGCTGCAGTATTTGATTCAATGATGATGTGAGTGTTTTGATGTTGACGTATTCTGCACGTATTCTGTTTGCTTCGGCAATATTGTATGATGAAATTTGCTCGCTTCGGTAATATATGATGTATTGTGATTGTTTAGCGGGGATTCGCTCGCCCACTGAAAAAAAAAGGATAGCATGAGCAGCAGCCCATCCTGCAACATTCATAGTGAGGGATCGCAGCATGGTAAGCATAATTAATGCTGTTGCACCTAATACCCTCATGCCATTCCCATCGAATTACAGTATTTTTCTGTGAATCAGATAGAGTACTCCCTGATTGCTCACTGGTGTTTGAATAATTTGATTAGCTCGCATTTATAGAGAAATTTTGCAGTGGTCTAATGAAAGCCAGATCTCCGTAGCTTCAGGTGTAAATGTACAGCGATCCTATTACAATATATTCACGTTGAGTATGGATGCGATTGACGTAAAAGTGAAACCAGTATTTTAAAGGACAGTTTTCTCCTTTCTTGAAGCTTCACCAGCACCTTCAATCGCAATGTGTGTTTATATATGGAATCAATTTGAAAGCGACACGTTCCAGCCGGCGCTTATCTTCGTTCTCGTAAACATTCTAGAAATCTTCAACCATCGCTACATAGTATTCTCAATAATTGTACGATGACGGCGGCATAGGTAGATCTTCGGCAAAAACATAGCGCCAAAACTTATATATTTTTAATTTCTTGTGGATATCGTGAAAATGATAAAAACATCGAAACCTACTTTAACATAGACCCTTAATGATTTGAAGGATTTTATAATATTCGACTTTGAAATTACTATTTTCTTCGCATAATCATAAGAATATAATTTAATATAAATTCACCATTTTATATAACACTTCTTTATTTGTGATTGTACCCTAGATAAAGACTCCTTAATAGCTTTGTTGCTTCTTTAATTTGTTAAAAGTGAATATATCCTATCCCTTTTGAGGATGTGAAGATATACTTCTAATAAAAATTAGAATTTAAATAAATCAAATTACATTAAAAATAAATAAATTAAATTTTAAATACATTTAAATATCTTATATTTAATTTTAATGATTGAATAAGAAATAGCTAAATTGTTGCTTTTAAATATTCGTTTCTAACGGTAGAAAATTGGAAGAATATTGCGAATGTCTTTACATATAACCAAATTAAGCTCTATAGATATCAGATCTAATAAGTGGCCTTAACAAGTGCTGCCAGCAGCTGTAGTCCCTGTCATGAAATGCTAAAGGCACAATTGTTTGATAAAAATCATCAGATGGAGCAATTTTTTTTAATATCAAAATAAAATAAAATGTAGAAATTTAAATAAATAAATTTATATATATATATATATATATATGAATTTTTAAAAATATATATTTATCTGTTTTTTCATATATCTTATTCAAAATGTATATGTATTTGCATTCCCATATATTTTACTTTTTACCATTATTGAAAACAATGTTTAATTGAATATAAATTAATAAAATAAATTGTATTTATAAATAATTAAAGTAGTAAATATAACATTAATATTTTATAAAAAAAATTATAAACTTCTCAACATAAAAAGTCTTACAAGACTTTCCAAAATTTACTACAAATAAATTTTACTATTTCTAAATCTTACCACAAATAAATTTTACCATTTGAAAACGATTAGTTGCAAAAGGTATAACTATTTGGAAAGTCAATTAATTCATTGAAAAGTGTTACACAAGAGTAATAAATTTTACCATATTTTACCGTTTTGATACAAATAAATATTCCGATAACTATTCAGAGAGTCAATTGATTCATAAAATGTGTTACACAAGAGTTTCCAAAACTTACCATAAATAAATTTTACCATATTTTAACGTTTTGATGCACATAAGAACTTGGAGGATTCAATTAATTTATTCATTCTGACTCTGATACCAACAACACTGAGCTATCATTTCACTAATAATAATGTTTGCTCTAAGGTTACAACGTACCATATGCATATAAATATTTATATTCTGTAACATATATTTATATTAAATATAAAGTAATTAGATAAATCAAAAAATAACATAAGTTTCGGCAAAGCGCACTATTATGCATCATTTAGAATGTAAATGAAATATGAAAATGAGAATGTAAATCAAATAATCTCATCCTACTCCTGAGCATGTTAATTGTCATCCTCAAATCTTCAAATGACCAACAGTTGTTCTCGTCAATTATGTGGCCCCCCTCTAAGTTGCTTCACCTAAAGAAGAGAGACTTATAACAAAAGTATGATTTGTTTGTGCCTTGCGATTCTCGATTGATTTGTTCATTTTTCTTCCCTGGTAGTTATGGAAAATTCACACTTGACTGACAACCCCTGGTTGTTCAAAATAAAGTTGTTGCCCTTTTTTTCGATTGGCTTGTTCATTTTTCCTCCTTGATAGTTATGGAAAAGTCATACTTGAGTGCCATGCTTAAAAGGAAGTTGTTGCCATCATTGTTTAGATTTTTGACTAGTTTGTTCATTTTTCCTCCTTGATAGTTATGGAAAAGTCATACTTGAGTGCCATGCTCAAAAGGAAGTTGTTGCCATCATTGTTTAGATTTTTGACTAGTTTGTTCATTTTTCCTCCTTGGGGGCTATGGAAAACTCAGACATGAGTGCCAAACCCCTAATGCCCAAAAGAAAGTTGTTGCCATCACATGTTTGTAGTGACAGTGAGAGATATCTTATCTCCAAAAAGTATTGAGGGAAAAAATATCCAAACATGTTTTGTTGCCCCAAATACTGTGAAAAATATAACATGGTTTCACATAATAGATATAATTAATGTAACATAAATGACAATATAAATAATAATAATAAGCAACATTTCCCTGAAAAAAGAAAGAAAAATAAACTGAAACTAATTTTACATGCAGTATTTAAAAATGGAATGCAAACTATGAATGGAAGATATTTAGTAGAGTAAGTATCGAGAAATAGCAAATAAAGGTGCATGAAAATCTCAATAGCAATCCTAAGAAGCCTATTCTCTACACCACTCAATGGAATGCAAACTGTGAATGGAAGATATTTAGCATAGTAAGTTATAAAGGCCACCAGTTAGCTCATCGAGAAATAGCAATTCGATAAATAGCAAATAAAGGTGCATGAAAATGTCAATAACAATCCTAAGAAGCCTATTCTCTACACCACTCAATCTTCTCTCTGCGTATTTCAGCGAATTTTTTTGATTTCCATAGGTCTCCTCCAAAATGTAAAGGTGCATGAAGATCTCAATAGGAATCCTAAGAAGCCTATTCTCTACACCACTCAATCTCCTCTCTACATATTTTAGCCAAGATTTTGATTTCTATAGGTCACCTCCAAAATCCTACACAAGCCCTTCATTGAAATACTGATTTGCACAACAAAGAAGTGTAAACAACAACGATTTCCCTTGATAATGAAAGAAAAATTGAGTGTTTTAACGTTGACTAACATCATAATATTGAAACTCCTAAAAGGTATATGCAAGCAAGGATGTAGAGCATGTTAAGAACGTGGCATGATAATCATTATTTAATTAAATTACTAATATAAGATAGTTGATTAATGAGACTTCATGTTACATATGTGGTTATTTGTTCCCATATGCATGAATAACATGTGTTGGTGTTTTCGTAAAATCTGTTATTTTGCTTTGTTTTTCCTTTCTTCCCACTTTGGACCGTCACGTTTATCTCCTCCATAGATGGCCATTTATATGTTCCTCACAACTATAAGTGTCTCTAATCTCTATGCAAGCCCATTTATAGTAGTGAAAGTAGAGTAAGTAGTATGGTAGCATGGGAAAGAACTAATATGTAAATATGGTGGTTAATTCGCTAGTGAAAGGTGGAGCGGTGTCCAATCTAAGATAAGGAAAATTCAATTCTATTTCGATTATGTTAACAGATGGTCACGATATTCTGAGGACCAACAGTTTTCTAGCATGACCAATGGGACCAAATTGATACACCTTGATCATGGCAATGCTAGAAGAAATAAATGCATTCGACTAAAAAAATGAAATGAACTGGTAATAGGAAATTAGCTCTGTGTTCTTAGTTTCTTAACACATTCCAGAAACATTTTAGGATGTTTCTCTAGACTAGATGTTAGTAATGGTAATTGGAAATTCCCTTTCCAATTTGCAATTGGAGGGAAACTTTAAGTTCCCCCTCTATATAAGTAACTTGGCAAGAGGAACAGTAAATTAAACTTATCAATTTTCAGGAGTAACTTGGCAAGAGGAACAATGAATTAAACCTATCAATTTTTAGGGATGTTATAAGGAGAGGCACATATCCCCATTGACAAGTAGGAGAGGTAGTTGTCATTGCGAGGAAGCTGTCTTAATTATAAATGTGATAGTAACTATATATGTGAGGTATACCGATAGCACAATGGTAAGGCTGTTTATCAACTTAGATTACTGTTGCACATGGAAGAGCGTAAGCGCCTGTGTAGCATGCCTATCCAAAGGCTCAGAAGAAGAAAAGTGAAAAGTGACTGCCGAAGCAGAAAAGTGAAGTGATAGAGCATCAGTCTTCTGCAACATGGTTATGCTGGTGTGCGCTGGTTATGTTTCACACATGGTTAAGTGTTTTTTTTGGCTACTCCAGCTTCTGGGTGCTATTCAAACTATCTTTGTCTTGTTATTCCAATTATCTGAAGCAAATCCAACAAATCAAAAACTTGCTACAATCTAGTAATATGAAACAATTAAAAGCATCAAGGTGTTGTTTCAACAACTAGCTACTCCAATTAATAAAATAAATAAAAACATAGAATATTTGCAAATTATAGTGTATACCTTCACCTATTCAGTTATTTAAGAACCACCCCTTGAGTTGAACCAGGTTTTGGTGTTGCATGTGTTCCATTGCTCAAATCTCTGCCACGAAGCCCTTCATTCCCTCTGTGAGCTCCTTCATTATAAATTTGACTACGATTTCCTGGTTGCTGCCAAGGAGAATACTCTGTAAACCTTACCAAAACCACCATTGCCCAATACCTTTTGATCGCAGAACCCATTCCTAGCGATGTTGTGTTCTCCTTCTCTGGTCCATCTACTTTTCTATGCTCCATCTACTTCTGGAGTTGTGCCTAGAAGGAACCTGAAAAACTTGACAATGGGATAGGGTAGCCATTCTTAAAACAGGGATGGTCATCCTACTCACTTCACTAGAATGCTAGATAGTGTAAGGTTCCTTCGCGGAGAGTGAATCATTATTGAACTGTAATTTTATCTCACTCTTTATCTCACCATTTCTATTCTCAGGATAGGCTACTGTTACTGAAGCTCAGCTAAGCTCCTCATTAATCTAGTAACTTGACAGATGGCTGATAAAAATGCAATGTTGTATATTAAATGAAATGAAACCCACCGGTTAGCTCTACGAAAGAGAGTCTGAACGAGTATATTCTGGCTTTGTAGAACACTCTACATTGCTTATGTACATTACACAATATATAGTAATCACAGATCTAGGGACGTTATAACCATAACCTAAAAAATAGAGACTAATTCCTATCCTGAGGTCTTGTGAACCAACTCACTATTCTAAGATATTCTCCATTATCTCTAACACTCCCCCTTACTGGAGAAGGGGTTCACAAATATGCCTAACATCACCCTAAACATTTCAAACTTTATCCTACCAAGGGCTTAGTTAAAATTTCTGCAACATTATCACATGTATTACCATATACCAAATGGATTTCTTTGGATTGTACTTTCTCCCTGATGAAGTGGAATTGTGTATCAATATGTTTAGTGTTTTTGTGGAACACCATATTATTAGCAAGTTTTATTGAACTCTGATTGTCACATCTAATTTTTGTTGCGTCTATCTATTCTTCCCAGACATCCTGGAGAATTATCCACAACCAAACCACCTCACACATTGCTGCACACATGGCTTGATACTCTACTTCCGTTGAAGACAAGGAAATTGTGTTCTTCTTCTTGTTGCTCCATGTGATCACCCTAGATCCAATGCTGAATGCATAACTTGTTATGGATCTGTGATCATCTACATTTCCATCCCAATTTGAATCTGCAAATCATGTCAATCTAACATCAGAAGAGTCAATGTAAATAATACCGTAATCTACAGTACCTTTTCGATACCTCAAAACACTTTTTGTTTCATTCTAATGGCTTTCAAGTGGCTTGGAAATATATTGGCTTAGCATACTGACTGCATAAGCCAAATTTGGTCTAGTGGTGGTTAGGTATATTAGATTCCCAACCAGCTGTCTGTAAAGTGTCGCACCTGCCTCCTTCGAGCCATCTTAACTCTGCAGTTTAATGTTCTATTGTAATGGTACTGCTGCAGGCTTACACTGATCCATCCTAAATCTCTCTAACAAGCCTTTGACATAATTTTCTTGGGACATAAATGTTTTTCCTAAATCTCTCCATATTTCAAGACCCAAACAATATCTTAATTCTCCAAGGTGTTTCATTTCGAATACCTGTGACATTTGTTGCTTGATTTCTTTGATCATATATGTAGCATCACCTATAATGATCAAATCGTCTACATGAAAAGAAATCACCACTATGCTCCCTTGTTCATCTTGCATGGTGTAAAGATTAGGGTCATTTTTTCTTTTGTTGTAGCCAAATTGTAGAAAAATGAATCAATCTTTTCATACCAAGACCTGGGTGCTTACTTTAGTCCATAAGTTCTTTCTTCAATCTATAGACTAAATGTTCTTTCCCTTTCTAGATAAACCCTTCAATTTGCTCTAAATAAACCTCTTCTTTTAGTTCTCCATTTAAAAATGCAGACTTTACATCTAGTTGGTGTATCATCCAATGTTTCTTAGTAGCTAAAGCAATTAACATTCTGATAGTGTTTAGTTTAATTATAGGGGTGAAGGTTTCTTCATAGTCTATACCTTATTTTTGTGAATACCCCTTTGCTACCAATCTAGCTTTTAATTTTTCTATAGTTCCATCTGCATTAATCTTCAGTTTGTATAACCATTTACAACCTATGGTTTGTTTTCCTTTAGGAAGTTCAACTAGTTCCCAAGTTTTGTTCCTAATTATTGATTCATATTCTTTTTTCATGGTTGTTTTCCATTCTCTACATTCATTTGCTTCTTTATAACTAGAAGGTTCAACCACATTCATCATACTAGTTATATTCCCTATATCTTGCAGGCAATTGAGCTTTCCTACCTGATCTCCTAAGTGGTGGGGTAGCCTCAAACCTTGTCTAATCATCATTCTCTTTTTCTTCCTGCTACTGCTGTTACTGTTGTATCTATTGCTGCTGTTGTTGCTGTTGTATCTGTTGCTGCTATTGTTGTTGTTGTATCTGATGTTGTTGTTGCTGTTGTTCATCTTCTGCTTTTGTCTGTTGTTGATCCTGATTGTTTTCTACTTCTTCTTCCACCAAGTACGGAATATCTGATTCCTCATTGTTCTTATCAAATTCTTCATGATCCTGCTCATGGAATATGACATCTCTACTAACAAAAATCTTGTGAGTAGAGGGACTAAATAATCTATAATCTTTATATTGTGAACAATACCCTATAAAAGTACATTTGATGGCTTTTGAATCTAGTTTTCTTCTATCTTCCTTTGGAATATGGGCAAATGCTTTAGATCCAAATACTCTTGTATTTTACTGCAGGCTTAAATCCATATAATGATTCATAAGGAGTTTTAATTTCAGGACTCTTTGTAGGGCTCCTATTTTTCAAATAAACTGCAGTATTCAATGCTTTAGCCCAAAAACCATTCGAAAGATTCTTACCTTTCAACATGCTCCTAGCACATTCCTCTATTGTTCTGTTCTTTCTTTCAATTACTCCATTTTGCTGTGGAGTATGGGGTACTGTGAATAGCTGCAATACTCCATGGTCTTTACAATACCTGATAAGCTCATCTTTCCTATATTCTCCCCTTTGATCGGACCGGAGAATTTTTATCTGCTTCCCTACTTTATTTTCAATAATATTCCTGAACTGCTTAAAGTATTTAAATGTGTCACTCTTATTACTCAAGAAATATACCCACGAAAATTTTTTGCAGACAATAATAAACAATAAAAAATATAATGCACCTCCTAATGATTTTGTTTGCATGGGTCCACACAGGTCTATATGCACTAATTCAAGTATATCCCTCTGTTTCTTTTCTACTCGAACAGGGAATTCTTCTCTATGCATTTTTCCTAATGTACACACATCAAAATCATTATGTACTTGTTTTAGCATAGGAAGATCTCTTACCATTTCCTTCTTCTGTAGTAACAGCAAATCATTGTAATTGATATGACCAAATCTCTGATGCCATAGCTCTTCTGTAGTCAAACTCACATCTGTCAAGGCTCGAACTGGTGCAGGTCTTACATCCAACTTGTATAGACTTTCTGTTCGGATTCCTGTAGAAATTGTCTTCATGCCATCTAGTATATCTTTAATATAACAGTTAGATTTAAAAAATTCAACTTTAAGATCTTGATCTATAATCATGGATACAAAAATCAAGTTCTTTGTTATACCGGGCACATACATAACATTATAAATTTGTCGTATATTACCATTAGGTAAAATGACAAAAATTTTCCCACATCCTTTGATCTGATGACTTCTATCATCACTTAGGTAGATTTGTGCTCCATCGTTGATTTCTTTAAAATATTCAAACCATTGCTTGTTCCCTGTCATATGTGTTGATGCTCTCGAATCCGCATACCAGATGTCTGCATCAACATTCTCATCACGATCTGCCATAAAATTCTGCACATGATTTTCATTCGTAAGATGACCTGCATGTCGTTTCTGCTTCTACTGTTCTTCATGATATTTCTTCTTCCTGCACTCTCTAGCTATATGACCCAGTTTTTTGCAATAAAAACACTGAATTAAAGATTTGTTTCTATTCAGATTCATACTTTGGGTCAGATTTGGTCTTTTCTATGAGCTTCATCTATTTTGTTGTTGCGGATTTCTTTTTCCTTTGTAGAAGTTCTTTTTCGCCATCAATGCAATATTATCACTCTAGGGCTTTAGAGTCGACATTCAAACTTCAGGATTTTCTCTCTCGCATTTATCCCGGTGATGAACATTTAGTAGTCATCGGTCACAACATTCATGGTAATTGTTACAAGATCTGTATCATCAACTATATGACCAATGTCTACCAATTTGTTCTTTAGATCTTTGATCCTTGCTATGAAGGCAACAACTATTTCATTCTCCTCCATCTTCATGGATAGGATCTTGCTCTTCAGAAACAGAAGACGATTTGTATTCCTGATCTCATACAGATCCTTCAAAATTCCGCAAATTTCGCTTGTAGATTTACTTTCTCTAATATGTGGTATGATGCAGTCTTTCACTGACATCTTTAGCAGCATACTTGCTTTACCTTCATGCTTCTCCCAATATGGGACTATTGCGGATCCAGTTGTTGGCTTCTGTTCATCCCCATTTGTAATCATCCAAACACTCTGCACTTCTAGCAGAGTTTGCATCTTGAATTTCCAATTCGCATAATTAGAGCCATTGAGCTTGTTATTCTCATTGAAGCATGCTTCAAACATCTGACTATTCATCTTGGCGATTAAAACAAATTTGATAGGTAAAAAAATGTTATATTTACCCCAGATCTGTGACAAAGACAGATAACTAATCTTCAATGTTGTTTCACCTTGCAGCACAGCCACAAATCACTGTGGCTTCCTTCAAAGCCTCCAGACAACCTTCTGTTGTCAGCCTCTGCAGCCTTCTCTCGGCCTCCACGGAGCCCTTTTGTTGTTTACACGATCGTCGCATATGTACACCACTTATCTGAGACATCATTGCGATGTACACCACTTATATGAGACGTCATCATAGCTAACCATGATTTTGCAATTGCCGCGCTTATTCTCTTGAAACCTGTGATGATTTCGGTTTAGTCACACCCTCCTCTCAGCATACAGGTTCCTCAGCCTTGACTCTCTGATACCATGATAAAAATCAATGTTCTATTAATTAAGTCACTCTTCAAGTAAGATACCTGGAGAGTGCCCAAGCACTTCACACATACACACAATGTAAAATTAGGAGAATAGCCTAGTATATATAGGCTTTCTCACAATCAGGGTGGTTTGAACCACTCCCTAGATATTAGGATCTAAGATCTAAAATTAGAGTCTCAATCCTATCATCACTATAACAGAAATCTAAGTTTAGCTTTCATCTCCAAAATCATTTACCTTGTTTTGTGTTGTTGACATGGGATACATCAAGGCCCTCCTGTGATGAGTCGCTTCTTGTTTACATTAGCACATCATCCAAGAAGTTGACTTAGAAACACCCCTTTAGTACCTTGAGGTTTGCATACATCAATGGCAGGTTTCTCGCTTTTTACGATAGGTTGACATCAATGGCCTTTGACCGAAATACTTTTTATGGTGTTCGACATCAAATCATTTATTCACACCATGCGAAATGTACTATAGTACCTTGAGGATCATTATCATTATCGGTGATTCCTCTCGCATCTGTTAACGACTTACATCATTGGCTGGTAATCAGACAATGTCTTCCCATGTTCAAATTTAGATCATCTATTCACATGGTTAGACTTGTACTTGAGCGAAATATTGAATGAGTTTAAAGACCCTGGATCTAGTTACATCCATCTGGGCTTCGATATTTTTAGGAGTACTAAATCAAATGTACAATGGCCATACATTCATGGTCATCCACTCATGGGTCTATATCTGTAGATGAATATATTTGTACATGTAATGAAAGTTTATAAGCTGAGCATGGGTATGCCTTCCCTCCGCGAGTTCATGAGAAAAAATCAAATTATCATGATATATGTATTGTAATTGATGTAGGTCACCTTCCGCTTCGAAACCTCCTCTCCACATGATAATGCATTTCACTCGACATACATGTTTATGACTTCATGCTTTAGGGGGCAACTATTACAAATCCATTTGGGCACAACAACCCCAACCTAAAGATCAGTACTATTAGGGCCCATCAAACCCTAATTCAGTTGTTACATGCACTAAAGAAGTCAACCATTAGAATGCTTAGCTTCCCAAGAAGTTTCATGACTGAAATCATCCAGAAGTTGCCTCTAAGAAGATCAGCATAGGTAGGCCTTCATTAGGGTGCACTGCAATGCAAGCCATACACTGATAGGGTGCTATGCAGTGCACTTGGTCCCTCTTTGGCCTATGCTAGGTGAATTTGAGTGAATTTCCATTGGAGTTTGAAAGATTCCTTATCCATTGGATGCCTCTACTCCTTTGAGCTTGTATTTGGATGAGGAATGGAGTTAAGGAACATCAATCCCTTATCCCTTCATCCATGGAACTAAATTCTAAGTTTGGGAGGGCATTCATTATCACCATTTATGGCATAACTTCCTTCATTCACCTACAAAAAGACCACTCATCTAAGTGATCAGGGGCTGGAAATTATTGAATTATAGGGAGATGTTTTTAGTATGAGACTTGAGTTGATTTCAAGTATTGTAATGATGTCAAAATGTCTTGCCTGTTATGAGGATAAGATGTGATTGAACTGGAGGAGTGATGTTGAATAGAGCAATGGGTTGTAACTCTTCCTTTTACTAATAAAGTGTTCAAAGCTTTTTCCATATGCTTGTGTTATTCAATTATGCTTTCATATGTGTATCATGTACTTGATTCCATGCTATGTTTAATCAATATATCATTATGATATGCTTTGATCATTTTTTGTCTTCTGTGTGCAGCTACTCTTCAAGTGGATTAAGTACGGGGAGGAGCAACATAATTGATCAAGGGAGATAAGGAGTAAGCGAAAGCCACAGGTAGGCTTGTTTGCCTCTTATTTAATCTATTGATCATAGGAAAAGTAGAGAACTCTTTAAACTATTGTTCTAGACTTAGCTACTAGTTTGGGGGTTTAAGCATTTATCTGTAGACACTAAAACTTCCCAAAACAAATTGGTGACTCTGCTGGGGATTGATTATCCATCTCAGTAGCTTATTCACCTCCTAGAAACCTTGACATACTTTACTTGTTGTAATTCAGCATTTTGCATTTAATTTTGGTCAAAATTTGAGGTTATATGACTCTTGAGTGGCCTCACAGGAACCAGCGCAGGCTAGCCTTAGAGACAGTGCTCTATAGCACAGTTAAGCCTTCTTTGACCTGCACTGATTAACCTTGAAATATTTCAATCAGCGCAGATGGGCCCTCTTTGACCTCCGTTGATCAGTGCAAATAGGGCCTCTTTGACCTGCGTTGATCAATTTTGAAATCATTGAAATCAGTGCAGGCTTTAGTGAGAGACAGTGCTCTGCAGCGCAGTTAGCCCTTCTTTGACCTATGCTAATTAACCTTAGGTAAAATTACCACCTTTAGATTGTGTTTCTGCCAAAATTATTCTGATTTCTTTCTTGCTGAATGTCAATGATGTCATGTCTCAGAAAATTTGTTTTCATCTCCTTAGTTAGCCCTTCTTTCATTGGATTGATTAATGTTTCTTTAATGTTTTCTTTGTCATTATCAGTTTATAGTCAAATTTAGTTTTTGTTTGATTGATCTTTGTCGAAAGAAAGTTTCATAAAGTCGTCTTCTCCTTCAAAAGTTGAATTGTCGTAAATTCTTCATTCATAAAAGATTGATTGACTGATGTGTGCATATGATTAATCTTTGTTCGAAAGAAAGTGTTGTAAAGTCATCTTTTCCTTCGAAAACTGAATTGTCGTAAAGCCTTCATTCATAAAATATCGATTTATTTATATGTGAATATGGTTTCCCTTTTCGTCAAAAGTGTTGTAATTCCTCATTTCTTTGAAATCGAAAGTGTCGTAAATTCTTCCTTTCCTTGAAAAGAAATTGTCACAAAATCGTCATTTTTATGAAAAGAAGTTGTTGATCAATTGTGCATATTTCCCTTTTGTTCATCATAACATTAAGGGATGTGAAAATAAAAACTTGCATCATTCATATTGTAGTTTGTGAATGCTTGAAAGGAATAGCTAGGGAAATTTCATTAGTTGTGCTCTTTGCTCTATCCCTACTAGCTAAGGGTTTTCATTGTTAAATTGAATGGAAAGAATGCTTATCATATTAGTTGCATTTAAGGAATTGAAAACATACATCAAGTGGCGAACCCTGAAAGGAAAATTCTAAAGAGGATCAACTTAAAGTTTATCTGGATTTACCTAATGGAGCATTGTCACCAAATGAAAAACATTTAGAGGTCTGTGCTAGAGACATGTTCTGAAGTCGTAAAACAAAGTAGTTGTCACTAACTTGTCTGCAATACATCCCCAGTGTGATACCTAATTCCATGTATGTGAGTATATCATATCTCGTCCACATACCTTCGGGTATATAGGAAGGTGTTACAGTACGTAAAGTATATGGGATTGCTCTCACTGTGCAGTTTTGCATTAGACAATGCCTATATGGACTGGGCCTCCATGTACCTTCGAGTATATATGGAAGGACAAGTCTAGGTTACTATCCATCCTTAGGTAATGAAGTCAGCCACCTTGTACACTATGATACACCAAACACATCATTCGGGGAGATTTCCTGCTCGTACTTCATGGTTCGCCAAGAGGTATTATGTAGTTCACAGTTGCTGGGTAAACATTTGGCCTAGATTACCCTCTTTTGTTTTGTTATGTTACTTTGATTACAATAAAATTAGTTGACCACAGATAACATTCTCCACTCTCGCTCCCTAGTTGATCTTAGGTTGAAACATATGGCAACAAATCCAGAGTCCACCGATCAAGGAATTCCTTTTGATGGGAATCCTAGTCCTTTTCCTTCTTTCGGAAATATTAGTGCTCCATATATGACTACATTGTCCCTTCTGGGATTTACCATTGGCTTGCCAGTATGGTTTTTTTCAACATCATTGGTTCAAAATGTCGTGATTTCTCTGCAATCAAGTGCACCTCCAACTGGAAAAAATCAATCTCCAATTGATCCTAAAGTTGACCCTTTGCCTTCTTCATTGGTTGTTTCTTCCTCCCCTTATTCCTCTTCGCCTAGTGAAAGTATTGGTACTAATAACCAGGTGGCTAAGAAGAAGAAGAAAGGGAAGAAGAAGAAGAAGAAGAAGAAGCAAATTCAGCAAAGGGCCAACCAAGCAACCATTTCTTTAAATGCAACATCTGATGAGAAATTGTCCATCAAGCCTCACAAAGTTCGATATCCATGCAAACTTTGTGTAGGAGACCATCTTCTTCGAAATTGTCTTGATATTCCTAATATCTTAGAAGAATGGTCTTCTTGTTCACATCATCCTATGTCATCAAATTCTGGAGATCATGTTGGTGACACACCATCAACTAGTAGTAGTAAAGTTCAAGGAAATAAGGGTAAAGTTATGTTTCCATGTAGGTTATGTGAAGGAAATCACCCCATTCACCTTTGTCCCTATCTGGATGAAGCCAAAAGAGTGTTGGATAATTGTCCTTCTTCACCACAACGACTTCCATCTGATTACAAGAAACTCTCCCTAAGTCCTTCACTAGTTGATGAATTGACTGACCAAAATCAACCATCGGTCAAACCCACTCTCTCTGAAAGTGAATGCTATGATTCTATACCCGACCCAAATCAACAAGTTGAGGTAACAATTGACCAAATTTCACCTTCAGCTAATTGTACCTTTCTCGAAGGGAGTGAAGATGATACCACTCAAATTCTTTTTGTTTCTTTAGATTCTAATGAGCTTGGGGGCAGTCCTCCTATTCCATCAAGACAGGAGGAAAATCCTCCAGTTCTCGTAACTCAAGGGGTTAATTCTCCCATTTCTACGGTACCCCCTCCAAGTAGTCTAGTCACTTCCTTTGATTAGAATCGACTGGCAGGATTCCACCTTCCTTCTTATATGCCTTTGCAAATCATAGTACAAGTTTGTAATATGATTGTATTTGGCACTATTATAGATGAAGGTGCATCAGTGAGCATCCTTTCCTCAACTGCTTGGCAAGCGCTCGGTTCACCACTGCTTATGCCTATTACATAGAATCTTTTGGGTTTTAACAGAGGAACCAGTCAACCATTAGGGATCCTCCATTAGTTACCTATTACTTTGGGAGGAAAAATCATTTATCTGAACGTAATGGTAGTCCCAGGCCCTTTAAATCATAACTTACTACTTTGGCACAACTATGTTTATGACATGGGAGCTATTGTTTCAACACTCTTTCGAGTGACTTGTTTCCCACATAAAGACAGAATTGTCACCGTTGACTAGATTTCATTTCCCAGTCCAAATATGGCTCCCACTCAACCATCTTCCCTAGGTGGTCCTTTTGTACCAATGGTTAATTATGTGTCAACCTTTTCCATACCTACATCAACTGACGATCAATTCAGTGATGTTGTACACCATGTACTGGGGGCATTGGAACTAGATCTCTCCTTCATGGCCTCTTATGAGTTATGAACGAAAAGAAACCAAGGAATATGAGGATAGTTATTTTACTGTGGCAACCTCGTTAAAAATTGAAACAGTCATATGAGGATAGTTCTTGGTCTCGTGTCAACCTCGTTAAAAAATGAAACAAGGAGTATGAGGATAGTTCGTTGTCTTGTGTCAACCTCGTTAAAAAAATGAAACAAGGAATTTGAGGATAGTTCTTTTATTGTGTCATCCTCATTAAAAAATGAAATAGGCCCATGAGGATAGTTCCTTGTCTTATGTCAACCTCATTAAAAAATGAAACCAAGGATATGAGTAGAGTTCCTTGTCTTGTGTCAAGCTCGTTAAAAGAAAATGAAAAAAGGACCCCTGGAGAAAAGTTCCAATTCAAGTCTTTGATTAGATCTCGTAAAATCTCAATCGAGTCTTTCACTTGATCTCATAAAAGAACCTTCATTCCATCCACTTAATAGCCACGAATAGTCTACTTAGGTGAATGTAATGAATATTGTGGGGCATGCACCTAGTGGTAAAGTTAAGTTTCCCTATAGGTTATGTGAAGGGAATCACCCCATTCACCTTTGTCGCTATCTAGATGAAGCCAAAAGGGTGTTGGATAACTGTCCTGCTTCACTGCAGCGACTTCCATATAGTTATAGGAGACTCTCCTTTTTATCATGTTGGGGGCATGTAAACCAATCTCAAGCATAGTTTTTCATTTCAAGCTTATGTAAAAATGAAACTGAATTCAAGCATAGTTCTTTGTTTTAAGCTTGTGTAAAAATTAAACTGAACCCAAGCATAGTTCCCCATGGTTCAAGCTTGTGTAAAAATGAACCCATTTTCGATTTGTAACCCTCATGATTGCCATTCTATCAGCCTCTTTAGTTAGTCAAGCCTTGGTTGTTTTCATCCCATCGCCACCATCTCTTTGGTTGATCATATGATTTCACTTGGTTGATAAAAATTGATATTCCATTAATTAACTGGCTCTCTAGGTAAGATACCTGGAGAGTGCCCAAGAACTTCACACATACACACAATGTACCATCAGGAGAACAACCTAGTATATATAGGATTTCTCACAATCAGGATGGTTTCAACCATTCCCTAGATAGTAGGATCTAATGTCTAAGATTAGAGTCTCAGTCCTATCATCATCACAACAGTAATCTAAGTTTAGCTTTCTCCATTAATTATAACACTCCCCCTTAATAGAGAAAGGTTACTGAAAAAAATAACATATGCCTGTTGGTCTAGTCTCAGCTAGGCTTACAATTAAAAACATGGAAAAACTTGGTAACAGAGTTTTTATTTTAGTCTTCTTGCAGCAGAGCCCATACTTGTTCATTTGTGGATGAGGCTTCATCTTCACTTTCTTTGCCATGAGGTAGTGTTGTATCTTCATGTCATTTCTTCCCTTGTGCAGGAAAACTTGAATTCTTTTTCTTGCCCTTTTTAGAATTATGGCAGGCTCGATAGGAGAATTCCCCTTCTCACTATTTCCGGTGTCAACCATCTGAATGCAAGCGATGTCTTCACCATTCATTACTGCAACTTCTATGTTGATTTCATAAAGACATGGTGTTTCAAGCCATGCTTCAATAAATTTCAATTCTTCTTCAAACTTCGTTACTTTTTCCTTCTTGTTGTTGGTATTATCTGCACACACAGAAATATTAATGGGATCATCACAATTTAAATTTTATCTAGCTTTGTTTTCTTCTGCCACATCTTTGCAATCAGCTTCATCTATCTCATCCCATTGATCTTCAACACTTTGTTCCTCTTCACACCCTTCTTGAAGATCAACTTGTGAATCTTGCACAAAAGCCGGTGCTTGTTGATTCTCGTGGTCATCAATAGAACCACATTGTTTTTCTAAAATTTCTTCTGACTTGAATATACTACCCATTTTAATGCCAAATTCCCACATGAGAAAAATATCATCATCAGAATTAAAAATATCTTCAAATAAAGACATGTTGTTAAAGTCCAACTTATCTCGCTTCAAGATTCTTTTTCGACTCCACACGGTCCTCTAATGAGCTCCAACAACCCCGTTACCATGTAGGCAGGAAACTTCTCCCTTTGGCAACTCTTCAACTGTAGAACCTTTGTAGACTATGGCTTATGTGCCATGCAGGTCTTAGTGCCCTCGGCTCTGGCGACAAGAAACTACATGACCTCTTACAAGTTGGAAATGTTATCAATATCTAATTCTGATGCACATATTTTCAATTGGTTTTGGGATCTCCACAATCATGTTACTCATGCAGGTATTCCTGGCATATCCCACTACAAAGCTTAAGCGATACAATCTGCCGGGAATTGTTCTTACGACCTGGGACATGGTGCTTTCCTTATTGGCCACAAGCTCCACGGCCCTCCTGCCCTGCGGAACTGCAAATTTGTGCCTTGTCAAGGTACTTGACAGCTTTCAAAGATTCAATGGTCCATCCTGGCAGAGGAGAAATGGTATCTTCAACGTTGGGAGGGAGAAGCACGCTGGAGTTGAAGCTTGGGAACATGTAAGGGCCCTCCTCAAAATTGCATATTTTGAACCAAGGGGGAAAAACTCCTTGATTACCATTGCATCTGGCACTGGTCTACAAGCTGGATCTTCTGCAATGCCAAGGTTGTGAAGAATAACGTCAACTACACCTGGATCAGACAAGGGATGTTGAGAGTCGGACACTAGGCCTCCTCCTTTTGCGTTTGCTCGCCCAGGTTGTCCCAAAACCCACAACGTAACATGTTCCTCCAGATCAAATCTTGTGATGGTCTGGGAATCATGTTAACCAATTAAACGACGTTCACTTTGGGAGATCAATGACCGAGAAGGGTGCTCGTGCATCCACCAACGTATATCAGACGGGATTTAGTGTAGATAAAAAAATGGTGCTCTTTCACTATTTTTCAGAGATGGGATGCAATCCATCTCCCTAGATGTGATTTAAGACACTTTGGAATTCTTACTGAAGTTTTCTCCCATAGCGATTCCGCCGACAATTAGATATATTATGTGAAAATGGAATTGGCCCAAACGAAGCAGAGTTTTATGCGTCAAAGCATCAGATACTTCAATGGACTTTTGGAGATTCGACCTTCTACAATATTCAAACTAAACGTTCCATAACAGAAAGCAGCCTCTTAACTCAGCTCAATCCATGATCTCCTCCACACAGCCCCTCTCTCGCTCACACAATTCGGCACTCTTATAATCCATGGTCTCCACCCTGAAGCTCTGATATGATGATAAAAATTGATATTCTATTAATTAAGTGGCTCTCTAGGTAAGATACCTGGAGAGTGCCCAAGCACTTCACACATACACACAGTGTACAATCAGAACAACCTAGTATATATAGGCTTTCTCACAATCAGGATGGTTTCAACCATTCCTAGATAGTAGGATCTGAGGTCTAAGATTAGAGTCTTAGTCCTATCATCATCACAACAGTAATCTAATTTTAGCTTTCTCCATTCATTCTAAGTCTCCCCCTCCAAAATGAACCCATCTCCATTTTTAACCCTCATGATTGCTATTCTATCAGCCTCTTTTGTCAAATTAACCTTGGTTGTTTTCATCCCATCTCCATCATCCCTTTGGCCGATCATTCGCTTTCACTTGGTTGCTTTACCCTTTTTAAGGAACAGTTGCAATGAGTGGTCTTACTATCTAGCCTCTTCACATAAATCAACATGTTTTGAGAAGGTCCAACATTGCCGGAACCAGTTGCTACCCTAGACACCACTCCTTCCTCAAGTGGAGTCTTCTTTAAGCTATTTTCAGACTCTCTAAATATGAAAATATTGTCGAGCACTTGTCCTTTCCAGCTCGTTAAAGGATTGGAAACGATATCTCTCTTGTATTATTTTACGCATTTTCGGACTTGAGAGATTAATCTATGAAAAAGAACTTGTGGAGTTTTCATTTCATCCATTTTCAAGCTCTCTAAACATGAAAAGGATCGAGTTATATTTGTCGTTAAACTCGTTAAAAAACATCAAATAGTGACAAACTTGTCTATCTAGACAAGACCGAGTTTCACCTTCACTAAACTCATTAAAACATCAAATAGCAATGGATTAACCCGAAGGGTGAAATTATGTATCAAGCATATGTTATCCTCCTCAAGCTTGATTAAAAATAAATAGGTACTGGTCAGCAATGAGTGGGGAAATTGGAAAAAGAGGAAAACATTTTATGGTAGCAAGTCGCTCTTGAACATGACACTTTCACTTCATCTCCATGACTATTTGGGTTGGGTTATCTGCTTGACGGTTATCATAATAATAGTCTATCACACCATCCATCGGTTTTTTTTTGGGTCAATGCTGCTAATTCATTCAGACTATTTGAGTTGGGTTATCTTCTTAATGGTTATCATACCTTTGGTCTATCACACCATCCATTACATTGGCTTTACGTCAATGCTACCAATACATTCAATGTCGTCGACATGTTCAAGAGAAGTCATTTAGTTCAAACTTCATCCTTTGCAATACCGTAAACCTTCATTTTCATGACTGCCATTCCTGAACTTTATTTCATCAGTCGATCTTTTCGTCTCCAAAATCATTTACCTTGTTTCGTCTCGTTGATGTAGGATACATCAAGGCGCTCCCGTGATGAGTCGCTTTTTGTCAACATCAACACATCATCCAAGAAGTTGACTTAGAAACACCCCTTTAGTACCTTGAGGCTTGCATACATCAATGGCAAGTTTCTTGCTTTCAGCGATAGGTTGACATCACTGGCCTTCGACCAAAAGACTTTGTATGGTGTTCGACATCAAAACATTTATTCACACCATGTGAAATGTACTATAGTACCTTGAGGATCATTATCATTATCGACGATTCCTCTCGCATCTATTAACGACTTACATCATTGGCTAGTAATCACATGATGTCTTCCAATGTTTGACTTCAGAACATCTATTCACATGGTTAGACTTGTACTTGAGTGAAAGTTTGAACGATATTGAAGACCCCGAATCTAGGTTCATCCATCTGAGCTACGATATTTTCAGGAGTACTAAATCAAATGTACAATGGCATTACATTCATGGTCATCCATTCATGGGTATATATCTATAGATGACTATATTTGTACATGTAATGAAATTTTATAAGCTGAGCATGGCTATGCCTTCCCTCAACAAGTTCATGACAAAAAATCAAATTATCATGACAGATGTATTGTAATTGATGCAGCTCACCTTCCGCTTCAAAACCTCCTCTCCACATGATAAAGCATTTCACTCAACATACATATTTACAACTTCATGCTTTAAGGGGAAACTGTTAGAAATCCATTTGGGCACATCAACCCCAACCTATAGATCAGTATTATTAGAGCCCATCAAACCCTAATTCAGTTGTTACATGCCCTAAAGAAGTCAACCATCAGAATGCCTAGCTTCCCAAGAAGTTCCATGACTGAAATCATCCAGAAACTGCCTCTAAGAAGATCAGCGTAGGTAGGCCTTCATTAGGGTATGCTGCAGTGCAGCCAATACACTGTCAGTGTGCATTGCAATGCACCTGGTGTTGTTGGGAAAAGTATCCAATACAGAATGACCCTATCCCACTCTAAGGGTGATAGTACCTCAGCAACAATCAAAGAAAAGCTATTCGAGATTACTTCTTTATGAGATGTAAGAGAGGGGGAGAAAGAGATCCACTAACCGATGTCTTGCGCTAATGATTGATCCAATCTTCTCTCTTCGCTGCTTACTCCCAGCTCCTTGCTCTTTCACTGGCACAGCTACACCAAGATCCTGCAAAATGGCAAGAGAGGGAAACTACAAGAAGCATACATTCATAATTGATTCAAGGATTAGAATAAATCAAATACACAAGTATAGCAATACACCATTGAGACACATGCATATAGAAGAACCTCAAATGCTTTATTAATGGAAGAAGTAAAGTTCAGGAAGTGATACAACCATAAGAGGCCCAATCCAGCATCACCTCCCAGCAGAAAGAAATCTCCTCTTCACCTCCTTTAAGCAAATCACCCAATAGTTCTATACTCAAACCAACAACACTTCCTTACATTCACAAGATTCCAGCCTCCCTAGACCTCATGAGAGAGCTCTATATATAGGAGTTTTGGAGAAAGGATGAGTCAGCTTGAGCTTGGCATGAAGCGGACTAGTGTCCTCTCCCACTTCAGTTATTCTTCAGTTCTTGAGTCCACTTGGAGGTTCTTGCTTCCACTTGGAGATTTAGACCCTCTTACTCATCACCAGTCGAATTCCCTGATCCAAGTGTCATTTTGGAAGCTTCCTGGGCATTGACACCTTGAGGAATGACTGTGCCACTTGGCCAAACTCGCCCAGCGCAGGTAGCCTTCTTTGCAGTTGACATTCAGCGCAGGTACACAGTGGAGCAGTTGAAATTCAGCGCAGATGCTCAGTGGAGCGGTTGACATGATCCAGAATTAGCTTGTTTTTGAGTGTTTTCAGGTGGAGAACTGATATTCAGTGCTGTGGTTTGCTGACCTTGTTCCTCTAGGGGTAGGAACAACATGTTTAGGGACTTTGGATCCCTTAGATTATTGACATTTCATGCTTCATGCTGTAAGGCACAAAAATGTCTATAACAGTTGCCCCCTAAAGTATGAGGTCGTTTATCGGGTGAAATGCTTTATCAGGAGGATCCGAAGTTCATTCAATCGCTGAGAGGTGACCTGTAATAAAATACAATACAATACATTATTTTTCATTCTGCTTTCATGATCTAGCTGAGGCGGGCATTCCCATGCTCAGCTTTATAAATTCATTTTGGTACATAGAACAGACGATCGTCTGATAGTAGACTGATAATTCTCTGCTGAAATTATCATCCTTTGAATAGGATGATCATCTGCTGCAATGATGTACATATCAAATGTCTTTATATTTCCTGAATATATATCGCAGCCCGGATGGACGAAACTAGATCCGGGGTTTTCAAACTCGTTCGATCTTCACTCTAAGTACAAGTCGATCCATGTGAGAATTGCGCTGAAGTCGAACATGGAAAGACATCGCTTGATTACCGGTCAATGATGTAAACCGTTAACAAGCGTGATTGGAATCACCAATAATGATAATGACCCTCAAGTTACTGCAGTACAATTCACGTGGTGTGAATAAAGGACTTGGCGTCGAACACCACGCAAAATATTCTGGTCGAAGGTCATTGATGTATACCTGTCGCCGGAAGTGAGAAACTTGCCATTGAGGCATGCAAGCTTCAAAGTACTGAGGGGGGTGTTCCTAGATCAACTTCTTGGATAATGAGCTGAAGTTGACAAGAAGCGATCTGTCAAAGGAGGGCCTTAATGAATCCCACATCAGTGACACAGAACGGAGCTAATGATTTTAGTGGAGGTGAAAACAATCTGTGACATATGATTCAGGGTGGCGATCATGGGTGGATGAAGGATAATGTATGGCAGTTGATGGGACACGGTTGACTCTTTCTGAACAACATCTCTTGAACATATAACGACACTGATGCGATGGATCGGTAGCATTACCCCAAATGTGGATGGTTTGGCGAAGACCATGGTGATGAGACCGGTGAATGAAACAACCCAACCCGATGTGATACGGAGGAAAAGTGTCATGTTCAAGAGCGACTTGCTACCATTAAAGCTTTGAGGTTCTCCCAATTTTTCCCCAGTCATTTCTGACCAGTACCTCTTTATTTTTGTCAAGCTTGAGGAGGATAACATATGCTTGTTCTATAACCTGCCCTTCGGGCAAGCCCATCGCTATGTTTTAACGAGCCTAGCGATAGGGAAACTCGTTCTCGTCTAAAGACAAGTTTGTCGCTATTTAATCATTTTAACGAGTCTAACGACAAGGAAAACTCGGTCCTTTTCATTTTTAGAGAGTCTGAAAAGGTACAGAAAGTTAACTCCAAAATTCCTTTTTCGTCATCTAATCCCTTAAGTCCGAAAAAGTATAAAACAATACAGAAGGGATGAATTTTCGATAACTTTAACGAGCCGAATAAAACAAGCGCTCGAACTTTTTGTGTAATAATCCCTCAGGTCCAAAAAGATTAAAATCTAGAGGAGGGATAGCTCTTCCGGTCACTTTAAAGAGCTGGAAGGCCAAAACTCGGCAAACTTTTCATATTTTACGAGTCAGATGAAAAGAGCTCAAAGAAGACTCGTCTTTTGAGGAACGAGTGATAAACAGGGATAGCAGCAGATTCCAGGTACAGGTTGGAATTTTCCAATCACGGCAGTGTCACAAGGATGGCTAGGTGAAATCACTCTTCGCAGCTGTTCCTCAAAATGGGTAAACAATCATATGGAGGTGAACGATCGGCCAAATGGAATGGAGGTGGCAGGTGCAAAACACGACCAAGGGTTTTTATGGCTAATAAATTTATGATCACAATGGCTATTTACCGGGATAGGTTCATTTTTTATTTAACGAGCTTGAATGCACCAAAAACACTGCTCAATCTTATGTTTATTTTTTAACGAGGATGAACTATGTGCTAAAACTGCTCGGATCTCGCTTTTCTATTTTTTAACGAGCATAAATTCCGCGGTAAAACTGCTCGAAATACCAGTCATAAGATAAGAAATGTCCCCTGTAAGATCCCATTTTTTATAGAGCTCGCGCCTTACCAAAGCTATACTCCCTCTCATCCTTTCTTTATGCAAGTTCGGAAACGACTAATCCAAAAAACAGATAAATAACCGCTCTTTGCTTGCACTCCAAAAGGTTTGCATGCCCCCAGGTATAAAATACAATTTCAAGGCTGCCCCTCCTCTCCCCCACCTCTGCTTTTCTTTGGGTGTTCACAGCTACTTGTCGTCTTGCTAGTCTAATGTTAACGATACTTGTCTTCTCGTTATTTTTAACGGGTCTTATGCGGTACTTGTCTTCCTGTCAGCCCAACTTTTACCAGATCTTTTGCAAGATCGCAAGAGAACAGCTACTTGCGACAAGAGAGCAGCTACTTGCGACAAGAGAAGAACACTACTCAAAGACAAAACATTGGTGTTATTGAGGGAGGCTTGCCTCTTTCTGGTTACCCAAAGATTGTTTCGTTAATCTTTCAAACAAAACATTTCCTCGGCACTGTCTACCGAAATAGACCAGGGTGAATGAATGTTTTCAAACGCGTAACCTTGACAAAAGAATCCTATTCCATAACAACCCCTCTTCCATCCACGGATGGGGTACGGACTAGTCATATTCTTTCGCGGAAATTCTACCTTATACCCAGGGTTTTTTCTGCCCGAAGCAGACCAGGACGCATGCCCCCTGGGTTCCAGTCCCATCTTTCCGAATCACTCGCACTCATCGGGAAGGAGGACTGGGGGTGGAGACATTTCTTGATTGAATAGACCATTGAGGGTTGGTATGTGACTATTTGCGATGCGTGATCCCGGAAATGAAAGTTGGTCTACGAGCTTGACCATCCTTCCTTCGTGTGGAAAACACATTACTCTAAAGAGTGAGGAGACTACTGCTCCCATGCAATATATATAGTCTCGTCCAAGGAGTAGGTTATAATCCAAGGGTCCTTGAACGACCATCACGTTCATTCGAACGGTCTTCCCTTTCAATGTAACAGGTACATTGGGGAGGATCCCTAATGGTCGACTGGTTCCTTTATCAAAACCCGAGAGATTTCTTATCTCAGGCAAGAGCGCCGGGGAACCCAGTGCTTTCCAAGAAATAGAGGAAAGGATACTCACAGATGCCCCTTCATCAATGATAGTTCCAGCCATTACCATTCTGTAAATTTGGACTATAATTCTGAATGGTATACTGGCTGGTAACCGGGGTCTGCCTAGTTGGTTCCAATCAAAGGACACAACCAGGTTGCTTGGTGGTGGGACCGAATACATGGCCGGATATGACCATGACGATGTTCCTTCCTGCAATAAAGGAATGGGCGCATTGCCCTGATGCTCATCAGAGTCGGTGTTGATGAAAAGAATCTGGATGGTGTCATCCTTATTCTCTTCAGTGAGGGTGTCATTTGAAGATGATTCTTCAGTGACGGTGTCATTTGAAGATGAAACCTCTGAAGGCAGAACCGGGTCAACTGCCGTATCGACCTTTGGACTTTCGTCCGGTCTAGATTCAGTAGGTTCATTTTCAATGACTGACGCTTCAGCCGACCACTTGAGTGGGCCAGCTGTATTTTCAACCAACGAAGGACTTGGCACGAGTTTTTTGTATCCAGGAGGAAGTCTCAATGGTGAAACCGGGCGATCTTCCAAAACTCTCTTCGCTTCGTCTAAGAAGGGACAATGGTGGATGGCGTGATCGCCTTCACACAGTCTGCAGGGGGATCTTGCTCCCCCTTTTTGTCTTGAACCTTCACTTTCGCTGGTTGACGGTAAGCATTCAACATGGCTATCAGAGGTTGATGCTCCCGAACTGTGCAAACGAGGGGACCAGTCCCTTAGTATCCGGGGAATACAGGGACAATCTCTATGGAAGTGGTCTCCTCTACATATGACACATGGCGATTTAGGCCCGGTCTGTGCTGTGTGTGGATTTTTGTCAGATGTCTTTTGCTTGCCCCCAATCACCTTAGGTTCCTTCTTCTTCTTCTCTCTCTTCTTCTTCTCCTTCTTCTCCATGGGAGCTTGGCTTTTGCCGGCTCTACCTTGCGAAGACGAAGGATTGGAGGAAGAGTTATAGGAAGTAGAAGGCTGGTGGGCAGCTCTAGACTGATCTAACTGTTGACTCGACTGTTCAGGAACCATGGTGTTCTGAACTACATTGGTTGAGAATAGCCAAATTGGCAGGCCAATTGTCAGTCCTGGAAGCGACAATGTGGCCATGTGGGGCGCACCAACTTCTCCCCAAGAGGAGAAAGGGCTAGGATTTCCATCATGTGGAATTCCTTGGTTGGGGCGTTCCATGTTCTCAACCTACAGATCAACGCAGGAATAGGAGGTGATTATGTTCCGTTTAAAATAAATTTTATAACGACGCTTTAGACACAACTTGCTTTTTCACTTTTTAAGAGTCGAGAAAAAGCTAAAGATGACTCTAGTCTCCTTCGATGTTTTAACGAGCTCGAAGTGACAAATGCTCGGATGGACTTTTTCAGTTATAGAGTTTGAAAAAGGCCAAAAGAAACTACTCTGGAGTTCTAGGCAGAGGGTGTGCCAAACTTTTCGCAAAACCACAGAATACGTTTTACGGTACGAGTGGTCGATCTTCGTGAATGCTGTGTTCACTGCATTGCGATCAGTAGGGCGACCGACACGGTTTCCTATGGATAAAGGCTTTGTTCCTATAGGGGTCTCCCAATATATACGCGACGGTACGTGGGAGCACAAGTCCGTATTGATACTTATCGCTTCACCGTGGAGGAATCACCCAACCACTCAACGGTAAGATATCACGTTTAACGACGCCGGAACACGTCTCTAGCTTAGACCTCTATGTGTTTGCGTTATGTTTCAATGCGTTGTTATGTAAATTCAATTTATTTTAAGGTTGATCTTGTTTAGCAGTTTGCCTTTATGGATCACCACGAGATGTATGGTAACACTCCTAAATGCAGTCTAAGATGATAAGCAAGCTTTTCAATCTTTCAACTTTGAAAATCTTAACTACTGAGGGAAAAGAAAGACATCATCTTTTCACACAGATCATAGAGCACACACTAATGCACTTTTTCCTAAATCAACATGCAAGCTGTCAAAATGCACATGCACAATGCAGGTATTTCTTTTCTCTTTCTTAATGTTGATGTAATACAAAAAGAAAGCTGTTGTATAACTTTGAATTCAATTTCAAGTGAAAGCAAACAAGCTTGTCCAAAATCAAAAGACACCTTAAGATTTACTTGTTTCGACACTAGAAATACATAAATTCAAACCATATGACGAAAGCGAAAGCTCAATCAGCTATGAACAGCAAACAAACTAACTCTTAAGATCAAAACGACACTTATCACAGGTCTAGATCTAAGAGGCCACAGCAAGACTAGTTCACTTTCGTTATGGGAAACTGCAAATGATATAAGAAATACACAAAGAACAAATACAGTTTCTTTATACAACCGAGGCGGAATAGTGGCAAGGAAAGTTGGTTTCAGATAGGTACATTGACTGGTAACAAGCTGCAAAAACAAGGGTGAAAACAGGGCAATAAACAGGAGGGAACCCCAGTAGCACTAGGCAAAACTGGTTCAGCGCAGGTAGTACACTGGCAGTTTGACCTTCAGCGCAGGTAGCCCCTTCGGGAACTGCGCTGAAATGCAGACTGCCTTCACAGTGCCTGCAATGAAGAGATAAACTTTCGTTTTTCTCAGTTTCCGGGTCACAGATTGCTCAAAAATTCACAGTTTTTGGCCAAATCAGAAGCTATCAATCAAGTACACACTAAGGGATCAAAAAGTAGTATGAAAAGCTATCACTAAGAGCTATTCAGAGTCCTTGTGGATCAGCTCTTCAAATCATAAACATGCCCAGAAACTGAGCTAGAGTAGCTGCCCTCTACTTTGCATTTGAAAGCTCCAAATGCAGTTCGATTCGGTACTCCCTGTGTTTATGAAATGAATAGAAAAAACACAAACAACCAACAAGATACGATCCCCAGCGGAGTCGCCAATTTGTTGTTGGGAAAAGTATCCAATACGGAATGACCCTATCCCACTCTAAGGGTGATAGTACCTCAGCAACAATCAAAGCAAAGCTATTCGAGATTACTTCTTTATGAGATGTAAGAGAGGGGGAGAAAGAGATCCACTAACCGATGTCTTCCGCTAATGATTGATCCAATCTTCTCTCTTCGCTGCTTGCTCCCAGCTCCTTGCTCTTTCATTGGCCCAGCTACACCAAGATCCTGCAAAATGGCAAAAGAGGGAAACTACAAGAAGCATACATTCATAATTGATTCAAGGATTAGAATAAATCAAATACACAAGTATAGCAATACACCATTGAGACACATGCATATAGAAGAACCTCAAATGCTTTATTAATGGAAGAAGTAAAGTTCAGGAAGTGATACAACCATAAGAGGCCCAATCCAGCATCACCTCCCAGCAGAAGGAAATCTCCTCTTCACCTCCTTTAAGCAAATCACCCAATAGTTCTATACTCAAACCAACAGCACTTCCTTACATTCACAAGATTCCAGCCTCCCTAGACCTCATGAGAGAGCTCTATATATAGGAGTTTTGGAGAAAGGATGAGTCAGCTTGAGCTTGGCATGAAGCTGACTAGTGTCCTCTCCCACTTCAGTTATTCTTCAGTTCTTGAGTCCACTTGGAGGTTCTTGCTTCCACTTGGAGATTTAGACCCTCTTACTCATCACCAGTCGAATTCCCTGATCCAAGTGTCATTTTGGAAGCTTCCTGAATATTGACACCTTGAGGAATGACTGTGCCACTTGGCCAAACTCGCCCAGCGCAGGTAGCCTTCTTTGCAGTTGACATTCAGCGCAGGTACACAGTGGAGCAGTTGACATTCAGCGCAGATGCTCAGTGGAGCGGTTGACATGATCCAGAATTAGCTTGTTTTTGAGTGTTTTCAGGTGGAGAACTGATATTCAGTGCTGTGGTTTGCTGACCTTGTTCCTCTAGGGGTAGGAACAACATGTTTAGGGACTTTGGATCCCTTAGATTATTGACATTTCATGCTTCATGCTGTAAGGCACAAAAATGTCTATAACACCTGGTCCCTCTTTGGCCTGCATTGGGCAAATTTGAGTGAATTTCCATGAGGGTTTGAAAGATTCCTTATCCATTGGATGCCTCTAGGAGTTTCTCAAGGCTATCTACTCCTTTGCGCTCGTATTTGAATGAGGAAGGGAGTTAAGGAACAACAATCCCTTTATCCCTTCCTCTATGGAACTAAATTCTAAGTTTGGGAGGGCATTCATAATCACCATTTATGGTATAACTTCCTTCATTCACCTATAAAAAGACCACTCATTCAAGTGATCAAAGGCTCGAAATCATCGAATTATAAGGAGATGCTATTAGTATGAGACTTGAGTTGATTTCAAGTATTGTAATGATGTCAAAATGTCTTGCTTGTTATGAGGAGAGGATGGGATTGAATTGGAGGAGTGATGCTAAGTCGAGCAATGGGTTGTAACTCTTCCTTTTACTAATAAAGTGTTCAAAGATTTTTCCATATGCTTGTGTTATTCATTTATGCTTTCATATGTGTATCATGTACTTGATTCCATGCTATGTTTAATCAATAGATCATTATCATATGCTTTGATTGGTTGTTGTCTTTTGTCTGTGTGCGGGTACTCTTCAAGCAGATTAAGTATGGAGAGGAGTGACAAAGCTGGTCAAGGGAGATAAGGAGTAAGTGAAAGCTACAAGTAGGTTTCATTGCCTCTTATTTAATCTATTGGTCATAGGAAAAGTACAGAATGCTTTACACTATTGTTCTAGACTTAGCTACTTGTGTAGGGGTTTAATCTTTTATCCGTAGACACTGAAACTTCCCAAAACAAATTTAGTGTCATAACTTGGAAGTTATGCCATAAATGGTGATAATGAATGCCCTCCCAAACTTAGAGTTTAGTACCATGGAGGAAGGGATAAAGGGATTGATGTTCGTTAACTCCCTTCCTCATCCAAATACGAACCCAAAGGAGCAGGTAGCCTTGAGAAACTTCCAGAGGCACCCAATGGATAAGGAATCTTTCCAACCCTCGCGGAAATTCCCTCAAATTCACCTAGCGTAGGCCAAAGAGGGACCAAGTGCGCTGCAATGCACATTGACAGTGTACTGGCTACACTATAGTGCACCCTAATTTGTTTTGGGCATATTTAGTGTTCTTGGATAAATGCCTAACCCTATAAACGAGTAGCTAAGTCTAGAACAACAGTGCAAAGCATTTTCTACTTTTACCATGATCAATAGATTAAATAAGAGGCAAAGAAGCCTACCTGTAGCTTTCACTTACTCCTTATCTCCCTTGACCAACTCTGTCACTCCTCTCCATACTTAATCTGCTCGAAGAGTACCTGCACATAGACAGAAGACAAAAACCGATCAAAGCATATGATAATGATCTATTGATTAAACATAATAATGGAATCAAGTACATGATATACATATGAAATCATAAATGGATAACACAAGCATATGGAAAAAGCTTTGAGCACTTTATTAGTAAAAGGAAGAGTTACAACCCAATTTGCTCGATTTAGTATCACTCCTCCAGTTCAATTCCATCCTCTCCTCATAATGAGCAAGACATTTTGACATCATTACAATACTTGAAATCAACTCAGGTCTCATACTAACAGCATCTCCTTATAATTAAATAATTTCCAAACCCTAATCACTTAGATGAGTGGTCTTTTTATAGGTCAATGAAGGAAGTTATGCCATAAATGGTGATAATGAATGCCCTCCCAAACTTAGAATTTAGTTCCATAGAGGAAGGGTTAAAGGGATTCATGTTCCTTAACTCCCTTCCTTATCCAAATATGAACCCAATGGAGTGGATAGCCTTAAGAAACTTCTAGAGGCACCCAATGGGTAAGGAATCTTTCAAACCCTCACGAAAATTCGCTCAAGTTCACCCAGCGCAAGCCAAAGAGGGCCCAAGTGCGCTGCAATGCACACTGACAGTGTATTGGCTACACTACAACGCACCCTAATGAAGGCCTACCTGCACTGATCTTCTTAGAGACAGTTTCTTGATGATTTCAGTCATGGAACTTCTTGGGAAGCTAGGCATTCTGATGGTTGACATCTATAGGGCACATAACAATTGAATTAGGGGTTGATGGGCCCTAATAGTACTGATCTATAGGTTGGGGTTGATGTGCCCAAATGGATATATAACAGTTGCCCCCTAAAGCATGAAGTCGTAAATATGTATGTCGATTGAAATTCTTTATCATGTGGACAGGAGGTTTCAAAGTGGAAGGTGACCTACATAAATTACAATACATATATCATGATAATTTGATTTTTCCTCATAAACTTCCTGAGGGAAGGCATACCCATGCTCATCTTATAAACTTTCATTACATGTACAAATATAGTCATCTACAGATATAGACCCATGAATGGATGACCATGAATGTAAGGCCATTATACATTTGATTTAGTACTCTTGAAAATATTGCAGCTCGGATGGATGAAACTAGAACCGGGGTCTTCAATATTTCGCTCAAGTACAATTTTAACCATGTGAATAGATGTTCTGAAGTCAAACATGGAAAGACATTGTCTGATTACTAGCCAATCATGTAAGCCATTAACAGACGTGAGAGGAATCATCGATAATGGTAATGATCCTCAAGGTACTACAATACATTTCACATGGTTTGAATAAATGTTTTGATTTCAAACACCATACAAAGTCTTTCGGTCAAAGGCTAGTGATGTCAACCTATTTCCGGAAGCGAGAAACCTACCATTGATGTATGCAAGCCTCAAGGTACTGAAGGGGTGTTTCTAAGTCAACTTCTTAGATGACGTGCTGATGTTGACAAGAAGTGACTCGTCTCAGGAGGGCCTTGATGTATCCCATATCAATGACATGAAATGAAGTAAATGATTTTGGAGATGAAAAAATCGACTGACAACACAAGGTTTAGGAATGGTGGTCATGAAAATGAAGGTTTACGGTATTGCAAAGGGTGAAGTTTGAACTAAATGAATTCTCTTGAACATGTTGGTGACACTAAGATGAATTGGTAGCATTGACTCAAAACAAAGTAATGGATGGTATGATAGACCAACGATGTGATAACCATCAAGCTGAATGACCCAACCCACATAGTCACGGTGATGAGGTGAATGTGTCAGGTTCAAGAGTGACTTGCTACCGTAAAGTGTTTTCCCCTTTTCCCAGTTTCCCCAGTCATAGCTGATCGATACCTCTTTATTTTTGTCAAGCTTGAGGAGGATAACATATGCTTGTTGGATAATTTCATCCTTCGGGCGAAACCATCACTATTTGATTTTTTAATGAGTCTAGCGAAGGTGAAACTCGGTCTTGTCTAGATGGAAAGTTTGTCACTATTTGATGTTTTTAACGAGTTTAACAATAAAGAGAACTCAGTCCTTTTCATGTTTAGAGAGTTTGAAAAGTTACAAAAAGAAAACTCCACAAGTTATTTTTCATAAATTAATCTCTCAAGTCTGAAAAAGCGTAAAATAATACAAGCGAGATATCTTTTCCAATCCGTTAACAAGCTGGAAAGGGCAGGCACTCGACAATCTTCTCATGTTTAGAGAGTCTAAAAAGAGCTTAAAGAGGACTCTATTTTGAGGAACAAGTGGTGTCTAGGATAGCAACTCGTTCCGGTGATGTTGGAACTTCTCAAAACGTGTTGATTTATGTGAAGAGGCTAGCTAATAAGACCACTCATTGCAACTATTCCTCAAAAAGGGATAAAACAATCAAGTGAAAGTGTATGATTGGCCAAAGAGATGGTGGTGATGGAATGAAACAACCAAGGCTCATCTAATAGAAAAGGCTGATAGAATGGAAACCACAAGGGTTAAAAATGGAAATGGGTTCATTTTTACACAAGTTTGAACCATAGGGAACTATGTTGGGGTTCAGTTCCATGTTTACACAGGCTTGAAATGAAAAAATATGCTTGGATTCAGTTTCATTTTTACACAAGCTTGAAATGAAAAAGTATGCTCGAGATTAGTTTACATGCCCCTAGCATGATGAAAGGTTGAGTCTCTTGTAACCAGATGGAAGTTGTTGTGGTGAAGTAGGATGGTTATCCAACACATTTCTGGCTTCGTCCAGATAGGGACAAAGGTGAATGGGGTGATTCCCTTCACATAACCTACAGAGAAACTTCACTTTACCATTAGGTACATTCCCCCCCAGCTTCATTACATTCACCTTAGTAGACTACTCGTGGCTATTAAGTGGATCAAATGAAGGTTCTTTTATGAGATCAAGTGAAAGACTCGACTGGGATTTTACGAGATCTAATCAAAGACTCGAATTGGAACTTTGCTCCAGGGATCCTTGTTTCAGTTTTTTTAATGAGCTTGACACAAGACAAGGAACTCTACTCATATCCTTGGTTTCATTTTTTAACGAGGTTGACATAGGACAAGGGACTATCCTCATGGGCCTATTTCATTTTTTAATGAGGTTGACACAGTAAAAGAACTACCCTCAAATTCCTTGTTTCATTTTTTTAACGAGGTTGACACAAGACAACGAACTATCCTCGTACTCCTTGTTTCATTTTTTAACGAGGTTGACACAAGACCAGGAACTATCCTCATGGGGGATGTTTCATTTTTTAATGAGGTTGACACAGTAAAAGAACTATCCTCATATTCCTTGGATCACAAGTCATAAGTGGTCATGAAGGAGAGATCTAGTTCCAATGCCCCCAGTACATGATGTATAACATCACTGAATTGATCGTCAATTATTGTAGGTATGGAATAGGTTGCCACATAATTAACCCATGGCATGGATGATACCATTGGTACAAAAGGAGCATTTAAGGAAGATGGTTGACTAAGAGCCATATTTGGACTGGGAAATGAAAGTTGGTCAATGGTGACAATTCCGCCTTCATGCAGGAAACAAATCACTCGAAAGAGTGTTGAAACAATAGCTCCCATGTCATAAACATAGTCATGCCCAAGTAGTAAGTTATAACCTAAAGGGCCTGGGACTACCATCACATTTAGATAAATGATTTTTCCTCCCAAAGTAATGGGCAACCAAGGGAGGATCCCTAATGGTTGACTAGTTCCTCTGTTAAAAGCCAATAAATTCTAGGTAACTGGCACAAGCGGCGGCGAATCGAGTACTTTCCAAGCAGTTGAGGAAATTATCCTCACTGATGCACCTTCATCTATAATAGTTCTAAATGCAATCATATTACAAACGTGTACTATGATCTGGAAAGGCACACAAGAAGGAAGACGAAATCCTGCCAGTTGGTTCCAATTAAAGGAAGTGACAAGACTACTTGGAGGGGGTACCATAGAAACAAGCGAATTAACCCCTTGAGTTACGAGAATTGGAGGATTTTCCTCCTTTTTGATGGAACATGAGGATTGCCCCCAAGCTCATTAGAATTTGAAGAAACAAAAAGAACTTGAGTGGTATCATATCCACTCTCTTTGAGAAAGGTACAATTAGCTGAAGGTGAAATCAAGGTCAACTGTTACCTCAACCTATTGATTAAGGTCGGGTATAGACTCATAGGATTCACTTTCAGAGAGAGTGGGTCTGACCAATGGTTGATTTTGGTCAGTCAATTCATCAACTAGTGGTAGTAAAGATCATGGAAAGAAGGGCAAATTTAAGTTTCCTTGTATGTTATGTGAAGGGAATCACCCCATTCACCTTTGTCCCTATTTGGACGAAGCCAAAAAAGTGTTGGATAAACAAGACATTTTGGGAAGTTTTAGTGTCTACAAATAAACGCTTAAACCCCTAGACTAGTAGCTAAGTCTAGAACAACAGTTTAAATAGTTCTCTACTTTTCCTATGATCAATAGATTAAATAAGAGGCAAACAAGCCTACTTGTGGCTTTCTCTTACTCCTTATCTACCTATACCAATTTTTTCACTCCTCCCCCTACTTAATCCACTTAAAGATTATTTGCACACAGACAGAAGACAACAGCCGAAAGCATGTGATAATGATCTATTGATTAAACATAGCATGGAATCAAGTACATGATACACATATGAAAGCATAAATGAATAACACAAGTATATGGAAAAGGCTTTGAACACTTTATTAGTAAAAGGAAGAGTTACAACCCATTGCTTGATTCAACATCACAACTCCAGTTCAATCCCATCCTCTCCTCATAACAAGCAAGACATTTTGACATCATTACAATACTTGAAATCAACTCAAGTCTCATACTAACAACATCTCCCTATAATTCAGTAATTTCCAGCCCCTGGTCACTTAGATGAGTGGTCTTTTTATAGATGAATGAAGGAATTTATGCCATAAATGGTGATAATGAATGCCCTCCCAGACTTAGAATTTAGTTTCATGGAGCAAGGGTAAGGGATTGATGTTCCTTAACTACCTTCCTCATCCAAATACGATCTCAAAGGAGTAGATAGCCTTGAGAAACTTCTAGAGGCATCCAATGGATAAGGAATCTTTCAAAACCCAATGGAAATTCAATCAAATTCACCCAGGGCAGGCCAAAGAGGGACCAAGTGCGTTGTATAGCACCCTATCAGTGTATGGTTTGCATTGCAGTGCACCCTAATGAAGGCCTACCTACGCTGATCTTCTTAGAGACAGTTTCTGGATGATTTTGGTCATGGAACTTCTTGGGAAGCTAGGCATTCTGATGGTTGACTTCTTTAGGGCATTTAACAACTGAATTAGGGTTTGATGGGCCCTAATAGTACTAATCTATAGGTTGGGGTTGATGTGCCCAAATGGGTCTATAACACTTGACCCTAAAGCATGAAGTCGTAAATATGTATGTCGAGTGAAATGCTTTATCATGTGGAGAGGAGGTTTCGAAGCGGAAGGTGATCTGCCTCAATTACAATACGTATATCATGATAATTTGATTTTTTCTCATGAACTCACTGAGGGAAGGCACACCCATCGTCAGCTTATAAACTTTTATTACATGTACAAATATAGTCATCTACAGATATAGACCCATGAGTGGATGACCATGAATGTAACGCCATTGTACATTTGATTTAGTACTCCTAAAAATATCGTAGCCTAGATGGATGAAACTAGATCCAGGGTCTTCAATCTCATTCAATATTTTGCTCAAGTACAAGTCTAACCATGTGAATAGATGATCTAAAGTTGAACATGGGAAGGCATCGTCTGATTACCATCTAATGATGTAAGATGTTAACAGATGCGAGAGGAATCACTGATAATAATGATGACCCTCAAGGTACTATAGTACATTTCACATGGTGTGAATAAATGATTTGATGTCGAACATCATATAAAGTCTTTTGGTGGAAGGCCATTGATGTCAACCTATCACTGGAAGTCAGAAACCTGCCATTGATGTATGCAAGTCTCAAGGTACTGAAGGGGTGTTTCTAAGTCAACTTCTTGGATGATGTGTTGATTTCGACAAGAAGTGAATCATCGCAGGAGGTCCTTGATGTATCCCACATCAAAGACACAAAACAAAGTAAATGATTTTGGAGATGAGAATCGAATGATGACAGAAGGTTCAGGAATGGAGGTCATGAAAATGAAGGTTTATGATATTGCAAATGATGAAGTTTGAACAGAATGACTTTTCTTGAACATGTCAGCGACACTAAGATGAATTGGTAGCATTGACCCAAAACAAAGTAATGGATGGTGTGATAGACCAACGGTGTGATAACCATCAAGCTGAATGACCCAACCCGCATAATCACAATGATGAGGTGAAAGTGTCATGTTCAAGAGTGACTTGCTACCATAAAGTTTTCTTAGCTTTTTCCCATTTTGCCTAGTCATTGCTGACCAGTACATCTTTATGTTTTTCAAGCTTGAGGAGGATAACATATGCTTGTTGTATAATTCCACCCTTCGGGTGAATCCATCCCTATTTGATGCTTTAACAAGTCTAGGCGAAGGTGAAACTCGGTCTTGTCTAGATGGACAAGTTTTTCACTATTTGATGTTTTTAACGAGTTTAATGACAAATATAACTTGGTCCTTTTCATGTTTAGAGAATTTGAAAAGGGACGAAAATGAAATTTCAAAATTTGTTTTTCGTAAATTAATCTCTCAAGCCCGAGAAAGCATAAAATAATACAAGAGAGATATCATTTCCAATTTGTTAACGAGCTCAAAAGGACAAGCGCTCGACAATCTTTTCATATTTAGAGAGTCTGAAAAGAGCCTAAAGAGGACTCCATTATGAGGAATGAGTGGTGTCTATGGTAGCAACTGATTCTGATAATCTTGGAACTTCTCAAAACATGTTTATTTATGTGAAGAAGCTGGCTAATAAGACCACTCACTGCAACTGTTCCTCAAAATGGGTAAAACAACCAAGTGAAAGTGTATGATCGGCCAAAGGGATGGTGGCGATGGGATGAAAAAAACCAAGGCTCATATGACAAAAGAGGTTGATAGAATGGAAATCATGAGGGTTAAACTGGAAATGGGTTCATTTTTAGACAAGCTTAAACCATATGGAACTATGCTTGGATTGAGTTTCATGTTTACACAAGCTTGAAACGAAAAACTATTCTTTGATTCAGTTTCATTTTTACACAAGCTTGAAATGAAAAAACTATGCTTGAGATTAGTTTACATGCCCCGAGCATGATGAAAGGGAGAGTCTCTTGTAACCAGATGGAAGTTGCTGCAGTGAAGCAAGACAGCTATCCAACACCCTTTTGGCTTCATCCAGATAGGGACAAAGGTGAACGGGGTGATTCCCTTCACATAACCTATAGGGAAACTTAACTGTACAATTAGGTGCATGCCCTCCAAGCTTCATTACATTCACCTAAGTAGACTACTCGTGGATATCAGGTGGATGGAATGAAGGTTCATTTACAAGATCAAGTGAAAGACTCGACTGGGATTTTACGAGATCTACTCAAAGACTCGACTTGGAACTTGGGACCTTGTTTCATTTTTTAATGAGCTTGACACAAGACATGGAACTCTGCTCATATTCCTTAGTTTCATTTTTTAATGAGGTTGACACAAGACCAAGAACTATCCTCATGGGGCCTATTTCATTTTTTAATGAGGTTCACACAGTAAAAGAACCTTCCTCATATTCCTTGTTTCATTTTTTAACAAGGTAAACACAAGACAAGGAACCATCCTCATTTCCTTGGTTTCATTTTTTAACGAGGTTGACATAAGACAAGGATCTATCCTCATAGGAGCTGTTTCATTATTTAATGAGGTTGACACAGTAAAAGAACTATCCTCATAGACCCTTGTTTCATATTTTAATGAGGTTGACATAAGACCAGGAACTATCCTCATATTCTTTTGAATCATAACTCATAAGAGGTCATGAGGGAGAGATCTGGTTCCAATGCCCCCAGTACATGATGTACAACATCACTGAATTGATCGTCAGTTGATGTAGTTATGGAATAGGATGCCACATAATTAACCCATGGCGGGGATGATACCATTGGTACAAAAGGACCATTTAGGGAAGATGGTTGACTGGGAGCCATATTTGGACCCGGAAATGAAAGCTTGTCAACGATGATAATTCTGCCTTCATGCCAGAAACAAATAACTCAAAAGAGTGTTGAAACAATAGCTCCCATGCCATACACATAGTCACACCCAAGAAATAAATTATAATATAAAGGACCTAGGACTACCATCACGTTCAGATAAACGATTTTTCCTCCCAAAGTTATAGGTAATTGAGGGAGGATCCCTAATGGGTGAATGGTTCCTCTATTGAACCCAATATATTCTAAGTAACAGGCACAAGCGGCGGCAAACCAAGCACTTTCCAAGCAGTTGAGGAAAGGATACTCACTGATGCACCTTCATCTATAATAGTGTTAGATACAATCATATTACAATCTTGTACTATGATCTTGAAAGGCACATAAGAGGGAAGACAGAATCCTGCCAGCTGATTCCAATAAAAGGATGTGGCTAGACTACTTGGAGGGGGTCTCATAGAAACAGGAGAATTAAACCCTTGAGTTATGAGAACTGGAGGATTTTCCTACGGTCTTGATGGAATAGGAAGACTGCCCCCAAACTCATTAGAATCCGAAGAAACAAAAATAACTTGAGTGGTACCATGTTCACTCTCTTCAAGAAAGGTACAATTAGCTAAAGGTGAAATCAGGTCAACTTTTACCTTGACCTATTGATTTGGGTCAAGTATAGACTCAGAGGATTCACTTTTAGAGAGAGTGTGTTTGACCAACGATTGATTTTGGTCAGTGAATTCATCAACTAGTGAAGGACTTAGGGAGAGTTTCCTGTAACCATATGGAAGTCACTGCAGTGAAGCAGGACAGTTATCCAACACTCTTTTGGGTTCATCCAGATAGGTAAAAAGGTTAATGTGGTGATTCCCTTCACATAACCTACATGCAAACTTAACTTTACCCTTATTTCCTTGAACTTCACTACCACTAGTTGATGGTGTGTCACCAGCATGATCTCCAGAAGTTGATGGCACAGGATGATGTGAACGAGAAGACCATTCTTCTAAGATATGAGGAATATCAGGGCAATTTCAAAGTTGATGGTCTCCCACACAAATTTTTCATGGATGTCAAACTTTGTGAGGCTTGACGAACGGTTTCTCATCAGATGTTACATTCAGAGCAATGGTTTCTTGCTTGGCCCTCTGCTGAATTTTCTTCTTCTTCTTCTTCTTCTTCTTAGCCACCTGGTTACTAGTACCAATACTTTCACCAACCAAAGAACAAGAAGGGGAGGAAGAGACAATCGAGGAAGAAGGCAAGGGGTCAACTCTGCAATCAACTGGAGATTGATTTTTTTCCAGTTGGAGGTGTACATGATTGTGGAGAAATCATGACGTTTTGAATCAAGGAGGTTGAAGACAACCATACTGGAAAACAAATGGTAAATCCCAATAGGGATAATGTAGCCATATAAGGAGCACCAATATTTTCAAAAGGAGGAAAAGGTCTAGGATTCCCATCAATAGGAATTCCTTGATCAGTGGACTTCGGATTTGTCGCCATATGCTTCAACCTAAGATCAACTAACGAGTGAGTGTGGGGGATGTTATTCATGGTCAATTAATTTAATTTTAATCAAAGTAACAAAAAAAAACAAAAGAGGGATGTTCTAGGCAAAAGGATTACCAACTGTGAACTGCAGAATACCTCTTGGCGAACCAGGAAGTAAGGGCAGGCAATCTCCCCGAATGCTGTGTTTGGTGTATCACAGTGTAGAAGGCGGCTGACTCAGTTACCTAAGGATGGATAGAAACCTAGATTTTTCCTCCCATATATACCCGAAGGTACGTGGAGGCCCAGTCCGTATAAGAACTTTCTAATGCAAAACCGCACAATGAGAGCATTCCCATATACTTTATGTACTGTAACACCACCCTATATAACCGAAGGTACGTGAAACAGCTACTATATACTCATGTATGTTGAATGAGGTATCACACTCGGAATGTATTGCAAACAAGTTAGTGACAACTGCTTTGTTTTTACAATGCTGGAACACGTGTCTATCCTAGACCTCTAGATGTTTTTTGTTAGGTGAGAATTCTCCATTAGGTAAATTCAGATAAATTTTAAGTTGATCTTCTTTAGAATTTTCCTTTCAAGGTTCACCATGTGATGTATGTTTTCAATTCCTAAAATGCAACTAATATTATAAGCATTCTTTCCATTCAATTTAACAATGAAAATCCTTAGCTAGTAGGGATAGAGCGATCAGGTCTTTGACAAAGAGAAAAGAGCACAACTAATGCAATTTCCCTAGCTATTCCTTTCAAGCATTCACAAACTAGAATATGAACGATTCAAGTTTTTATTTTCAAATCCCTTAATGTTATGATGAACAAAAAGTAAATATGCACAATCGATAAAAAAATTTCTTTCAATAAAAATGATGATTTTGCGACAATTTGCTTTCAAGGAAAGGAAGAATTTACGACACTTTCAATTTCAAAGAAATGAGGAATTATGACACTTTCGATGAAAAGACAAATGATGTGCACATATAAATCAATTGATCTTTTATGAATGAAGACTTTACGACAATTCAGTTTTCGAAGGAAAATACGACTTTATGACACTTTCGACAAAAAGACAAACCATTTGCACATATAAATCAATCGATCTTTTACGAATGAAGACTTTACAACAATTCAGTTTTCGAAGGAAAATATGACTTTACGACACTTTATTTCGAACAAAGATTAATCATATGCACACATCAGTCAATCAATATTTTATGAATGAAGAATTTACGACAATTCAATTTTTGGAGGAAAAGACAACTTTACAACACTTTCTTTCGACAAAGATCAATCAACCAAAAACTAACTTTGACTATAGACTGATAATGACAAAGAAAACATTAAAGAAACATTAATCAATCCAATCAAAGTAGGGCTGGCTAAGGAGATGAAAACTTATTTTCTGAGATATGACATCATTGATATTCAGCAAGCAAGCAATCAGAAGAATTTTAGCGAAAACTCAATTAAAAGGTGGGAATTTGACCCAAGGTTGATCAGTGCAAGTCAAACAGGGACTAACTACACTATAGAGCACTGTCTCTCACTAAAGCTTGCACTGATTTCAATGATTTCAAGATTGATCAGCACATGTCAAAGAGGGCTTATCTGCATTGATCAGCGCAGGTCAAAGAGGGTCCAACTATGCTAATTCAAATATTTCAAGGTTAATCAATGCAGGTAAAAGAAGGCCTAATTTCACTGCAAAGCACTGTCTCTAAGGCTAGCCTGTGCTAATTCCTGTGAGGCCACTCGAGAGTCATATAACCTCAAATTTTGACAAAAATTCAATGCAAAAGGCTAAACTACAACCAGTAAAGTATGTCAAGGTGTCTAAGGAGGTGGATAAGCTACTAGGAAAGGTGATCTTCCCCAGCAGAGTCGCTAATTTGTTTTGGGAATTTTTAGTGTCTATGGATAAATGCTTAAACCCCTAGACTAGTATCTAAGTCTAGAACAACAATTTAAAGAGTTCTCTACTTTTCCTATGATCAATAGATTAAATAAGAGGAAAACAAGCCTACCTATGGCTTTCACTTACTCCTTATATCTCTTGATCAATTTTGTCTCTCCTCCCTGTACTTAATCCGCTTGAAGAGTACCTGCACACAGATAGAAGACAACAGCCAATCAAAGCATGTGATAATGATCTATTGATTAAATATAGCATGGAATCAAGTACATGATACACATATGAAAGCATAAATTAATAACACAAGCATATGGAAAAATCTTTGAACACTTTATTAGTAAAAGGAAGAGTTACAACCCATTGCTCGATTCAGCATCACTCCTCCAGTTCAATCCCATCCTCTCCTCATAATGAGCAAGACATTTTGACATCATCACAACACTTGAAATCAACTCAAGTCTCATACTAACAACATCTCCCTATAATTCAATAATTTCCAGCCCCTGATCACTTAGATGAGTGGTCTTTTTATAACTAAATGAAGGAAGTTATGCCATAAATGGTGATAATGAATGCCCTCCCAAACTTAGAATTTAGTTCCATGGAGGAAGGGAAAAGGGATTGATGTTCCTTGACTCCCTTCTTCATCCAAATATGAGCTCAAAGGAGTAGACAGCCTTGAGAAACTTCTAGAGGCATCCAATGGATAAGGAATCTTTCAAACCCCAATGGAAATTCACTCAAATTTTCCCAGCGCATGCAAAAGAGGGACCAAGTGCACTACATAGCGCCCTATCAATGTATGGTTTGCATTGTGGCACACCCTAATGAAGGCCTACCTGCGCTGATCTTCTTAGAGGTAGTTTCTAGATGATTTTGGTCATGGAACTTCTTGGGAAGCTAGGCATTTTGATGGTTGACTTCTTTAGGGCATGTAACAACTGATTTAGGGTTTGGTGGGCCTTCATAGTACTGATCTGTAGTTTGGGGTTGATGCGCCCAAATGGATCTGTAACATCAAATCATTTATTCACACCAAGTGAAATGTGTTGTAGTACCTTGAGGGTCATCATCATTATCAATGATTCCTCTTGCATCTGTTAATGACTTACATCATTGGCTAGTAATCAGACAATGTCTTCCCATGTTCGAATTCAGATCATCTATTCACATGGTTAGACTTGTACTTGAGAGAAAGATTGAAGACCCCAAATCTCGTTTCATCCATCCAGGCTGCGATATTTTTAGGAGTACTAAATCAAATATACAATGGCCTTACATGCATGGTCATCCATTCATGGGTCTATATCTGTAGACGACTATATTTGTACATGTAATGAAAGTTTATAAGTTGAGCATGGGTATGCCTTCCCTCAGCAAGTTCATGAGAAAAGATCAAATAATCATGATATATGTATTGTAATTGGTGCAGGTCACCTTCCACTTCTAAACCTCCTCTCCACATGATAAAGCATTTCACTCGACATACATATTTACGACTTCATGATTTAGGGGGCAACTGTTATAGATCCATTTGGGCACATCAACCCCAACCTACATATTAGTACTATTAGGGCCCATCAAACCATAATTCAATTGTTACATGCCCTAAAGAAGTCAACCATCAAAATGTCTAGCTTCCTAAGAAGTTCCATGACCAAAATCATCCAGAAATTGCCTCTAAGAAGATCAGCGCAGGTAGGCCTTCATTAGGGTTTGCTGCAATGCAAACCATACACTGATAGGGTGTTATCCAGCACACTTGGTCCCTCTTTGGCCTGCACTAGGTGAATTTGAGTGAATTTCCATGAGGGTTTGAAAGATTCGTTATCCATTGGATGCCTCTAGAAGTTTCTCAAGGCTATCTACTCCTTTGTGCTCGTATTTGGATGAGGAAAGGAGTTAAGGAACATCAATCCCTTATCCCTTCCTCCATGGAACTAAATTCTATGTTTGGGAGGGCATTCATTATCACCATTTATGGCATAAATTCCTCCATTCACCTATAAAAAGACCACTCATTCAAGTGATTAAGGGTTGGAAATTATTGAATTATAGGGAGATGATGTTAGTATGAGACTTGATTTTATTTGAAGTATTGTAATGATGTCAAAATGTCTTGCTTGTTATGAGGAGAGGGTGGGATTGAACTGGAGGAGTGATGCTGAATCGAGAAATGGGTTGTAACTTTTCCTTTTACTAATAAAGTGTTCAAAGCTTTTTCCATATGCTTGTTTTATTCATTTATGCTTTCATATGTGTATCATGTACTTGATTCCATGTTATGTTTAGTCAATAGATCATTATCACATGCTTTGATCAGTTGTCGTCTTCTGTCTATGTGCAGGTACTCTTCAAGCGGATTAAGTAGGAGAGGAGCAAAAAAGTTGGTTAAAGGAGATAAGGAGCAAGCGAAAGCTACATGTAGGCTTCTTTGCCTCTTATTTAATCTATTGATCATGTTAAAATTAGAGAACTATTGAAACTATTGTTCTAGACTTAACTACTAGTCTATGGGTTTAAGCGTTTATTCGTAGAAATTAAAACTTCCCAAAAAAATTGGCGACTCCGTTGGTGACTCTTTAAAAATGAAATCTCTGATACCATGATAAAAATGCAATGTTGTATATTAAATGAAATGAAACACAGTAGTCAGCTCTACAAAAGAAAGTTTGAACCAGGAGAGTCTGGCTCTGCAGAACACTCTACATTGCTCATGCACATTACACAATATATAGTAATAATAGATTTAGGGAAGTTAGAACCATAACATAAAAAATAGAAACGAATTCCTATCATGAGGTCTTGTGAACTAACTCACTATTCTAATATATTCTCCATTATCTCTAAAAATGGCTAACATGCTGGCAGTCAGATAGAGAACACACATTCTAAGTTACAACATGCACACCCTTTGATTGGGAGATTAAGAAAATTGAAAGTATATATGTAAAAATTAAATCTTTTTGAATTAATGTTAAAGCCATACTAGCATTAAATTGATTCGAATTAAAATTCAAAACCTTTTATTATATGTACCATGAAAATCATACATTATCGCCTACAATAGAAAGTCCAAGTTATAACTTTAGATATAACTTTGTTTGGATAAACATTTTTATTAAAACATTTGTTAAAACTTAAATAGGTCACATAGATTTAATACTTGGTCAAAAATTTATGGAATGCAATAGTCCCTATTTTGCGGGCCTCCTTTGCTGTAGGCGGGGACTACTAAGATGGTTTATAAGGTTTATATTATTTGGAAAATATAGTTCTCATTTGTCGTAGTTGTGATGGTTGGTTTATAAATAAAGGAGTTTGTTTTTATTGTTTAGGAATTGTTGTGATGTTTGATTTATATAAAGGGTTTTGTTTTTATTTTTTAGGAATTATTAAGATCTAGATCATTTTTTAAATAAGTATGTAGTTGAATTTTTTTTAACTAGGTTAAAATAAAATTTGTATCTTAAACTAATACTTATTACAAAAATAATTACATATAATGTGATGTTTAATAAAATATACAATCAAGTTTTGATGTGCAGTTTATTTCTCAAGTTGGCATCAAAGCCAGTATGACCTTGGTGAAGTTTTGATGTGCATTTTATTTTTCAAATTGGCATCAAATCCAGTATGAGGGAGAAGAAGAATAGGAATAGTGTTCTATATGATGATGTTTTTAAATTTTATTCCTTGTCCATCGGTTTGGTTTGTTAAGTGCCTGTGAAGCCCTTGAGCTTAAGTCGATTTTAGATTCCCCAAATATTTGGGAATCCAACGGACATGGGCGTGGTCAAAAAATTGACCACGCCCATGTGCGTCTGATTCTCGAATATTCGGGGAATCTGCAATCGACTTAAGGATGCCCATAGATGATTAAAAAGAAATCGAGTTACAAGTGTTGCTGGTCTGGATTTTGGAGCGAATATCATGCTGTGTATTGAAGACACAGTCAACTAGACGTGATGACCCTAACAATGTGGGTTTGGAGGAGGTCGAGGCTGTCAATGTTTGTGTGGAGAATGCCTGTGGTGCCATGCATAGTTATCATTGCATGTTGTTGAGTTCATGTCAGATCAAATCCGTTGTAGCTTATGCTTAGAATGATTTTCAAACCACACTGAAGAACCATGTTACACACTGTGTAATTGCACCAATGGATGTTCAAAAGAGAAGCAGTCGACTACCCACAAGAGAAATTTGTTGTACCGATATGAAGAAATGCAAGATCAAGCATGAAGAATCCATGGAGGTTTTACAATCCAGTACGGATGTGAACATGATAGGTAAATTGTGGCTTTCTATTCAGCTTACCTCGTAGCAGAGAAAGTGAGGAGTGTGTTGAAATTGTAGTCAATGCGAGAAGCCTAAGAAACCATAGTCGATAGTTGTAGTTGTGTGCAGCACACAAGATGGGAGGTTGATACAGATCATGTCCTCAATGAACTTGTAGACGTTGTGCCCATGCACAAAAGAAGCATTAAATTTAGAGGATAGTTCCTACATATGAATCGTGGCATAGAGTGTGGAGTGGCCAATGTTTGAATAGAACGTGGATGGCATGGAGTTTTTGTGTGCGGACATGGATTATTGGTGGGATCCAACATTATTGATAGGGCATTTGTTGTCAAAGTGTAAAGAGGAATATTCAACCATGTTTAGCGATTGAAGTTGCCACGTGAAATTTACTAAGTATTACCAATACACTCACATCATATTTACAAGCCTAAATTTGTATATGTCCTATTGGAAATAATAATCCTAACCACTGCAACACTCCGACAACAACCTCTATTTGAATATGGAAGTATTAAAGCGCCAACTATTCCGAAACGAAACAAGAAATTTGAAGCATTTAATGTATTTTGCTAAATAGATATGGGCAAGCATTCATTCAGCAACTATTGCCCACACGTGATTCTGATCACACTCAAGAACAACATCATATTAATTATTTTTCTCTATCATGAATTAAATTAAAATCGTATGTTGAGTTAAATATGAATGTAAAGGTCATTTTGTAAAAGAGAGGGTAAGAGAGTTAAAGAGAAAAAAAACAACGAGGGTCTCTAAGGAGAAAATGGTGGAGCAAATTTTGGTGGGCGTGTGAAAACAACAGTTACTGTGTTTTACTGTGTGTTATTGTAAAACCTTTGTTTTACTTGGTGAATGAGCCACAGCCTCATGTAAATGTATTTTCATGTTTTAGAATTCAATATTAAGTTTTTAGTGTGTTGCTCCAAACCTACTTTGTTCTATTTTTCCCATGAGTGAATAATTTTCTTAAGTCTCTATATAGCTTCATGAAGAGTCATAGAGTCTCACGAAATTACCTCCCCATGACAAGTGTTTTTACTAGCAATAAGAATTGTTTTGAGGGAATATTTTTTTTAGCATATTTACCAGCATGTAGAAAGTTTTTCTTTCACTCAGAAATGGAAAAATCAAACAAAAGCTTGACTATTCTTCAACTACCCCAGTTTAATGGAAAAAAATATGATTATTGTGCTATTACAATGAAGGCCTTGTTTTCTTGTCAAGACATTTTGGATTTGGTGGAGAATGGTTTTCAAGAACGAGTAGATGCAGCAACATACAATGCCTTATCTCAACAAGAAATAGATTTGTTAAGGGAAAACAGGAAGAATGATTCAAAATCCCTATTTTATATTTTCCAAGCAGTTCATGAAAGTATTTTCCAAAGGGTTTCAGTAGCAACAAAGTCCAAGCAAGCATGGGACACCCTCCAGACAACCTACCAAGGCATGGAAAAAGTCAAGACAGCAAAACTGCAAATGTTGAGGAGAGATTTTGAAACACTTTGTATGAAAGAGTCTGAGAATGTAGATTCATTTTTCACACATGTAAGTGGGCTGGTTACTCAAATTAGGTCTCATGCTGAGACACTTGAGGAAAAAAGAATAGTTGAGAAAGTTTTGAGAAGTTTGCTAGCAAGGTTTGATGCCATTATTGTGGCCATAGAAGAGACAAAGGATCTCTCACAGTTCTCAGTGGATGAGCTCAATGCATCACTGATTTCTCATGAACATAGACTGAATAGAGAAACAAGCTCCTCATTGGAGCATGCCTTCAAGACACAAGTATCATTTGGTCAAGGTCGAGGCAGAGGAAGATCATTTACTAGAGGAAGGGGAAGAAGCCCACACAGAGGTGGAAGAAGCATCCCTTCAAGCTTAAATGGAAGATGCAGCATTCAAAATCCAAGTCAAGGCCCAAGCCAAAATCAAGCACAAGGTCATAGGTATGATAAATCTCAAGTTCAATGTCATTACTGTAAGAAATATGGTCATTATGAAAATGAATGTAGAAACAAGTAACATGAAATTTGTAACAAACCAAGTGTAAATTTCACAAAAGAAAATCAGAACCATGATAGCATGTTTTTAGCTTGTAATGTAGCACAAGAAAAACAAAGTGATATATGATATCTAGATTTAGGGTGTAGCAACCACATGTCTGGAAACATAGAAATGTTTTCAATTTAGATGAAAGTGTGAAATATGAGGTGACATTAGGGACTGATATCAAAGTCTCTATCATGGGAAAAGGAAGAGTTAATATCTTAACAAAGAAGGGGGAGAAGAAGTACATCTCAAATGTTTACTTTGTCCCTGGTTTGAAACATAACCTCATAAGCATTTGACAACTCATGAAAAAGGGCTACAATGTCTTTTTCAAGAATGATGTATGCACAATTTTGGATAGGCCTCCAAGCAGACAACTGATTGCAAAGGTTCAAATGAAAAAAAATAAAATGTTTCCCTTAAAATTAAAATGAGATTTGCATAAAGAAGGTCCATAAGCACAACTATCTATGAACTCAAAAGAAGCTGCGTGAAAAGAGGCAGCTGTCATACAAGTCAACTTTCAAGCAGAGGTAAAAGAGGAAACCTGGTTATGACATTTGAGATTTGGACATATCAACTTTATAGGTTTGAATTTGTTGCATAGGAAATGCATGGTGAAGGGTTTACCACTCATAGAAAAACCAGACACCCTATGTGAAGGATGTACCTTGGGCAAGCAACATAGAGAGACATTTCTAGCAGGAAAGTCAGTAAGGGCAAAGGCACCTTTGGAGATTGTCCACTCATATTTATGTGGACCAATGCAAACACCACCAATTGGTGGCAGCCACTATGTATTGACCTTCATATATGACTACACAAGGAAGACATGGATCTTTCTCCTAAAATAGAAAAGTGAAGTGTTTGAGCACTTTCACCAATACAAGGTTGTTGTTGAGAAACAAATGGAAACTACATCAAAGTCCTTAGGCCTAACAAAGGTGGCGAATATAGCTCAAATGATTTCCTTTGATTTGCAGGGAGCATGGAATTCACAAACAATTTACAACAAGGTATACCCCTCAGCAAAATGGTGTTGTAGAAAGGAAGAATAGGACCATTATGGAAATGGCAAGGAGTATGTTGAAGGCAAATCATTTGCCAAATGATTATTGGGTTGAAGTTGTTGCTTGTGCAAAATATATCTTGAATAGATGTCCAAACAAAAGCATCCAGAACATAGTTCCTAAAGAGGCATGGAGTGGAACAAAGCATAGTGTCACTCACATGAGAGTTTTTGGATGTGCGGCATATGCACATGTCCCACATGAGTTGAGGAAGAAGTTGGACAGCAAGGGGGAGAAATGTATATTTTTTGTATACAATGACGAATCTAAAGCATATAAACTCTACAATCCATCAAACAAGAAAGTCATAATCAACAAAAATGTGTAGTTCATAGAAGAGGAAGCACGAGATGGAAGTTTAGAAAAGAGAGTCAATGTCAAAGCATGCATACCACATGAGGACAAAGAGAAATTGACAACAACAAGTAATTCCTCAAGAGTGACTCCCTCTATTCCTATTCAAGCCCAACAAAATAGGAAGCAAGCAATGACATCAACATATAATAGGATAGTTTCGTGTAGCCAAGAAAGTGCTTCTCCAAGCACACTACGAAGCACGACACCAAGTGACATGTCAAGCCTATCTTCAACAAGCACAAGAAGACCAAAATTCAGAAATTTAAATGAAATTTATGAGCAAGATGAAATTGACAGTAGCGCTGGTCTAAATACCTTATTTGCCTTATTTCGTCATGTAGATGACCCAATCCATTTTGAAGATGCAGTCAAAGAATAAAAGTGGGTTGCGGCAATGGAGGAAGAAATAGAAGCAATAAAAAGGAATGACACATGGGAGTTAGTGAGCCTTCCAAAAGGAAAACATGTCATTGGAGTGAAGTGGGTCTATAAAACCAAAAGCAACATTGAGGGAAATATTGAAAGGCACAAAGCAAGACTAGCTGTCAAAGGATACAGGCAGTAGCATGGAAAAGATTACGCAGAGACATTCATGCCAGTCATGCGGATGGAGATAGTGTGCGTAGTTGTGGGGATTTATGTGCAACATAAATGGAAAGTGTATCAGATGGACGTAAAATTAGCGTTCTTGAATGGAGTGCTGAAAGACGAAGTGTATGTTACGCATCTACCTGGTTATGAGGTTGAAGGCCAAGAAGACAAAGTGTATCGGTTGAAGAAACCTTTCTATGGGCTAAAGCAAGCACCGTGCGCATGGTACAAGGATAGATGCCTAATTGTTGGACAATGGTTTCGAAAAACGTGATGGTGAACCCACTCTCTACATCAAAGAGAGCGAAGGTAAGATTCTCATTGTTTTCTTATATGTAGATGATTTGATTTTAACAGGCAGTGATGATTTCCTCATCACTGATTTCAAACAAACCATGAAGAGTGAATTTGAAATCCCTGATTTGGGACTGCTAAGATATTTTTTGGGCATAGAAGTGAAGAAAACAAAAAATGGCATTTTTATCTCTCAAAAGAAGTATGTGGTAGACATTTTGAAGAGGTTTAAAATGCAGAACAGCAAGTCCGCACCAACTCCAGCTTTCATAGGGTTGAAGTTGAGAAAATAATATTGCAGCAGCAATGTCAATCCGACATTATACAAAAGAATGATGGGAAACTTGATTTATTTTACCACCACTAGGCTAGATATAATATATGCAGTAAGTTTGGTGTCAAGGTTCATGGAGACACCCAAGAAGACACATTGGCAAGCAATGAGAAGGATTTTAAAGTATGTCAATGGGACAAAAGAATATGGTGTTTTGTACACAACAACAAGTGATTTCAGGCTGGTTGGTTACACTGACAGTGATTAGGCAGGCAGTGTCGATGATAGAAAGAGCACGTCAGGATATGTTTTTCATTTGGGTTTCGGAGCCATTTCATGGGCCTCCAAGAAGCAGCCAATAGTGTCACTGTCAATAGTAGAATTTGAATATGTCGCAGCAATAGGAGCAGCGTGTCAGGTAGTTTAGATGAGAAGGATGTTGAGGGATCTTCGTCATGACCAAGAGGGAGTGACAACTATTTTCGACGACAACACCTCAGCAATTGCATTACCAAATAAATTTGAATTCCACATGAGGACCAAGCATATTGATGTTAAATATCATTTTATTAGAGAGTTGATTAACAATGATGAAATTGCGTTGCAGTATTGCAAGTCATAGGAACAATTTGTTGATATCTTCATAAATCCATTGGCATGTGAAAGTTTTGTTTATCTCAGAAACTGTTTGTGAATTGTCAATGGCGGTAATTGTAATTAAGGGGGAATGTAGGAAATAATAATCCCAACCACCGCAATAAACACTCTAACAGTAGCCATACTTGTCAGAAGTATTTTTGCAAGTTGTGTCTATGTTTGAATATGGAAGGACTGAAGCCAGGCACGAACTATTCCAAAATGAAACAAGGAATTTAAAGCATTTAATGTATTTGCTAAATAGATATGGGCAAGAATTCATTCAACAACTATTGCCCACACTCCACAAACACGTGCACGATTCTAATCACACTCAACAACAACATCATATTAATTATTTTTCTCTGTCATGAATTAAATGTAAAATCGTATGTTGAGTTAAATATGAATGTAAAAGTAATTTTGTAAAAGAGAGGGTAAGAGAATTAAAGAGAAAAAAAAGAGCGAGGGTCTCTGAGGAGAAAATGGTGGAGCAAATTTTGGTGGGTGCGTGAAAACAACAGTTACTGTGTTTTACTGTGTGTTATTCTGCGTAAGTGTAAATCACTGTAAAACCTTTGTTTTACTTGGTGAATGAGCCGCAGTCTCATGTAAATGTATTTTCATGTTTTAGAATTCAATACTAAGTTTTTAGTGCGTTGCTCCAAACCTACTTTGTTCTATTTTTTTCATTGAGTGAATATTTTTCTTTAGTCTCTGTATAGCTTCACGAAGAGTCATAGAGCTGCGTGAAGGTGAGCTATGCGAAAGAAGCTTCGCGAAAGTCATCTGCATAAATTCTTTGCACATAAATTTTTTCAATTTTTCTAACATGTCCCATATGACCTCAAAGGTTGCGCAAGTCTTAAAAATAGACTCGCATCATATTTACAATCCTGAATTTGTATATGTCCCACGTTGCACAACAATACTTATATAGGTTGTAGGATGATTATAGGGTAGCGTTCACATGCAAATATTATAACGGTTATCGTACTTAATATTTTAGTATCTTATTTATTTGTTAGATAAATTTTTAAATTATGGCTTGTACTCTACAATAAGAGAGGTGTCAAGTGTATGGATAGTTGTCGAGTTAGTTTGACAGTTGTAGATCAAGGGAAGGATCCTTCATTTGTTGAAGAGGTGAGAGTGGTTTTCTCGTGAGGTTGTGCAACATCTTGGGATCCATGATTCAGGAGTTTGAAAGTGGAACTTCGTAATCCAACTTGTCGACTACACCTTTACTCGGGTTAAGAGAAAACTTGATGGAGCTAGTAGCTTAGAAGATTTCAAATTGATAATTATGAAGAGGGGATCCATGATTCAGGAGTTCGAAACTGGAACTTAGGAATCCAACTAGTCAACTACACCTTTACGAGGGTTAAAAGAAAACTTGATGGAGCTAGTAACCTAGAACATTTCGAATTGATAATGATGGAGAGGTATGTAGTTATAATGGTTGACATAACCATGTATGCAAAGGACATCATAAGAACTTGGTGGAAGTATAGAAGGTTTCAAATTGATAATGATGGAGAGGTATGCAGTTATAATGGTTGACAGAACAATGTATGTGAAGGACATCATAATAGACTAGCATTCATGCATTATGGTGGATGTTTGTTCCTTTATATGGACATTGACATATTCTTCTTTATATTTTTAAACACCGGGATCATAGCTAGACTTTGCTGATTGAGATTGAGACAAGTAGTCATTAAAGGGGGGACTTGGAAAATATAATTCCTACTTGTCTTAGTTGTGATGGTTTCTAAGTAAAGGAGTTTGTTCCTATTGTTTAGGAGTTGTTAAGATCTAGATGTTCTTAGATAAGTGTGTGGTTGAGATATTTCCTCAACTAGTTGATTGTATGGTTAAGATAGAATTTCTATCTTAAATCAATACTTGTTATATATATATATATATATATATATATATATATATATGTGATGTTTAATAGAATAGACAGTGAAGTTTTGGTGTGCAGTTTATTTCTCAAATCTATTCATGAGTCAGTTATAGTCTTTAAATTATATGTTATTCTATATTTATGTTTGTAATGTTATTTTTAAGTTGTGTAATGTATAAAGATTTTAAAGAATAGTATTGTAATGGTCAAAAGTTAGTATTTGATAAAAATGAAATTGGTAATTTTTTAAAGGATTTATATAATGAATATATTGAGTGGGTTTAATGGTTAATAAAATTCATTTCCTTTCAAGAAGTTATGGGTTCAAATATAAAGGGAGGTAGAGTATGTGCGCACCTACCCAAACATTAGCAATCAAATATTATTGTGCAAAGGTGGGTCTTTATCCCATAAACAAGGGGGTATCATACACCATAGTAGTCAAATCTTTGTGCGATTGTGGGTCCCTCATCACATAAACAACAAGGACTCATACACCAATGAGTCCCCTATCACATAAACAAGGGAGTCTCATACACGAGTGGGTCCATTATCTCATAAAAAATGAGGTCTCATATACCAATTTAGTGTCTAGCATAGTTATGACATTATTATTATTAAAAAAGTATCTACTATATTAATAAGTTCCCAATTGAATTCTTCAGTAAAAGGGAAAATAGTATGTTCAACCTTATGTAAAATTGCTAGAAAGCCTATTAAGGATGCTTCAAATGAGTCCCAGCAAAAATAATAATTAATTTGAGGCAGTAAAATTCCTTCATTAAAAAAATAGATTCATCTCCTACATTCCCAAGATCTTGAATTCATCTCTTACATTCCCAAGATCTTGAATTCAGAAGTTGGAGCGTTCCCATAAAACGTAGACTCGAGTCCTAATTGTTCAACAGTTAAGGAGTGTTCCCATAAAACGTAGACCCGAGTCCTAGTTGTTCCTATTTTTAGAAATATGGATATAAACAAAACCACATTCCCAAGATCTTGAATTCAGAAGTCAAGGAGCTTTCCCATAAAATGTAGACTCGAGCCCTAATTGTTCCTATTTTTAGAAGTATAGATATAAACAAAACCCCTGATAACATGATCACTTCCTCTTTTAGCCACGTTATATGGAATTTTTTGAAAGGAATATTAATGTATGGCTCGAAATACATTAAAAGGGAACTAAAGACCAAGATAAACATCATTTAATTATGGACAATTTTATTAGGTTAAAAATCATTGTGGATTATTGTAATAATAAAATCATTCTTATATGTCGTTTTATTTATTTTAGAAAAGTATTTGACATAGTGTTTAAGCTCATTTTTGGAGTATATTAGAAAATCCAAAGCCCATTTCTAATAGTATTGTTGTGTTATGGTTATTGAAGAATTTTATTCTTAAATTTAATAATCAAAATCATTGTGGATTATTGTAATAAAAAAATCATTCTTATATGTTGTTTTATCTATTTTAGAAAAGTATTTGACATAGTGTTTAAGCTAATTTTTTGGAGTATATTAGAAAATCCAAAGGCCATTTCTAATAGAATGGTTGTGTTATGATTATTGAAGAATTTTATTCTTAAATTTAAGAACATTGAAGGATAGCCCCAAAAAAACTTAATTGTAATATAAGAGTTTATCAGTGTTTTATAAAAAAATTCAATTACTTAAAATTCATTCAGTTCACTAACTCAGCCTAGATGATTAGGAATGAATCTCAACTTAAGAGTTTATCAGAGTTTTATAAAAAAAATTAATTACCTAAAATTCATTCAGTTCGCTAACTCAGCCTAGATGATTAAGAATGAATCTCAACTAGTTTAGATAAGGAAAATCAACTGGAACAATAAATCGAGGGGACAGTCGAAGTCAAGTGCATAAGAGGACACCGAGTTGATGGTTGAATCGATATAATGACAATCAATTCAAGAGAAATTACCATAGTCAAAATATACATGGAGTTAAGCAACCAATAGAAGCTGATAAATCTATTTGGAATAGTAAAAGGGATAACAGCTAGGGACACGCCCATAGTCCACTAAGTCTAGGTCGAATTGTGGATAAAGGGAAATTGACTATAGAAGTAATCGAGAAATAGTTATGAATCTTGAGATTCCAGATTTTTGGCCAATAATCTTCAAGAAGCTCTAAGAATTAAGGTTTTTTTTTGTGTATGAATAAAGCATGATATAACTGTCATATATAATGATGAATCATAATCTATAAAGATGAATAATCATGATCTTATTTTAAATCGAGAACAATATATTGTTGTGCATGCGAATACATTCGATTAACATCAATGCAGGATTGCGAGAAACTCGAAAAGAAAACAAGAAATACGATTCACGTAGAGTTTGGATGTGATTGACATTAAAATGAAATCAATTGCTGAAAGAAGCGTCTTCTCGTTTCGAAGCTTCAAAGGTTAGTGTCAGAGAGGTGTCGCGTTACAAGTCTGCTGAACTTCAATCGCAATCTGTGTGTTTTGTATATACCATCAATTTAAAAGTTCCAGGGGTTCGTTTAGTTGGTCAAAATCAGTGCCTCACCATCCGGAGGTCATAGGGTCCAATCTCTCTTAAACCTTTGGGGTTAGGGTTTGCTAGTGGGCTGGGGGGCTAAATTCCCTTCTGGATCCATCAGCCTAGATATGATATTTCTATGGACGTAGTGCCACCCAGGGTGGATCAGCCTAGATATGAGTGGATCAGCCTAGATATGATATTTCTGTGGACGTAGTGCCACCCCAGACCCTTGGGGTCAGGCCTTGGGGCTAAATTCCCTTCAAAGTCGATCAGCCCAGATATGATAATTCCCTTCAAGGTTGATCATCCCAGATATGATATTTCCGTGGACGTAGTGACACCCGAAACCCTTGGGGTCAGGCCTTGCTAGTAAACTGTGAGCCTAAATTCCCTTCATGGTTGATCAGACTAGATATGATATTTCCGTGAACCAAAGTGTTCCTGAACTACAACCTAAAAAAATATACCATCAATTTAAAATCTACACGTTGCGGCCTTCGCTTATCTTCTTTCTCACAAACATTTGTCAAAACTCTCAACCATCGCTATACAATATTCACAACAGTTGTATGATGATGCCCGTTCCGCAAGGTTTTCGCCATACTTGTCATCGGCAAACCTCGAGCAACAACAGAGTTGCCAAAAAATCCTTGATTCCATTATAAGAAGGTTTAAGTAAAATATTTATCCCAAGTCACTCTGTCTTTAATGTTCGCTTCTGTCACAGCTATGCTACTCAGTTAACCTACAATTCGTTAACGATAGAGTGAAATGTCAAAAACTTTGAAACCTACTTTAACATCAACCATAAAAAAATTTGGTTTTTGCTTTTAAATATATTAAAGTCCTATTTTCCCTCTCGTGAATAATAATAATCTGATTTAAACCAAGTTTCTTTATCGGATAAAGAATCTCTTTTTTTAAGGTAGTTGATTCCTTAATTTATTGATGGAAATATCTGATCTTTTTAGATTTAAGTATAATATCTACAAATTTTTAATCAAATTAAAATTGTATTAGACAGTTCTTTTAAATAATTTTTTAAAGGGAGTTTTAAATAAGTTTATTATTTTATTTCCCTTCAATAATATTAGGGGATATGATCTAATTTTCAACATAAAAATATATTTGCCCCCTCCTCTTGATGCTGGAGGAGACATCTCGCACCTTCTCCACTCCTTAACATGCACACATTCATGGTCACGGGGTGAGTGATCAAGGATGGTAGCTTGCTTAGTTTTGTCCTTAATTTGGATGCTTTTGTGACAACTCTCTAGTATGATTACTTAGCAACCTCAGGATCAGCTTTTCAAGTTAGTTTTTAAGCCATTCCCAACCTTTACATAGCGACAACATTGTTTTTCTTTGGTGGTATATGAGTTTCTTTTTTTCAATATTTGGTTGTATTTCTTGTTGGAATAATATTCATCATTGATGGAATATGGGTTCGGCGAGGCAGAGGGGGTTAGGTGTTGTTGCTTAGTGCCTCTGGTCTCAATTCCCTTTCTCACAAAATGTATTTAGTTGTAGTAGCATCTATGAGGTTTGACCTATGGGTGCTATATCATTTTCTACGTTTTGTGTGTCTAAGCATTTTCCATTCTGTTATGGTCCTCGAGATTCTACTCTTCTTAGGATTGAACATGGCTTATAATGTCTAATACACAGGAGATGATGAGGTTGGTGCAGGAAACTTGTCTCCCATGCTCAAGAAGGAGCTAAGTTACTTGCATAAGTTTATTGGGCATATATTCCACATGAGGATTCCTTAAAAATAGAATTAAAAAAGGAAGAGGCAAATTGGAGCGAGGTTTAGAATTAACAAAGGAAGAGGCAAATTGGAGTGGTGTTCATCTTAAATGCTAAAGGAAACAATAGGACCATGGATTCTAGAAACTAGCAATCTCCTAGTGGATAAAAGTGAAGGATATTAAGAGATTTTACTTCAATTGGATGAGTTGCAACTTCAAATCAACGTGGTGGCCCAAAAAAATTTAGCTCTCACTAGGAGGACAATAAGTCTAGAGTTTGTAGAGACTGAATATGCTCATGAACAAGCCATTGATGATGTTGTCAATACATCCTTTGCATAATTTCTACTATGTCTGCATTAATTCCATGGATAGCTTTATCATAAACATAGATTCTTTATTTATGGCATTTGGATTGGTTGTTAATCTTAGTTCAAATGGAGAAAGGATCATTTATTCTATAATTTTTTTTGTGTGATTAATATAAAATAGCATATCACATAGCTTACAAAAAAAATCACAATTTTATTTATATATTTTATTTCTAAGAAATTTTAATGAATGAAGAAGAAATAACTAAATTTTGATTTTAAGCAATGATTCCAACCCTAATCATGTATGTCTAGGTGAGGACCGATTTTTAGTTACCACATAGAAAAGAAGATTTAAATAATTGGTTAAGAGTATGTGTAGTTCTAAACTAATCAAGCTTAGTATTGATTAATACCTAATAATTTTTAATGATCTAACAAAGTGGCAAAAGTCAAATGGGAAGATTTGTATTCATGGTTTTCTAGCTATGTCATATATTATGTGTTAAACCTCTATGTGCAACAAAGTAATATATTTTGACATTATAGGTGACATTGAGACTAAACCAGAATATAAACCATCAACCTTAACTATAAAAAAAATCATTTCAAAATGCCCCATATAATAATTAGAAGCACTTAATATTTGACAAATAAAGAACTAAATATCCTATAAATTAAGAGTGATATTGAGGCCATTCATAAACTTTTTATTGAAACCATTTGTATTCCATTAAGAAGCTCTCAATCAAGATGTTGAGTAAAAGCGAAAATAGTATGGTCAAGGATGGGTATGATAAGGGGTGTATGATTGTGTTGAAGCCCCGAAAATTGGGTCTACAACAAGGGGGATACCCGCCCAGTCCGGACCTTGGTTGGCAACTCCTTATCCGTTTGGTATAGCGGGTCCGACTGGGGATATGGGACCAGTTTCCCAATTTATGAGTGTGTGTGTGTATAGAATTTGATGTTCCTCATCTAACAGTTCCTAATTAAGATATTCTAATTCTAACTTTAATCTAATGCTATGCTATTGTATTCTAATAAGCAACAACATCTAAGTCTATAATAACCCGGGGTGTAATTCCTCTATTATGCGATCTAAACAGATTTCAAATAACAACTAGTAATAAAGATCATTCAGCTATTATGAGAAAAGAAATCAGTAAGGATGAACCACTTCGTATAAAAAGTTAGACGAAACAGTTGCGAAAAACATATCGCATAATGAGCTATTCATACATTAAGCATAAATAAATAGCTATCACCATACAAAAGTGCCAAATGATAACTCAGGCATTCATGCAGTAATATATAAACAACTAAAACTGCATATCACTTTAACACAAGCAGAAATGGTTAAGAGATAAAAGTACCATTTATAACTAGTCCTACTCATGAGCTTCAAGTGACAATGATTTATCTCTCCTTTATCTAACATCCACTAAGAGTACAGAAGTGCAACATCAGTAGCAGATATCAAATGTAAACATCAACAAATCCTGTTTCATTCATTCATCAAAACCTCCTCGGAGGGTGCAAAAATGCATGTTCTGATGACAAGTTTTTGACAAATTTCTGAACCCTTCTCTAAATGCATGAGAAGGGTTTAAATACTACTAACTAAATCTAAAAATAACTTATTTACAAAAATTCAGGATGCGGTTTAAATGACCATCCTTTTTCTAAGCAAAACTATTTCTAAAATTAAATCTAATATCTAACTATTTTTGCATTTGCTCCTTAACATTGCAAGCATTCAGTATTTGCTTGAGTAGAGTTGGCTGACTCTCTTCCGCTTTTAGTTGAGCTAAGCAAACAGAATCGGCAAGAGTTGGCGCCATCTTCTCAGCAAAATGGATGATATACTTGAGAGTCATTCACTAACTATGTGGCTTTACCGTGTATGCCCAGTAATAATCCCAGTTCAACTTGGCTAACCCTTCGATTGCTTCTACCTTTTCTTTAGCTTTCTGTTTCCTGTTTGTTTTTATCATTGCTTTCTTGCAATTTTCAGGGCTTGCAGGTGACTGAGCAATTAGAAGCTTTCCTTCTCGAGCAATTTTCTCAGCGATGCGCGATTAGCGCTAGGCGCTAGTCACGCATCAGAAACTGCCTCCATTCCTTGATCCGGGCTTCTCTGGTGCGTTTTTCGCCTTTTGTGCCTCTCTCTCTTATCGGGTATAAAGCTCAAAATTTGTAAAAATAATGATTTCATGAGCTATTGACCCTGAGCATTAAACTGTCTGTTTCTGATATTAGCATCATTCAGTACCCATTTAACCATGGCTGTATGTGAGAGATCTGTAATGGATGGCTCAGCAGAATTCTGTGAATCTGCGGTTCTATTGCATGCGGTGTTTGTGTATAAGGGCACCATTTCTCTGCGTTTCGACATTGGAGCCTTACCCTTTTTCCCCATAGTTTCCTGCACATTGTTTTTTGTAACTTTTGTTCTTCGTTCCTGTAGTCACAAGTGAGGTGAGAGTAATGATAATAAATAATGACAGGAAAGCTTTATATGCCAAGGATATGCAAAAACACGCCACCTTACGTGAACTGGTTCCTCGAAAAACACAAAACCATATTTTATTAACAACTGGCATGTAACTCATTAATTATCATTAAAGCGCGTAACCTGTTCTTGGTTTATGGAAAAATCTTTTTGAATAATGAGCCAGAACCAACTGTGATGGAGAGATTTTGCGATTTGGTTTGCAATATCGCAGATCGCTGCATCGCATTACCGCAATATCATCGTTTTGTTCTATTGCAAGGTTGCTTGATCGCAATATCGCAATATCGCAAGATCGCAATATCATCTAATCGTTACTGTTGATGTGCTTTATGCGAATTGTGATTTTGCGATATGCGACATCGCATATCGGGAGTGCTCATTAATGCATGCGATGCGATGGAGTTTCGCGTCGCAATCTCTCATTTTTTATCATTTTGGCTCATAAGAAGGTATCCTATCATTCTGTGCATGATGCGATATTTCTTAAGGAGTGACTTTACTTTCTTCATCATGAAACTTAAGCGTTTTAGATTTTTCAAAAGTATTTTCCTAAGTCCATGATGGTAAGTTTTATCCAAAAGGAAATATAACCACTAATTGATTCTTTTTAAATTTTTGACTAAGGGTCCCCACTTATATAGTGTTATTGTTAATACTAAATAAGGAGGGGGGTTGTTGGTGGCCACAACAATTGGCGATTCACTTGGAAGAACCAGTGATCTCTGTTTTTCTATTGAATTTTCTAAACTTCCAAAACAGAAATGTTTTTAGAAAGTTAAACTTTATTATGGAAAGATAAAGTGCATTATGCTCTAACCTGTCAATGACATTTTGTTTCAACTATTTTCAAATTTGATTATTTTCTCCCTTAGGCTAGTCCTTGTATTTATATCAGTCATTACTTGGTCTGTAAAGTAAAACAAAGTCTTCTATGTAAACCAGTTTTAAGTATGCTCATTTGTCGTAGGTAGAGCCTCTTGGTCATTTGTCGTAGGTAGAGCCTCTGCTGCCAGCAGGCATTTATAGCCTCGACAGGGTTACCTGTTACCCAGCAATGATCCTGTATCCTACTTAAAGCAACCTACAACTCTCAAAGAAAAATCCACATCCACACTTATTGCTTTGATTTTCTCTTTACTCTTAAAGAACAACGTCTTGGTTTGATAGCCAATTTATGACACAGTCATTCACTTGATTTATAACTTTGATGAACAAGCTGGCTCGTGATGAGACCCCTTGTATTTTGATTGCAACAATCTTGAGTCATTGCTCTGTTGTGGTGTACAGTATTTGGCAAAGTTAGCAAGTTATAATATCTGTGAGACCTCTTATTCTTCAAGATGAAGTGTATCCTTGGGTTGTTCATCTGAAAGTTGTGATTTCCTTAGTAGGGAGGAAGTCATTGTTAACTTAAGATAGCTCTGGACAACAATAGTAGAGTTTTTGGAAATAGTTGTTCTACAGAGAATCTTTATTTTTTTATTGATACCTTTCATTGTACTGACATTAAACAATTTCTTCACTAAAGGTTGTTTTCATCAAACTTTATGAAGTTGAAACTAGTATCATATCTAGGCTAGAGTCTTTAACTATATCTTTCAATAATAAAGATCAATTTTCCAAAAGATTTGCTATTTATACAAGTGAAAAATCAAAATCTGAAAGAGAATTGGTGTCTTATTCATAAATGCCTAATGTAACCACTCACAATTGGTTTTATTATGAAAAGAAAAAAAATTACTCTACAAAATAGAAGAATAATCCTCTATGGAAAATATATCTTGAGAATTTGTCCGTTAACAGGCAAAGAGTCTCTCTTACCTGCTAAATCATCTAACACGAATGTTTATGGACCTATGACTTCTATAATTTGAAAAGGACCAAGCCACATTCTTTGAAATTTGGTACGTTTCCCTTTTTCTTCATGAGCCTTGACCCATTTTAAAACTAAGTCTCCCATCTGAAAATCTTTTCTGGTCATTATGTTTGAATCAAAAGAGGATTTTACTAGTGCTTGATGATGAGCATGGGTTTTCTTAGCCTGTTCTCGTTGTTCTTCTAATTTGATTATTTCCATTTGTCTTAGCTATAAGGAGGAAGTTGGTACTTCATCAATGTATTGAACTAGAGACAAAGAGGGAATTGCTAAATGAGTCGGAAGAACCACTTCTTTCCCATAAACTAAATTAAAGGGAGAAGTGCCGATAGAAGCTTTTTGCATTATTCAGTCTGCCCATAAAGCATATATTAAAGCCTTATGCCAATTTTTATGATTTTTGTCAACTGTTCTTTTGATAATCCTGATTAGGTTTTTATTTGTAGACTCAGCTAACCCATTGCCTTGTGGGTAATAATTGGCCGAATATTTAAGTTTGAATCCTATTTTAAGTGCAAATTCAGTCATTACATTTCCAGAAAAGTATGATGCATTATCATACATTAAAGTGGAAGGAAATCCAAACCTGGTGATTATAAATTGATCTATGAACTCAATGATATTTTTAGCATTAACTGTCTTGAGCAGAACTGCTTCTACCCACTTAGTAAAATAATTTGTTGTTGTAAGGATATACCTATGCTGCTTAGAAGAGTGAGGAACGATCTCACCTATTATGTCCAATCCCCACTAACTGAAAGGTTGCTCAATGTTAACTGGCTGTAGTGGCAAGGATGGCTTCTTTTGTCTCCCAGCAATAGTTTGGCAGACTTGACATTTCCTCATGTAACTGTGCGAGTCTTTTAATAACATAGGCCAATAATAGTCTGTGCACAAGATTTTATGTGCAGTAGCATCTCCAGCATAGTGTCTGCCTGCTGGCCCATCGTGGAGTTCCTGCAAAACTTTTTTAGCTTCAGATTTCTCAAGACATCTGAGAACAGAATCATAATTTATTCTAAAAAGAATATCATTTATGAGCTGATATTGTTTGGCTTTTAACCTTAGAGCTCTTTTCTTAGTATGATCGAGGTGTGAAGGAGCATACCTGTTCTTAAGATAATAAATGATATCAGCATATAATGATTCTGCATCGTTTAGGCTTACCTCGCACATTTGTACCTCTGCAGATGGAATTTCAAAAATTTGTGACGCTCCAGCCAGCATTTTGCAAAAGCCTTGACCTTTTACAATGTTTGCTGGTTTAATTTCTATGTCATATACCTGTAAGGCAGTAACCCAATTGGCCCTTTTCTCACGCCACATCCTTCTGTACTAGAAGATTCCTTACTGCTAGAAACGGTACTATAATTTTTGTATGGGTTTTGAGTAGAAAAGGTCTTAAGTATTTGATTGCTTTGAAAACAGCATAAGCCTGTTTCTCCACATCTGAATAATTTAATTCAACGCCCTGTAAATTTGAACTAAAAAAGCAATTGGGGCTTTCACTTTTTCTTGATTTGCTTGAGTGAGTATCGCAGCATATGACCTATCTGAGGCAAATGTTTATAAAATAAAAGGCTCTGAAAAATTCGGAGTTTCTAAGGATGGAGCATTAATAATAGCTTGTTTGATCAGGTTGAATGCTTCGTGTTCATCCTGGCCCCATTTAAAATTTGAGTTCTTCTTAATCATGGCTTGCAAAGGAGACACGATTCTTGAAAAATCTAGAACAAATCTCTTTACAAAGTTGATCTGACCAAGGAAATATTGCATGGCTTTTTTGTTGTGAGGTAAGGATATTTCAGAAATCTCTTTGATTCTGTCGGAATCGATGTGAATTCCAGATTTTGACACTATGAATCTTAGAAGTTTCCCTTCACTTAATGCGAAAAAGGATTTTTTGGGTTAAGTGAAATTCCATACCTTAAACAATGTTAGAAGATTAGTTTTAAATCTCTAAGATGGTCGCTTCGTTTCTTGGAATACACGATTATATCATCCAAATAAATTACTACAGATTTATTGACTAAACCTTTGAATGCGATGTCCATGGCTCTCTGAAATGTGGCACCAACATTAATCAAACCAAATGGCATCTTTTGATATGCGTATGTGCCCCATTTAGTTCTGAATGTGGTTTTTAATTGATCATCAGGATGTACCAACACTTGATTGTATCCTGAAAATCCATCCAAGAAAGACATTAATTCTGAGCCCGCCACTACCTGCAATATTTGTTCCATAGGTGGTAAGGGAAAATTATCTTTTTGGCAGGCCTTGTTAAGGTTTCGAAAGTCAATGGAAATCCTAATATCTCCATTTTTTTGTCTAACAAGTACCATATTGGAGACCCATTTAGAATGTCTGATGGGAAAGATTATCTTGGCTTTCAATAACTTATTGAGTTCAGTCTTTATCTAATTTTCTAAATTGGGATAGATCTTTCTCAACTTTTGTTGGATAGGTTTTTCATTATCGATCATTGGAATAGTATGTTGGATGATGTAAGTGTCGTATGTTTTGAGTTCATCATAGTTCCAAGCAAAAACATTTTTATATTGTCTCAAAAGACGAATATATGCTAATTTTTCTTCATGGACTAGGCCGAGACCTAGATTAATGTTTTGTGGTTTGGCATCGGTTCCTAGGTTTACTAATTCGTAATTCAAAGTTGAACTTTGGAATTTTTAATTGGTAGACCTTTTAAACTAATCTTTCAAATCGTACAGGTCTTCTAACTTGACTATCGACTTAGGTATAGCATTGTTAGTGCTATCTTGTTGCAATTGTCGATCATGTTGGTCTTCGTCAATTATTTGATTGGAGTAGGATCCTTCAGATGTGAGGAAATTTATGATATTAGGATCGTCGTTGAATATTCTCCAATTTGTGATGTTATCAGGAATAGATGGTCTAAATATTAATTCTATTGAGAATCTATATGGACTAAAATCTTCTGAAGGAATAAGCTTAGAAGCTATGTTAGCTAAAAGGTCTGCACTTGCATTCTGGAGTCTGGGAATTGAAGAAATATTAAATGCTATAAAATGCTCAGTCAGATCTTGAACTAAGGATTGATAATGTTTTAAATGACCTAATAAGCAATGTATAGTATTACGTACCTGTCTGACTACAATTTCAGAGTCTCCAAAAACTTGAAGGTACTTGACATCTAACCCGATTGCTTTGTACAACCCTTGGACTAAAGCCTCATATTCTGCTGTATTGTTGGTGCAATCAAATTTGAGTCTGCATGTTAGCATAATTTTATCTCCTTCTGGACTAATTAGAACGCATCCTGCTCCTGCTCCTTCGTTAGATTTAGAACCATCAAAAAATAATTTCCAAAACAAAGATTTATTTACAGGACTATCTAAAAAATTGATACATTTTGAACTATCCGTTTGAGAAATTTTTTTGACTTGGGACAAAATAAAATGTTCTAAGTAAGGTGACGTATGAGCATTAAAATTTCTGAGGAAATAATCTACTCAGTAATTGCCAATAATGCTATTGCTATATGTTACTGGTTCATTTTCCCCCTCTAGCTCTGTTACTATGTATTTCTGATGTAGTTATCATTCAACTTTTATTTGATTTGGTTTACCATTGTAGGGTAGCCACATGTGCAACCAGTCAGTTGCGAAGTATCCATGAAGTTTTTCTGACCAATCCCTGCTAAGAATTAAGCCATAAAATTCTGGAATATCAACACCTAAAATGTCAATAACTTGACATACCTTTGGGTTAGATGACAGCCTTATGGTTACTTGATTTAGTTCACCAATCACTTCAACTTGAGATCGATCTAGCTGAACTATGTGCAAAGCGGATTTTTGTGGTTGAACGTTTAATTTGGCACATATGGACTTTGGTAAAATATTCGATGAAGCACCAGAATCCACTAAAAAATTATGCACATTTTTATTGAAAGTTTCATAAGTAAGGAGAAACGGGGGAATATGAGATCTCGATCTTCCTCCAATTAAAGCGATGTCATTTGGATCAATCTTATTGGTCGCATTAGTTGGAGGTCTTCCCATGTTATGGGAAGATTGAGAAAGTACAGCGGCAGGAAAAGGTATGACTGGCACAGCATGTAATTCTTTCAACATTATCTTTTGTTGATGCTTTAACTTACTCAATTCGTAAAGAGTGATGTTGGCCCTAGTCTTTTTCATATCTTCTATAATATTGTACTCCATTTCATCTGAAACGATTAGCGTTTTAGATGGAGTTGATGAATCTGTTTGGACTGGGCTGGTTTGAGTCGCTTTAGATGTCGTTTTCTTTGTTGCGACTTTATCCTTTATTGCAGAGCTTGCGCTCTTTGGCTTAGGGATAGTTTGGGGAGGATCAAGTTGATTTCTACTTCGTGTGATAACTGGGAATACTTCTTGATCTTCTTCATGTGGGAGGATGAAATCCGACATTCCTTGTAACTCTAAAACTTCTTCTTCATCGGTTTGCCCTTTAGTGGAAATTTCCTCTTCCTCTTCTTTGGATTCAGCATTTGTAATAGCATTGGGTGGCTTTGAATCCGTTGAAGGGCCTCTTTTAAAAGCTCTATAGGGCTTTTTTGAATAAGTTTCCGCTACTTACTTCTTGATGTCGACGATTTCATTGGACTTGGTCTTTAGAACTTTTTGCAATCCCTCCAAATCGAATGGATCTTTCGCTTGTTTCTTCTTGGAATCTTCTTTGAAGGTGACTTTATTGGATTTCCATTCCTCTATCGTGGATTTCTTCTCTAGGGCTATTATACGTTTCTCTACTGCTATTACTTCTTTCATGTTTTCGTCTAAGGTTGTTTTATTAGCCCTGTCCATGAAGATTGCTATGTGTGATGGTAAAGCAGTGATATACCATTCACTTCGTACTTCTTCGCTAGGCTGGGAAGTAGTAGGAATTTTGTTTAGGATCTTATTGACACGTAACTTGAAATATTTGATAGGCTCTCTTGACTCGGCCCTAAGGTTAGATAGGTCGTTGATTAGCGTTGTCGTAGACCTGTCATCACCAAACTTGGTCAAGAATTGCTCTTGGAAGATGTCCCAACTAGTGATAGATCCAGAGGTTATTGAGAAATACCATGATCTGGTTGTTCCTTGCAGAGTATAAGGAAAACGTCGAACAACAACATCTTCATTAGTAACCCCATTGAGATTAATGGATAGCATAAAGTTGTTTATATGATCTTCTGCTAGCATGCCTGCCTCGGGATTAAACTTAGGTAGCCATTTCTCAGGATGGGCCGGTATTTGACTCAAGGGTGCAGGCATTAAGACTGCCCCAGGGTTATTCCATGGAGTTTGGGCCATTGTTGAACTACTAACAGAGGAAAGTGTAGAAGATGATCCCTGCGGTTGGGAGGATGAGGATATTACAATTGCAGATGATTGAGGAGGAGTTGTGGGGGTTCCAGTGGGCGGATGGACAATGATCTGAAGTGGAGTGGATGGTTGACTTCGTGATGAAGAGGTTGAGATGGATGATGATGATGAAAGAGTCTCGCTATCGGACTCTTTAGGTGATTTACTTGCTCTTTTCCTTTTGGGAAGAGGTAATTCGGTTGGTTGAACACCAAACTTTTCACTCTTTAATATGGTCAGGGGATGAGCAGGGTTATATTGCGAAGTCACGCTGCCTTGAGATTTATCAAATCTTTGAGGAGAAATAGAAAATCACTGAAGTTTGTGAATCAGAGATTCGACTTCAGGAGGTTCAATAGTAGATTTTTCTGAAATATCAGGGTTTGTAGCAGCGGTCGATGCTCCAGCGACTTCTAACTCTAGATTTAAATGTAATGGAGAAGTCGGGGGAGATGGTGAGGGCAATTTACTCTTAGAATGGAATTTAGATTTAGATTTACTTGCCATTCATAGTTCAGGCCCTCCTTCTACTGCCAAATATGTTGAAGCCCCGAAAATTGGGTCTACAAAAAGGGGGATACCCGCCCGGTCCAGACCTTGGTTGGCAGCGCCTTATCCGTTTGGTATAGCGGGTCCGATTGGGGATATGGGACCAGTTTCCCAATTTATGGGTGTGTGTGTGTAGAATTTGATGTTCCTAATCTAACAGTTCCTAATTAAGATATTCTAATTCTAACTTTAATCTAATGCTATGCTATTGTATTCTAATAAGCAACAACATCTAATTCTATAATAACCCGGGTTGTAATTCTTCTATTATGCGATCTAAAAAGATTTCAAATAACAACTGGTGATAAAGATCATTCAGCTATTATGAGAAAAGAAATCAATAAGGATGAACCACTTTGTATAAAAGGTTAGACGAAACAGTTGTGAAAAACATATCGCATAATGAGCTATTCATACATTAAGCATAAATAAATGGCTATCACTGTACAAAAGTGCCAAATGATAACTCAGGCATTCATGCAGTAATATATAAACAACTAAAATTGCATATCACTTTAACACATAAGCAGAAATGGTTAAGAGATAAAAGTACCATTTATAACTAGTCCTACTCATGAGCTTCAAGTGACAATGATTTATCTCTCCTTGATCTAACATCCACTAAGAGTACAGAAGTGCAGCATCAGTAGCAGATATCAAATGCAAACATCAACAAATCTTGTTCCATTCATTCATCAAAACCTCCTCGGAGGGTGCAAAAGTGCATGTTCTGAGGACAAGTTTTTGACAAATTTTTGGACCCTTCTCTAAATGCATGAGAAGGGTTTAAATACTACTAACTAAATCTAAAAATAACTTATTTACAAAAGTTCAAGTTGTGGTTTAAATGACCGTCCTTTTTCTAAGCAAAAATAAAGCAAAACTATTTCTAAAATTAAATCTAATATCTAACTATTTTTGCATTTGCTCCTTAACATTGCAAGCATTCAGTATTTGCTTGAGTAGAGTCGGTTGACTGTCTTCCACTTTTAGTTGAGCTAAGCAAACAGAATCGGCAAGAGATGGCGCCATCTTCTCAGCAAAATGGATGATATACTTGAGAGTAATTCACTGACTATGTGGCTTTACCGTGTATGCCCAGTAATAATCCCAGTTCAACTTGGTTAGATTGCTTCTGCCTTTTCTTTAGCTTTCTGTTTCGAGTTTGTTTTTATCATTGCTTTCTTGCAATTTTCAGGGCTTGCAAGTGACTGAGAAATTAGAAGCTTTCCTTCTCGAGCAATTTTCTCAGCGATGCGCGATTAGCGCTAGGCGCTAATTGTGCATCGGAAACTGCCTCCATTCCTTGATCCGGTCTTCTCTGATGCATTTTTCGCCTTTTGCGCCTGTCTCTCTTATCGGGTATAAAGCTCAAAATTTGTAAAAATAATGATTTCGTGAGATATTGACCCTGAGCATTAAACTGTCTGTTTCTGATATCAGCATCATTCAGTACCCATTTAACCATGGCTGTATATGAGAGATCTGTAATGGATGGCTCAGCAGAATTCTATGAATCTACGGCTCTGGTTGCATGCGGTGTCTGTGTATAAGTGTGCCATTTTTTTGTCTTTGGACATTGGAGCCTTACCCTCTTTCCCCATAGTTTCCTGCACATTGCTTTGTGTAACTTTTTTTCTTCGTTCCTGCGGTTCACAAGTGAGGTGAGAGTAATGATAATAAATAATGATAGGAAAGCTTTAAATGCCAAGGATATGCAAAAAAACGCCACCTTACGTGAACTGGCTCTTCGGAAAACACAAAATCATATTTTATTAACAACTGGCATGTAACTCATTAATTATCATTAAAGCACATAACCGGTTCTTGGTTTATGGAAAAATCTTTTTGAATAATGAGCCAGAACCAACTGCAATGGATAGATTTTTCGATTTGGTTTTCAATATCGCAGATCACTGCATCGCATTACCCCACTATCATCATGTTGTTCTATCGCAAGGTTGCTTGATTGTAATATCGCAATATCGCAAGATCGCAATATCGTCTAATAGTTATGTTGATGTGCTTTATGCGAATTGCGATTTTGTGATATACAACATCGCATATCGGCGATTTTTAGGTTTCCAATGTGAGTGCTCATTAATGCATGCGATGCGATGGAGTTTCGTGTCGCAATGTCGCCTTTTTTATCATTTTTGCTCATAAGAAGGTATCCTATCATTCTTTGCGCGATGAGATATTTATTAAGGAGTGACTTTACTTTCTTCATCATGAAACTTAAGCTTTTTAGATTTTTCAAAAGTATTTTCCTAAGTCCTTGATGGTAAATTTTATCGAAAAGGAAATATAAGCACTAATTGATTTTTTAAAATTTTTTGACTAAGGGTCCCCACTTATATAGTGTTATTGCTAATACTAAATAAGGAGGGGGGTTGTTGGTGGCCATAACAGATTGATAGAAAATTTACAAGGATGATTCTAATCAATCCTTAAAATGTGATAAGATAAATAAATACAAAACAATAATTAAAAGAAAAATAAGTATATAAATAGAAAGAATGAGAAGCTTTTTCATATGTTTAAGCTAGATCCTAAGAATTTATGGAGGTGAATTCTATGTCGTAAAAATATAGGAAAGAATTTGATTCTTTTGATTCATTACAATTCCTAATTTAAAGCTTTACAAATCCTATAACATCATTGATAACATTCAAACCTCTATATAGGGAAACAAATTTTTTTCAGAAAGCATAGAGTTTGGGGTTACGTGGTTTCCCAAAGGAAAAGCTAAGTAGATTGAATTTTACCAAGCATAAGCCTTAAAAGTTGGATGGCCTATCCTAATCCCTTATATTCACATTGTCTTCAATTTAGAAGTTAAATAGGGTTTCCCTAAGCCCTAAAATTAAATTTTGATTGTTTATATTTTTTAAATGAGGATAAAAACGACTTCCCTAATTAAAATGATCGTATAATCACACCTATTTTGGAAAATTTATATTGAATTATCTTTGAAACGAAGAATTACTGTATAGCTAGAAATCCATACAAAAAGAATTGGAGGCTTAACCAAATTTTTTACTTAGCATTCAAATATAAACTAAGTTATCATTCAAATATGAACTACCCTCTTTTGTTTCATATCATTTTGTATGAGTGTTGTAATAATAAGAGTAATCTCCTATGTTACTCCATTTACTTTATAAAATAGTTTGATATTGTGGTTAGAACTAGCCTTTGGAATATACTAAAAGAAGATAAAAGTCCCTTCCTAATTCAGAGTTGTTGCATTATAATCATACAATAATTCTATTTCAACTTTAAAAACATTGAGGGTTGGTCAAAGAATAATTGTAATGTAAGAGTTTACCAAGGGTGTCCCATATCCCCTAGCTCATTTGACATATACATTGTCAAATTAGAGGTTTCTTTGGAAGAAGTAGGATATGTTAGCATGTATCTAATTGGAATTGTGATCATTCATCTTCTTTCTACTAATGTTATTTCTTTTATGGTGAGAAGTCTCCGTGACCTTGACAAGTAATTAAAAATTATAATGAATTTTCACTCATTTCTGTATTACTATTAACACTAACATAAAAAGTATCATGTCGATTGAAGAATAGGTAAATGGAGGGTGAAAATGATATTATAGACTTGAAAAAAATTATAACTATTGAACCTTTGACTTTAGGATAAGAAGAAAATCATATTTTATATTTTCATCAACCTTGTTATCTTATATGGTTGTGAAGTTTGGGGCTGCAACTCCTCTAGAGAATGGTGGGGAAATTATTTTTAAGTTATAATCTTAAAATTAAAGGCAACATACCCTATCCTATCCTCGTCATAGAATTGTAAGTAATTCCTCAATTGAGAGCACAATTGTGACTAGGCAGTTATTATATAAGAGAAATATGAATAGCATAGATGACAAGAGGCTTCCAAAGGTTGCCTCATTGTCCAATAAAAAACTACTTTTGGCTCAAAGTTGGGTTAGAACAATGTAAACTTTGAAATGGGAACTATAAACTCAAAACGGGAACTCTGGCCAAAAAACCCCAAAAAAACATCAAAAACAGGGCTAAAAACGAAAAGTGTGTATACTGGAACGATGTTTTTTTTTTTAGGTGTCAATTTTGAACGTGTTTTAAAATGGCAGTGACTACGAAATTTACTACGAAATTTTCGTGCAAAATATAGCTTCAAAACGAAAGTGTTGATACTGGAATAATGATTTTTTTTTTAGGGTCAATTTTCAAACTTTTTAAAAAATGCTAATAAAACCAATTTTTTATGTCTCAAACAAAGTTAAATTTTAAGGAAAAAACACATTAATGTTTCTGGTAGAATATCATTTTTCTTTCCTAAGTATAAATTTAACATGTTTTCAACCACAACATGCTAGATACAAAAGAAATTGAAAATTTTTCAACTATAAAACTAAAAAAACATGACATTATGAACAAATTATATCACTGACACTGCGCCCACCCCCCTAACCCCCGCCCAACTGTACCCTTCCCCAGCCCCCATCCACCCCTACCCCTGTGCCCTACCCCTACCCCCCCCCCCCCCCACTCCTTACACCCTACCCGCGCCCTACCGTTACCCCCCCCCCCCTCGCCCACACCCTACCCCCCACCTTACCCTCCCCCCTCCCAACCCCCTACCCTTAACCGCCCCCCTACCCCCCCCCCCCCCCCCCCCCCCCACCCCCCCCCCACCCCCCCCCCCCCCCCCTACCCCCTACCACCCCCCCCAGCCCCCTCACCCTCGCCCACCCCCTACCCCCTACCCCCCCAGCCCCCTCACCCTCGCCCACCCCTACCCCTACCCCCCCTAGTCAAAGTGAAAATTGGCACTTCAAAGATCACATTCAATGTTCTTTCCAACCACTTTCAAGACTGCTCCAAACAATCCTACTTCTATTATCTCTTATTACTAAAGCATGGTTACAAGTGTTTTACTTGTTTTATGTGTATTTTAGTGCCTTTGGCCTCCTAAGTTATGGCCTGTATCTCTAACTACTTTTGATTCTCTATCATAAGTTGCTAGCAATTTCTTTATAATAAAGAATAGTGAACAAATCTGATCAAAGTGAATCTACTATTACTAAAACATGGTTACAAGTGTTTTCTTTTTTTTGTGTGTATTTTAGTGCCTTTGGCCTCCTAAGTTATGGCTTGTATCTCTAACTACTTTTGATTCTTTATCATACATTGCTAGCAATTTCTTTATAATAAAGAATAGTGAACAAATCTGGTCAAAGTGAATCTACTTGTATTTCACAAATAGATGTACTTTTTTTTATGAATGAATAAAACTTTGGTTTAAAAGAATTAAATATATATATATATATATATATAAAATAAACATAATTAGTATTCAAAAAACAATCAAAATTTAATGTAAAAAACATAAAAATTTAATTAATACAGAAATTGTAAATTATATATATATATATATATATATATATATATATATATGATTGAATGACTAAAACTCAAAATTTAATGATAAAAAATATAATCTTATTTTAAAATATACTTTAATTAACATGAAAATTGTAAAATTTAAATAATTGGAACAAGACTCCTTAAATTTACACCTTATTAGCAAAATTAACAAAATTGTTAATTTGCCGTAAAATAAAACTAAAATTCTGTAGTTACAATTATATATATATATATATATATATATATATATATATATATATATATATATATATATATATATGATTGAATGACTAAAACTCAAAATTTAATGATAAAAAATATAATCTTATTTTAAAATATACTTTAATTAACATGAAAATTGTAAAATTTAAATAATTGGAACAAGACTCTTTAAATTTACACCTTATTAGCAAAATTAACAAAATTATTAATTTACCGTAAAAATAAAACTAAAATTCTGTTCAAAAGCAAGCTAGTTTCTCATGTTTTTCCAAAGAAAAGACAAAATTGCCAACTATATGTAATATCGTTAAAAAATTGAAGTAATTTTTTAGAAATATATTATTAAACATTTTATAATTTAATATTAAAAATTTTCAATATTTATAAACTTTTAAGATAATTTAAGTTTTTTCTTCAAAATTCTCACAAAATATGCTCCTTGGTCGATTCCCGGAATCGACGTCGATTCCGGGAATCGACCAAGGAGCATATTTTGTGAGAATTTTGAAGAAAAAACTTAAATTATCTTAAAATTTTATAAATATTGAAAATTTTTAATATTAAATTATAAAATGTTTAATAATATATTTCTAAAAAATTACTTCAATTTTTTAACGATATTACATATAGTTGGCAATTTTAAATTTTTAAAGTGAAATAGTTTTATATTATATAATGTGGATGTCTTTTCTTTGGAAAAACATGAGAAACTAGCTTGCTTTTGAACAGAATTTCGATTCCGGGAATCGACCCAAGAGCATATTTTGTGAGAATTTTGAAGAAAAAACTTAAATTATCTTAAAAGTTTATAAATATTGAAAATTTTTAATATTAAATTATAGAATGTTTAATAATATATTTCTAAAAAATTACTTCAATTTTTTAACGATATTACATATAGTTGGCAATTTTAAATTTTTAAAGTGAAATAGTTTTATATTATATAATGTGGATGTCTTTTCTTTGGAAAAACATGAGAAACTAGCTTGCTTTTGAACAGAATTTTAGTTTTATTTTTACGGTAAATTAACAATTTTGTTAATTTTGCTAATAAAGATGTAAATTTAAAGAGTCTTGTTCCAATTATTTAAATTTTACAATTTTCATGTTAATTAAAGTATATTTTAAAATAAGATTATATTTTTTATCATTAAATTTTGAGTTTTAGTCATTCAATCATATATATATATATAATTTACAATTTCTGTATTAATTAAATTTTTATGTTTTTTACATTAAATTTTGATTGTTTTTTGAATACTAATTATGTTTATTATATATATATATATATATATATATATATATATATATATATATATATTTAATTCTTTTAAACCAAAGTTTTATTCATTCATAAAAAAAGTACATCTATTTGTGAAATACAAGTAGATTCACTTTGACCAGATTTGTTCACTATTCTTTATTATAAAGAAATTGCTAGCATTGTATGATAAAGAATCAAAAGTAGTTAGAGATACAGGCCATAACTTAGGAGGCCAAAGGCACTAAAATACACACAAAACAAATAAAACACTTGTAACCATGTTTTAGTAATAGTAGATTCACTTTGATCAGATTTGTTCACTATTCTTTATTATAAAGAAATTGCTAGCAACTTATGATAGAGAATCAAAAGTAGTTAGAGATACAGGCCATAACTTAGGAGGCCAAAGGCACTAAAATACACATAAAACAAGTAAAACACTTGTAACCATGCTTTAGTAATAAGAGATAATAGAAGTAGGATTGTTTGGAGCAGTCTTGAAGGTGGCTGGAAAGAACATTGGATGTGATCTTTGAAGTGCCAATTTTCACTTTGACTAGGGGGGGTAGGGGGTGTGCGGGGGTGACGGGGGGGGGGTAGGCGGTAGGGGATGGGGGGGTGTAGGGGGTAGGGGGTAAGGGGGGGTGCGCGGGTAGGGGGTAAGGTGGGGGGGGGTAGGGGGTTGGGGGGTGTAGGGGGTAGGGGGGGGGGGGCGCGGGTAGGGGGTAGGGGGTAAGGTGGGGAGGGGGGGTAGGGGGTAGGGGGGGTAAGGGTAGGGCGCAGGTAGGGTGTAAGGGGGGAGCGGGTGGGGGAGAGGTGCGGGGTAGGGCACGGGGGTAGGGGTGGGTGAGGGCTGGTGAAGGGTACAGTTGGGCGGGGGTTGCGGGGGTGGGCGCAGTGGCGAGGGGCAGCCGCGGGGAGGGGTTGGGGGGTTTGGGTGGATGGGGGGCGGGGGTAGGGGGATTGGGGCGCGGGAGTGTGGGGGGACGGTAGGGGGTACGGTGAGGGAAGGGGAGGGGGGCCCGGGAGGGGGGCAAGCTTAGGAAGCTTCGTTCAAACAGAAAATTCCGCTGAAAACAAACATCTAGCGTGGCATGCAAAGGATGGACCACGAATAAATACAGAGTTGGCGAGCGAAACAAAGAGAAAACACAGATTTGATGGATGCAGGGAGTACAATAACTTGGTAATCATATCGAGGGATTTGTCATCATCATCATTTTCGGAGATTGGATCAGGCGTGTTACTTTAATTATTAATGTGTAGTGAATCCAGACAAGAGATCTCTCGTGAGAGGAATAAGTTAATGCGGCCGGGGCTTCAATGTAGTCGTCAGGGGGTTGTGGGGGGCATGGGTAGGGGCTCGCCCATACTTGCCTAATTGTGCACTTAGTCTCATTATCCCTCACCTGACCTCCCGCTCGCCCATCGACCCGCCTGCCCGTTAGAGGTGGCTGGGCAATTCTGATTATACAAATAAAAAATTTATGGTCTATTTTTGTTGTTAATTTAAGTTAATATGTTTTTTTATTTACTAATTTATGTGGTTTTTTTTAGGAAAATGGCATCAAGGAAAATTTCTTTGAATCTTTCTGGACCAAAGAGTCTTAAAGGTGTATCTTCAAAAAACATTGGTGAACGAGCTCCACCTGAGCTCATGCCTACAAATATTTCAAGTGCTTTAAGTGATAAGAAGCTAATCTCAGATTGGAAAAGTTCAAAAGAGGTGAAATTTCCATCAAGAGTCTGGTATGTGAAAGAAAGAGAGAGCACAACTGTGATTTTCGCATTGATTTTTAAGTTAATTATTATTTTTTGAAAAAAAAAGTTGTTATTATTATTTTTTTGACATGAAATTCATAAAAAAAACTATTATTTGACCATTTTTAGTTAATATTTTTGTATAAAAATTGTGATTTTGACATGTTAATTCTAGCAAAAAATTATCAAAACGTTTAGTTTTTTTGTTATATTTATGTTAAAAATGGTTATTTTTATGTCCATTGTTAAAAAATGTTGTTTTTTAGAAACAATTATTTCATGTGGATTGAAAAATTAATTAAGGATGTATAAATATGTAGATTATCTAAAATTCAAACTATCGACTTTCTAATTTAAAAACGCAAAACAATAAATACCCCCCTAAAAAAAAAAAAAATTAAGATAGAGAACAAGAAAATATGAATAAAATGACGACTTCAAAAACTATCAAATTTCGAAAATATTTTTTTACATTTCACACACTAGAAAATTAAAAGTCAAAAAATAGGTCTTTTAAAAAAAGGGTGTGATGCAGAATACTCACTTTTTAAAATCAGCATGAAAATCAATACCATTCTAAAACTTGATTTCATTCTTGAACATGAAAAAAAATTAAAGTTCCAAAAACCATGTTCTAAAAAAAACATGTGTATTCTGCATCACCACTTTTGAAAATCGGGTCATTTTTTTGCTATCTCTACGAAACGGGTAACAGTATCAGTTCCCGTTTCAAAGTTTACATTGTTTTAGAATATCATACTAAGTTTTAGTTGATTCATTAGGGTATAAACAATAAGTTACTCTACAAAGTAAGTATAAGAAATATTATTACATCCAAAGTAACTAGAAATAATGGTGCCACAAAAAATTAGAGGATAAGAGGAAATTAAGATATTACAAGGAGGTGATGAACCATAATATAAAATATCAAAAGCCTCTCATTTGTTTTAATTAGTGTGAAAAGGAAATCAACATTTGTAAATAGGAATAAGCTCTCATAATATATATATATATATATATATATATATATATATATATATATAGATCTATTAAGGTTTTATATATTTTGAATATCACCATTATGAATATGAATTATTATTATTTACATTTATTTTAATGTGATGTAATATGTATATTATTATTTTTTTTAAACGTTTGTAATTTTGTTAATAAAAACAAAATTACAATATATATGTATGTATGTATATATATGTATATATATGTATATATATATATATATATATAATTGAGTAGATATTATTAGTATTTTATGTAGTATACTTTGGGGGGGGCATATGGGGTACAAATGGAGGTTCCCAAGGCAATAATGTGATAAAACCTTTACATCACATTATTCCCTTGGGTACCTCCCTTTGTACCCCATTTGATCCCCCCTAGGTATACTACAGAATAGGGTTCTGAAGAAACTTCAGCAACCCCCAACCTACTAGCATCCTACTAGTAGAAGCATCCCCTACAATCATTGTGCGCAGAGGTTTTCAATCATGCTCTCTCAATAGAATGTTGATCATGCCATAAAGGATGTCAAAAGTAAAATAACTAGCCGAGCCAAGACTACTAAAAACCTATTTCACGCATCTGCGTGTTTATACCAATAACATGTGTTTGGGTTGCCCATCTTTTTTTCGATTAGATGCACATGTCATGTGTTTTTCAAGCCACTAGTTTCGATGATGTCGAATATTGGGCTGGGCATATTCTCATTGAGAAGATGCACCATCTGCGCACATTTTCTTACTACAGGCGTGTCGACAACGTAACCTTAGACAACTTAGCCATGGTGTTTTCCAACCAACGACCTCACTTCTTTAGTCCCCGAAGCTGCACTAACAGCGCAAATGACCCTAGTACACCCACAGTGACTTTTCAGGTTTCCTTGGGAAACCCGTGGAGACAAAGCGACTAAAACTCAACTGCCCAAGTGGTTAATTTTTTCCCTAAAAAATGTCGTACAAGTCGCCCCTATACGACATACCTAGCCTAGTCTACCAAAATGACAAAGTTATGGTTACGTGTTCTAACCCGTCTCTCCTCTCAAACTACCCAGGTGAATAGGATGACCGCAATGGTAGGAAACAACTCCTGGAATAGCTCTGACCTCCCAAAATAGCAAGTACAAATGGAGTGGAATATGTCCCACTTTTCCCTATATATCACCCTCTTTGTCATCTTCTAGAGCCCAGTACAAGAGCTCATGACCTCCATTTTCAAAATCGTGAGGGAAATAAGGATCAATATCACATCATCTTCATCATGGTACCCTCTATTCCGTTTCAGCCCTAAACTCACTTTTCAGGCCCACTACACGCTGAGAGTGCTACTTCACATGCAACTTCTCCTATTTTTAGATTCATCTTGTTTAGCCCATTTTCAGCTTACATGTGTTTTTATCAATATTTTTTCACTTGGGGTATTGGTTGTTGAGGTTGTAGGTACATCAACAACTTCCCGCTAGATTCAACATGCTATGCTCTTTACTTGTAAGAAATTCAGAATACAAGAAATACGAAGAAATATAGCCCAAAAGACAGAATTTTCAAATGAAGTGAGACAAACAGCAAGACATTTTATTATTCAGAATATTTTTTTTTTCACTTGCCTCTTTGAGGGGGAAACCTCCAAGAGAGCATAGCTCAATTACAATAAGGCTTGGTGATCTTTCCCATACTAACTAAGATTATTTATAGCTTAATGACATCCAAAACCCTAACTACTAGTGGTCCCTTACATAACACAACTTAACCACTTTATTTATCAACTATGGCTCTTTTACAACTAATTATGGTCTATTTTCTATAATACGAGTCAACCACTTACAATTATTGTTAATGTGGATAACCACTTAATGGCTTTATTGACTCTCTAACCACCTATGACTCTGACTAGGCCCGTTGGGCTTATAACATAATGTTTACAGTGTTGTACCCACCAACATTCAAGGGATCTCCCTGATATGAAGTCCCAATTATACCTCACACCATTTGGTGTAGGAGTCACACTCGGAATACAACCTGGTTTCCTATACAATGGGTGCTAATGATATTCCTTGGATGCAATTATGCATAGAGTGATGTATAGTGACTTTGGTGGAAACAAATATGTGACCCTGCAGAGAGTCAAGTGTGATGCATGAAGGTTCTGCCACGCGGAAGGCAAAATAAGTGAGCCCCTTAAAATCCCGTAATAGTATGCAACTTGAAAGGAACATACAAGCATAATGAAATCGAAAGATAATATGCGAAATAGTTCACTGGTTAATAGTGATGAATTAAGAGAATAAAAAGAATTCAATAGGATTCATACCAATGTAAAAAAAATAGTTCATAACCATAAGCATAAGTTAAATAACATACATTGCAAACATAACAAGAATATTCCTACTACATTTACAACATATGCATGAAAATGTGTCAGCTCTGATCTTTTATTAAGTGAAAGTTCCAATCATACATACACCATTGACAAACCACTAGCCCCAATAGTGGAACGTGAAGCCAACATCATTTGCTCCTCCAAAGAAACATACTTCATCTATGCTACGGAGAAGCCAAGGTTCTCAGAAACTCCCAAGATCCCGACTCTAAGCCTAAGCCTAGCAAAAACCTTGGCTCCAAAAAGCCCTTTACATGAGTTATGAGGTTCTATTTATAACAAGAGGGGGTGACCATTCAACTCCCCTTTGTGGCTTTTGGACTACCCTCATGACTCTTCAAGTTCTTTACAAAATAACTCATTACATTACATCATGACTCTTCGAATTTCAATATTGTTTGGAATTCCACTTACAAATTAATTACAAATGATATTACAATTTACATTGGTGCCCATTTAAAATAAAATAGGGTAGAGCCAACTAGAAATCCTAACAATAAAAAAGACTACGATGCTTGAGTTTGGGAGAACTCAAGCTCAACAACTTCCACTTGATGTTTCTCAGTCACATATTGATGGCAAGCTTGGTATTGTGTGATGACATCCCCATAATGTGTGATGGTGTCTCGCTGGAAATAGATTCTAGCCTCCATGGCATCCTAGTAGAATGGTTCGGAACGAGTTTCTACTTCCTTGTGAAGCATGAGCAACATTGTTCACACTTGGACATGGCCACCAATGTAGTTGTGCATATTCTATCTATTCACGTCCAAGTCCTCCTTGGTGGCATTTTGTCCCAATTGCTGCAAGTATTCCTCTATATCCTTTCTGACTTGGTTCCTTGGTTTGGCTTTAGTGAGTGATCCAACTAATGGGATCCTATGGGTCTTTACCAAGAAATCCAGAATATTGTATAACCGTGCAAATGAGGCCTGAATACTACCTATGGATGAGGCAAGTTATTTGTTTTTATGGATCAACATACGTACTCTTTCTTACTCCAGCTTTTCTTGTGGCTTCATTTTCTTACCAAAGTCAAGTGGTGCCCCTTTGTATCACATTTTCCATTCATGCATGATGATAATTGCATATTGTACATTTCTGAGAGTTTTTACAAAGTCTTTACATTGCTGCTACAATCCATGCTGTCGGACAGTTTCCTTATGCACGGTAATAAGCTCCTCATAGATATTTTGCATGGTCTCCCCAAGTTTTGATACTTCACTAAGTATCATTGCCCGCATTTCCTCCAGATGGACCTGTGCAGAAGCCACGTTCTTAGCTGTTTTGTAGAGTTGTTTAACCACTTATCTGGAATCCTGCAAGTTATTTGTCATTTTCTTATTCTTGGCCATCAAATATTGAGTGTTTGACTTTGTTGCACCTGTGAAGACCAAGTTGGCTGACGAAATGGCTTCAAGATTTCTCCTGGTGTCGACCACAACCACCCTTTCTCTAATAAATACAAGAGATGTGAGATCATCTATAAAATGCTTCTTACATGCTTGTACAATCTTCTTATAGGTTTCATCGTATGACATATTTCACATTTCCATAACCCAATCATCGTCAAGAGGAACAACTTCCCCTTCCTCGCCTTGAATTGACTCTACTGCTGGAGGTGATGGAGGTTGAATAGTGACCTATTGTGTGCTAGGAATCAGGTTGACATCTTCATTTTGGGGCTCTGGTTTTGCCTTTGTGTCATTGATCTCTAGAAATTCTTCAATCTGCTGAGCAAATTCCTGATCCTACCATCAAGGGAATTTTGAGGTCTAAAATCAGCCTCTTAAGAAAAATGTACAACTAGAATAAACTTTATAAGAACCAATAGGATTCAACATGATGATGTCAACCATGGGGGATGATTCACCATTAAAAAAGTAAAAATAATAAAATAATAAAACTACTTTTTCAACTCGTATTTTAAACTTATCTCCCTAAGGTTTTACTCAAATTTCAAGTTAGACTACTCATTGGAGGAAAAATTTAATTCCTCATCCAAGGGGTACCCATGTTGCATACTTTCGATGGATCCTGCTACATGAAAAATGAGAAATACATGAAAAAATTGTGATTGCAATCACATTTTTCATGTATTTCTCATTTTTCATGTAGCAGGATCCATTGAAAGTATGCAACATGGGGATGCCTTGTGTGAGGAATTAAATTTTTCCTCCAACGAGTTTTTCCGCTTGAAATTTGAGTAAACCCAGAAGGAGATAAGTTGAAAATACAAATTGAAAAAATAGTTTTTTCTTTCTTCCCTCTAAAATTTGATGATATAATATAATATTATTTTATTATTTCCACTATTATTTTATAATTTCCTTAGGAGGCCCATTTTAGACCTCAAAATTCCCCTAATGATTTGTCCACCCTCCTCCTTTGCTGGTTGTTGGTTCTACTCTTTCTCTTCAACTTATTTCTGTGTTGTTTCTTCTGCTATTGCACTCTAACTTTCCTCTTCTTCCTCCTTTTACTTCTCTTCTTATTCTTGCCTATGCTTTTCTTCCTCTAGTCTCCTATGTTCTTCCATCTTCCTCTGTTCAACTCTATACATCCTTGGTTTCCTCTTTGCATCTACTGCCAAAGCCACTTTCATAAGATTTGGATCTGCTTTCATCTTAAGGCTTTCTTCTCCCCCTGGACTATAAACAACCTTTATTTTTCCCTTATCTTGTGTGGGGTTGCTCCCTTCTACTGGTAGTACTTTCAAAGTAGCTTCCCTTGGTGCAGTCACCTGTGAAATTCTTTCAAAATTTTCCGACTCACAGGTATTGGAGGCATTATAGAAATTCTTCCATGGATCCTCCTCCTACCAATGGAATGTCCTACTAAGCCACTGAAAGTGAGTTAGCGCACAGTGGCCTTTCCAAATACCATGGGGATCATATAGATTAAAGTCTCAAGTATTGAATGGAAACTTCTCTATCGCATTTCCTTCAGTATTCATGACTTACAGGTTCTTTATCTCATACAATCCAATTTGCATAGGAAGAGCTTTCCAAGTTTCTTTCTTCTTCATTTGCAAATATGCTTACAACCCTATGGTGAGATGATATGAAACTTCTTGCATGACAAGCTTATCAATGGCATGCCTTGGCAAAAGTTTCAGTGACTTTGCTCCACCGAACACTCTAAGGAAGGTGCCATCAGGTGAGACAAGCCAATATGCAATCTTTTATACTTCCTCCATTTCCCTAGGTGACATGCAAGGTGGTTCTTCCTCAAAGATCATCTTTTATAGATGAATAAGGAAGTGGTCAGTTAGCTTCTACATAACTCGTCAATGGCTACAATCTGAGAGAAACTTGTAGTGGATGTGTACGGAAAGGTATCAAGGTGTCCAATACTAGTTCATGTTAGGGAATGCAATATGTGCACAAATTGCATCTAGTAAATATGTAGACATATAAAATCTCACTTGGCCGCCCTTGGGAGGATTCCAGGCATTCGCTAAATGGATACTTAACTATCAAGCCAACAAGTCTGACCACTTGAATGGATTCCCCTCGTTTATAACTTGGTTCAATAAAATTTCCCACCATTCTGAAAAGGTCTCTGTGCTTTGCTAACCCTAGAATTTGGTAGCTAAGATGATCAACAAATGATATGCCCTCCTGAGAGACATTGTGTTATATGTGTTGGTGGGTTTCTGTCAAAACTTTGATGGCTTCTTCACCCAACTCTTAACAATATCTTTTGTGGCCAAATAGTTGTTAGTGGCATAGAAATATGAATCCATGAGTGCTTCTGGCTCAACAAAATGGTACATATATCAGTAATCTGATGCTAGAAAAGTAGCAAGACTGCGTCCACTGATACTACTGAAAGTCATGGTCTTCACATCAATATGTGAGACAATCTAGTTGACGACATATGCACATGGGAAGGTTGGATATATACATGCATCCATGTGCACCCCTTATTTCTGGACATTAATTTATACATGTTGGTCCTTTAGATATTCTTCAAAGCTATTTGCTGAAAAATCTTCATTCACTTTCTGTCATATAAGATCTAATTACTTTTCCACATATAGTTGAGTATCTGAGTGTACTGGAAATCTTACTGGTGTTTGCTCAATTACTTCCCTGGTACTACTTTTAGTTGTATCTTTTGAAGTAGGTATTTTGGGTTTCATGGTAATAGTGATTGTTGGAGAGAAGTGCTCAAAAACTTTGGTACCTATGAAAAGGAAAAGGAACTCATGGAAAGTATATATTAGCTTTGAAAAACCACTTTCAAAATAAGATCAGGCAACAAATCGGTGCATTTATGATCAATATTGCACAATTCTTTCGGTCAAGTGAGGGATATTGGCTATGGGAATTTCATATTGCAAAATATCAAAATTCAAGGGTGCAGCCATAGGGTTGAGACTGCACAATGCGCAGTGACTAGGAGAGACTGTACATTGCGTGGTCTCAGTGGCTAAGGTGGAAGACTGAGTCGTGGAACCGCACAATGTTTAGTGGGGCTAGCTTGTATTGTGCATTTCTTACTCTCAGAGGCCAAGCCTCGGCTTGAGATTCTGACTTGCGTAATGCCTAGTTGGGAAAGGCAAGGCATGGCCACTAGAAGTGCAGATTTTCCCAGTGAAGGTGTGGGAAACAAGAAGATCTAAAAGATAATAAAAGTTAAAACATGGATCGGTCTAAGTATGGATAGATCAATGTGAATCAAGTGTATAAAATTAACAAATGGAAAAAAATAAAAATGTGAGGAGATTCGCCGAAATGATGATCACTAGTGTGCAAAAATAAGAAAATCAATGCAACACTCATTAAATGAGAACGGAAAATTGAATCAACACTTCTACAAGCTAATATAAGTCAAAATTCCAAAAAACATGAAGAGATTAAATAAAAACAACAAGTGTCGCAAACTCCATTGATGTTGCTTGATCTCCTTGGGAATGATAGAGCTCTAAGATAATATGTAAAAATGAGCTTTAGATGTGTCTATTAAATATATTTGACTGGATTGGGGTATATGACTCACATGCTTAAAATCAAGGAAAAGGCAACACTTGGCAAAAATTTCTAAAATTAGGGATTGTGCCATCTATGGGAAACTGATGATGAATCCCTACTTTCTAGGGATTAATTTTTCAATTTTTTCTTTTTTTCTTTTTAGGAAACTTTCCATGCACACTACCAAGGAAGATTACACAATTGTAGGGAAGTGGGCAACTCCCTAGCTCAATGAATTTCACAGTTTCTGAGCTCAAGGAATGGATTTCGTACTTTCTGATCTTTTTGTTGGGCTTCCATCCATGACTGCACAGTTTTCAAGCTCAAGGTTGAGATGCTTGTCAGGATTGTTCAATTTCCATCACCAAGGCTACCTTGCCCTCATGGATTACACAGTTTTTGGAGGCAAGCCCAAAACTACTACAAGATCAAGTCATAAGGCTTCTTGTAACTCAAAAAGATAAGTTGAGTATGAAAAAAAGAAAACAAAAGGATAGATAAAAAGAAAAAGTCTTGATCAAATCATGAATACTTGACGATAGTCAAAAATAAGCTCGTGTAAACAGAAAGGAAGGATCCAAAATAAAACCATAGGAAAATTTTCGGAGGGTGGTTGTAGCAGCTATAACGCTTGGTGACACACTGGTAGAACTCCATCTCTTTGTATGGGGTTTGTCTCATGCAAAACAAGTCTAACTCTTCAGGAATTATTGTTCAGGTCATTGATTACCATATCTTCTTTACTTAGATTCTGTTAGAGATATAGTCCCTACCATTCTCTTCATTAACATCTAACTTAACCAAGCCAAGTCAAACTAATTTGTTTCGAATGGAGATGAGGAGTATATAGATACACAAGTGAAAATAATTATCAGAGTCTTACTTTTCATCTCTGGTTTTTCTTTGCTTCCAGCAGGCCCAAATAGTACCTTGTCGGAGTCGCTTCAGGAACAAAAACATTGCTCCACTACCAATGAACCTAGACAGTAACCTAGTAGAGTTTCTTGCTTCACCTCTATGTACAAGAATCCTTTCTCTTATTTTTCCTTTTTTTTCATTTTTTTTTTCGTTTTGTTTATAGAACTTTGCATAGGCACTTATTGATTTAATGAGGTGGAAGATGGATCCTGACTTATTGAGAGTAGAAGAGGTTGTCCCTTCAAAGAAGGATATTTATATATACCTCCAACACATTTGTTAAGGTTTTCCTCCCCTCCTTACTCTACTAGACTTAGTTGACAAGGATTAACTGAAAGTGAAATATTGATAAGAGCAAGTGGTACTATTTATAAGTTCAAGCATCATGATTCCACTATGGTTTTCTCTAGAAAGAACGCATTTTCCACCAAAGTATCATCGACTAAAAGAATGCAATACTTGCGCAAAGAGAGAGAATCAAAAAATAACCAAGAATTGACAGTAGCACAAATTCCTTGTGGAATTCAACACACTCACTTCGGAAACCAAACATGGTCTCATGTGAAATCTATTCTACGACGGAAAAAAATGAAAAAGAGAGAAAAAGGAGAAGGTTAGAAAGTAAATAAAAGAAAAATAAAAGAATTAAATAATTAAACTATTCCTACTCCTAAGCTAACAGAGGATAGGAAAAACCTTCATAAAATTATATTTCCAATGTAAGCACCAACACATCGATTGGCCTATGTGTTATAGGCCATTTTGTGACATTCGATTAGTAGGCCTCCTAATGGGATCAATCAACAACCTATTCCCCTTGACATCATCTTGCACAAAGCCTTAAGCATGTATATTTCATTACCCAGAGTTTCTTCCTGAAATTGCATCATCTAAGCCGACCAACACACCCTAGCCTCTTGTTGGACAGCATTCACCTATAGGTTGCTCGACTGTGGCTTATGTTGAGCACCTACACGTTTCTCCCCTTTGCACCTGCATTGGTTCTAGGAATTCAAGGAAACAAGATAAATTATGGAAGCCTCCTTTTCCAGAAGCTTCGATAATTTGTTATAACTATTTACCTTAGATAAAACATTCAGATCCTATCCTACCTTACTTTTGAGTTTCCATCCCTTATCCTTTGATCTCATCCTCCCATCAAAGGTGGATATAAAACCTTAGAATGGTAATTAGATAAGAACTCCCAACTTACCCCACTCCTCTATATATTTACAACCTTCCATATGCATAAGGTTGGATTTTTAGAGTGATTTTACCCTTATGTTCTTGTGGTGAGAGTTTTTATTTCATGCGTTTAGGGTCATTGTAGGTGCACATTATAACAAGGAAATGAAAAGTGGGCCTTGGATGAACTCTTCTATAAGATCAACACCTATTTATGGTTATAAAATCCTTCCATTTATATTAATGCAAAGAATTCTCTCTTTTCGTATATGTGATGTTGTTATTTCATGTATTTCAATACCATGTTGATCTATTGAATAAACTATTTAGATGATACTGCATAGATCTTGTAGTTTCTTGGCTTCTGTTATCTGACTGTGCAGGTTATAATTTTGGAAATTAGAGTTAGAATTTGAGCATTCAAGCTAAAGAAGGAGTGTAGCCTTTGACAGTTTCCAGCTAGGATTTATTCCATCATCTATTTACTTTAAGGAAATCATTATGTTCCTTATTTCGTTTTTCTTCTATGTTAGCCAACAAACCTAGGGGAGATACTTTTGTCCACAATTGTAAATCACGTATAATAAATTTGTGAATCTGTTGGGGAAGGGTGTATTCCCTTGGTGGTTCCTTTGTCCATTGTGTTTGATTACCTACTTGATAGACCTTCTATGATTTACCCAGCTAAGAACATACCTGGGAAGTGATTTCATTGAGTATTTTTTGCAATTTTTGTGTCAGAATACTCTATCCCTATACCAATGCACCCCTAGTGCCTCTAACAGAGCATTTCACCTCACCTGGGCCCAGACTATACCAGTGTTACAAAACACAAGTGCCTCTTTTGCACAAGTGTTTTCCCTTGTTTTTGCACAAAACATGCCCCTGTTTCTAGTATCTCTTTGATCAACCTACTTCTAGTTGACCTTCCTTGAGTCTTGAGTGTCTTGTGGTCTCTCTAAAGCCTCCATTTGGTTTCCATTTGTGTTTGATTTTCCCTTGGTAAGAATTGGTTTTTATTTTTCTTTGTTCTTATCATTTGGTCACCTACAAACTAATTTTTTTTTTGTCATTGGCTACTTGGAATAATTGTTGTCTTAGTCCTCATTCTAAAAATTTCATTTGAATCAGTGATTAAACATTTGCATCTTAGTTTTCTTCATTTCAAAAATTAAGTGTGTTGAGAAGAATTTTTTTTACATTGGAATTTATGGTTTTGTATGTGCATTGATATAGGAACAATTTCATTGAAATGGAAATTGCATCTTGCATCTTCTTTACTGCATGTTGTGTGCTACATACTGATTGTTTCTTCCCTTCCTTAGCTAGATTTTCACTCAAAGAGAAAGATTTCCATTTTCTCATGCTATATTTACATTTTAGGATATTCAGGTTACATTCGTGGGGAGCCCCAAAATGAAACTTAATCAAAGATAAGCAGTAAAATTTATTGAATCAACCTAAGGAGCATTTGTAACATTAAGGCAAACATTTAGCAGTTTAGTCTAGAGATTTGTTCCAGCATATTTAAACGTAGAAGTTGTCATTATTTTCTATCATTGCATTCTGGGGGTGAAATATCCTTCCATGTATGTGAGTGTATAGGATCGTTCTCCACGTACCTTTTGGTATATTGGATGGTTCTCCACACAAGTAAAGTATATTGGAACACTCCCATCAAATAGTTATGCATTTCACAACACTACTACATACTCCACTCCCACATACTGTCGAGTATATTTTGGGAGTCCCCTATAGGTTTCCATCTAGCAATAGGTATGAGTTTATCGCCTTGTATATTTTGATACACCGAACACATAATTCGAGGAGATTAGTTGTTTTACGTTACGTCCTTAGTTTGGCAAGGTGTATATTGTAATTCACAATTGCTTGGTAATCCTTTATCCCTAGATTACCCTCTTTTTGAATTATTTATTTTTGTGTTAATAAAATTTATTATCGAACATGGAAGAAATAAAATCCCCCACCCTTGCATTCACATAAAATTAAAAATAAGCCTCCTCTTCCACCAAAGGCTACTCCTAGCAGTCGTGAGAAGCATAAGAATACACAAACTACCAAATGAAGAACTTAGGGAACTACTTCTAGGCCTCCTCTTGATATTGATCCGCCAAAATCGTCTATCACTTTGAGTTCTGAGCTCAAGATGGCATCTACTATTGATGGTGACACTGACACAATTGAAACAGAAGTCCCTAAAACCTTGTTTCCTGAGGTCATTGAACTTGACATTCTTGAGTCAAACACTTTGATTCCCGAGGTTGTTATACCTAAGGACATTCCTCCTCTCTTTCTTTGTCATAGATAGAACCTATATACCTTGGACCTGATGATGAACCTCTTCCACACAGACTTGTGACTATTGATGAGATCCCATAGGAAGAGCCTCATCCTTCTACTCTTGTTCATTGGGAAGGACTCTGTTTTTATCAGATTGATACTTTTCCTCCTCTTTACACTATGTAACAAATTCCTTTGCTTGATTATTTAGACTTACTTGTAGATCTATTGAAGAAAAATTCATTGGGATTGTTAACCATGAATGGAACTAATCCAAACACTCAGTCCATGTTTGCCACTATGGTTGAGACATCTAATATTTCTTCCTCCTCTACGTTTGCAACATCACCGTAATCACAATTGTATGGTGCTCCTTCTGTCCCACCTAGTTATAAATATTTATCTGGTACCTTTTCTAGTGCATCTTTCAATCCATGGACCTCTCCCATGTCATATAATTTAGGAATAACATCTGGTACTATTCTTGTGAATGCCACACAATATTTTATTCTTCCTCGATCTACACCCATGATCGAGCAGCAAGCTAGCCATTATGTGAGCGGGCAAGGCTACCTTCAACAACCTAACTCTTCTTATGTTGGGTACCCTCCATCTAGATCATAGTTTCCTCCATCCTCCCCTCCTTCTTTGGTAGGCGCCAACCTATTGTTGGTATGCTATAAATTGGTAATCAACATTATTATATTCCTCCTTATCCTGTAATGGATGACAATGTTTAGAAACCTACTTTTCCCATTCAACCTGGTTCATTTTGGGATCGATTGCTGAATCCTTAGCCTACACCATCTTCGTCTCAAATTCCTACCCATCCATCGGCACCCCAACAAGATCAAATGCATGTGAGCCAACCTTTACAAGATCTTGTTCAATCACAACCTTTTCCATCGATATCTGGTACTTCCTAGGCTCCACCTACCCAGCCTATACAAGGTACCTTACATTCTCAACAACTTGACCATGGTACTCCTTAAGTTTCGATAGGTCAGATTATTCATAGTATGACGTTGTCCCAATCAAACCCACCATAGCATGGGGTAATGAAAACCCCATCGAGCAACAGTGTGGACCATATCAAGGTACTCCTCAAGCACTTTTTCAAGGCCAGCAAACCCAAACCCAACCATTGCAACAACTTTATCGTCATCATGGGGCTGGACAACAAGGCCACTTGTATATTGGTTATCAGAATCCTCCCTATCCTGGTACCCACTTTCCTTATTATTAGAACCCTCCTTATCCAGGGATGAAGGTGCTTGTTTCTCAAGTTATTCCTTCATATCTATGCCATCCTCCTTTGGATGTTAATCGATAGTTTCTTTTTGTGGTTACTCTCGAATTTCCAAACTTAACTCAACTCACTAATGACCCCGTCACTCATTTTCCATGGTGTACGATTATTCCCACTAAATTTCCTTATGATATCCTAAAATTCAATGTGAATCTAGGAGAAGACCCGTCGATGCTCGTTATGATGTATCATATTTAGTGTTATTCGAACTTCCTTAATGATGATTTTATTCGACTTCATCTTTTCCAATGAACACTTATAGGTACTGCAACTAAATAGTATATTGAATTACCTATAGCTTCATTTCATGATTTCAACACTTTAGCCACCACCTTCCTCACAGATTTCCAGTTTCCATCAGATACGAAACTAGAACGGAACTCTTGACCAACTTCAAACAATAATATTCTACTCACATTAGTTAGTTTAGACTTATGTTCCTAATCAATTGTTAGAAGAATGGTTTTTCAAATCTGTATTAGCCCCTATAATAGAAGATGTGGCTAAAGGTGGAGTCGTGACCGAAGAACAAGTTATTGCTCGTGTGCAATATTTGGACCTTGTTTATACCCAATCAGGCACACTCTATAATAAGATACCAAATGCTCAGATACCTTTGAATATTGTTCCTCCTCCACCTAGTAAAGAATCTTATGCTACTGATGGCATGATTGGTTCTTCCAGTTTGCAGTCAGTGAGTAAGCCATCTGGTATTTCTCTTATTGCACTTGCTCAATACTCTCAATCCCATCCTCCTATGACTTCTTCTTCTGAGTAAATGTTGTTTCAATTGATAGAAGCAATTCTCAATAGAAACCTAGAATAAATAATAAAGGAAATGTTAAGAAGAATAAATATCCCTCACCGCATGATAATAAAAAAAATCAATCCTCCAATGAGAAAAGAAAGCCTTGATACCCATGCTTGATTTGCAACGAGGATACATGTGATTGTTTGCAGCTCACTAAAGTGAATCAAATTCTTAAATCTTCCACTTCTCCCACAGTGTTAACCAACCCATTTCCCAATCAAGAGACTCATATGGTTTCCCACGAGCCTTCTTCCTTTAACACAGTTTTGATGCTTTCCTCCTCAAAGATGAAATTCAATGTTATGGTGGCCACTCAGAACAAGGACTATGGTAATTAAAATCCACTTAATGGTGAGGTTACTGATCAACCTACCAATCTGGCATCATCTTCATTTGATCCTACTATAGCTCTCATTCCTACATAATTGACAATCAAGCCTCCTAATGGTGTTATTCATAAGTCTGATTTCAGCCCTTGTTCAAGAGCTACCCTAAATTATAATGTAGTTACAGACTTGGCTCAGTCTCCATTATCTATGTCAACTCTTGAAGTGTTGCAGAATTTCCCCACCCAAAAGAGGGGCTCGTTATCAACTATCAGATGTGTGGATCCATTGAACTCCAACCTAGTGGTTTTCTCTCATGAAAACTATACACCTCAACTTCAAACTCAATTAGCCTTTATAACCCAATTCATCGTTCATGGTAAGAATATTAATCACACTATTGTGGATGAGGTGACCTTGACCTTCATTGTGTCCTTGTCTTGCTCGTAGGCTATCGGCTCACCTCAACAGAGTAAATCAACTACCACATTGAAAACCTTCAATGCAAGAATGTACAAACCATGTGGGATTTTGAATTCCCTTCATGTAAAACTTGGGGGCAAAAACATTTCCATAGAAGTCAAATTTTTTGATGGACCTCTCAATTATAATATTCTATTGGGACATACGTGAGTTTATGCCATGGTTGTCATCATTTTGACTTACCTCTGTATGATCCCCTTTCCTCGCAAAGGTTAGATTGTAGCCATAGATCAACTCACCTTTTTTTCCATTAGTTCTCATGTTACTGGAAGTTTCCTTGTTGTAGGGAAAACTCTACATTCGTATCCGTATGTCGGAGTTGTATTGTTGAAGGATTCTTTGCTTATGGGAACCCTTTCGCTCCCTCCTATCGTCCTTCCCCAAATATCATCTTCGTTAGCTTATATCAGCATGATATCATCTTCTATTATCCTAGCTGATCCTAGATTGTACCTGATGGATCTAACATCCAAATTTTTGGCAATTAAATGCCAATTAGCATCGTTGAGCCAGATTACGAAGCAATATATTTGGCTTGTGTGACTTACACCTTTTATTCAATTAATTGGGTAGATCGATCACTAGATTATGGCACGTCTTCTAATCCTTTTTCTTGAGTATTCTCTATTGACGAGGGAATCATGAAGATCATGATGCCAGATCATGGGCCGTGGGACAAAAATCATCATCAATCCTTCTTAACAAATCACATTGAGGATAATCTCAGTGATTTATACTTACCTAATTTTATTGAGCCTTTTACGAATTCCATCTCCATTCATGAGATTGACTCCGAAAAGAACCTTTCAAATATAGAAGAGACCTTACCTCTCGATATTTCGATCAAACTGGGAATTATCAAAAATCTACACATTGGAACATCTTGTTCTCCATCTGAGATCAAGATATATAGAGAGCCTATTCTGTTACTTTTGAGACATATTTGCTTGGACTTATGAATAATTGTTGGGTATTGACCCAAACATAGTAGTGCATGATATTAAAATGTATCCTAATACCAAACCTATCGAGTAGTGCCTCTGTCTGGTTCATCCCAATAAGGCTGCTTGGATTAAGGCTTAAGTTGAAAATATTCTTCGGGTTGGTCCCATATACCCTGTTCCTTTCATTAATTGTGTATCAAACATTGTCCCTGTCATGAATAAATAGGGCACGATCCGAGTATGTGTCAATTACTAGGACGTGAATCATGCTTGTCCTAAGTGAAACTATCCAACCTTGTTTATTGACCAGATTGTTGATGACTATGCTAGCTACAACATTTATTCATTTATGGATGGATTCTCGGGCTATAATCAAATCAAATTTCTAATGGCGGACCAACCTAAGAATGAATTTATTTGTCCCTGGGGTAATTTTTCTTATCGAAAGCTCCCATTTGGTTTGAAGAATGTTGGGGCCACATTTAAACATGCTATGGATTATGCTTTTCACGACATCACACATATCATGAAACCTTATTTTGGATAATCACCCTACTCATTCCAAACATTGGATTGATCACTCGATGCATTTAAGGGTTATTTTCCTCCATTGTAGACATTATAACATTTGACTTAACGCACACAAATGTGTGTTTTTCATCGATTCTAGCTGACTACTAGGTTTCTTCATTTCAAAACAATGAATTTGTATTGATCCCCTGAAAGTATAGACAATCATTGACTTTCCTTGCACCTTCTTCTCTCGTTCAGTTACAAAGACTCCAAGGGAAAGCTAACTTCCTACAAAGATATGTCCCTAATTACACTAAGCTAACCAAAGGATTCACTCGCTTGCTGAAAAAAGGGGCCCCCTTGCATTGGGATGACGTTGCTCAGAAAGTGTTTGATGCCCTAAAAGATGTACTGGTTCAGGAATCTCTTTTATACCCTCCTGATTATTAGTGTGGTTATTTCCTGTAAATCACTGCTACCATTTCTACTATAGAAATGGTATTCGTCAAAGAATATTATATAGGGACTATTCGTCCAAGAATATTATATAGGGACTAAAAATCCTATTTATTATCTGAGTTGAAACCTTAAAGATACTGAAATTAGGTATACTCATGTAGAAACGTTAGTTGTGGCAGTCGTTCAAGCCATCCAAAGGTTTCACCATTACATCTTGCGTAGGAAAACTATGGTCATTTTGGATTGTAACCCTATGAAATATATATTGTCACGTCAATGTCTAGGGGGAAAGTACTCTAAGTGGATCATTATTTTGCAAGATTTTGACCTGAAGTTAATCAAATCCAAATCAAAGAAATCCCTAGTTTCCGCTGAGCTAATGTGACATTCCTTCCCTTATTTCTGAATCTACAAATGAAGATTCTATCCCTGACAAGTCATTGTTTCTAATATCATCATTTGACCCTTGGTATGGAGATCTTAAGATATATCTCTAGACCCAGAATTTCTGATTTAATACCTCTCACTCTTACCAACAATGTATTCGATACCAATCTCAAAATTACGTCATTATCAACAACACCGTTTACCATCCTTGTATTGATACAAGCTTATGGATGTGCCTCACCCATGAGGATGTTGAGAAAGTCCTTAACGAATCCCACTCAAGGGCATGTGGTGAAAATCTATCTAGTTACGCTACCATGTAGAAAATATTACATGTTGGTTACTTTTGGCCTACTATCTTTCATGACTATATTCTCATCGTCTAGAAGTGTCATGCATGGTAGATATATGATCATAAGTTCCATGCTCCACCTGCTCCTTTTCCTCCTATTCTAGATGTTGGTCCCTTTGCAAAATAGGGTATCGGCTTTATGACATGTAACCCTCACTCAGATGGGGGGCATGGTTATATAATTATCACTATTGACTAATTTACTAAGTGAGCTGAGGCAATGAATACATTTAACAACATAGGCAAAATGACTACTAGGTTTGGTGTTCTACAACCAATAGTTACTGATCATGGAAATAATTTCTAGAATCATATGATCACTGAACTAACTGCTAAGTTTGGACTTTCACATGAAATTTCCACTCTTTACTATCCTCGAGCTAATGGATAGGTGTAGGATATTAATAGAGTTCTTAAGACTATCCTTCAACCTATGGTATGGGTCCACAAATCAGACTGGCACTTGCTTCTTTACACTGCCTTGTGGCCATACTGAACATCACTTAGTACTGCTAATGGATTCACACCCTTTTATTTGGTCTATGGTCTAGAATTTATCCTTCCCATTGAATATGAAATTCCATCATTAAAACTAACTGTCCAACTTCTTCCTGCCACTCTAGTAAAGGAGGATCGTATTTTACATATGACTCATTTGGATGAAACTCAGTGTGATGCTACTTTAGCCAATGAAGATCATAAAAGACACATCAAGGTGAAAATGATAAAAATGTCAAGCCTCGTGTCTTCTCAGAAGGAGGCCTGATTCTCTTATATGACCAGGAGGTCGATGAGTTAGGTATAGGAAAGTTCCAACCCATGTGGCTAGGTCCATACATTTTCAAGTGAGTCCTTGCAAAAGGGGCCTATGAGTTAGTAGACTTTGATGGAGTTCCACTGGCACAACCTCAGAATGGGTTATACCTCAAAAAATACTATGCTTGATCCCATGCGTAGTACACTATGTACATATTATTTATAGGTGTATTTAGTGTGTTTTTAGTGTGTCTTTTTAGGGTTTCCTTCATATATTTTTTTATCCCTTTTACATTTGGTTTGCAAATGTCAACTTCTCTCAAACTGTATATTGGTTATGTCGATGTTTCTAGTTATAGTACTCTGAACCTATCCTCCACAACATGGGTTATATTTGCTCCAAATGGAGAGCTAGTGAGTATGCAAGGGATTTGCATTAGTCGCTCTACTAACAATATTGTTGAGTATAACTGGATGGTGGAGCTATTATCTAATGCTATTTTACATGGTTTCTATCATTTAGTCATCAAGCTTGACTCACAACTCGTAATACTACAACTCTCTAATGTTTATTCAATTAGAAACCCTGTCATCCTTTGCATGGTTTTTAGAGTATGTCTTCTGGAAAGATGTTTCAATTTCAGACGATATGATCATATTTCTAGAAATCTAAACACATTAGTACACGCACTAGCTAATTACATTTTAGATAGAAATTTGCAATGAATGTAAATAAGCTTCAATTCACATCACATCATATTGCAAGCATAATAGGAACTAAGAAACACTGTAAATATGTATACATATATCAAGTTTCATTTTACAAAAAATTGTGCCCCAAGACACATATGGCTACATCACCCATATGAAAAACTACATGTAGAGATATAAGTAAAAAAATCAATAGTTCTCATGATAAAATGGCACTGCACAATCTATCTTGCACAATAATCGACCAATATGGCTAGGCACTCTGATAGTGAGTCACTGAAGTCACATCAAAATATGGCCGACCTTGGTCTCAATCAATCCCATGTGTCATCCCCTCCATGTGGCGCTCCACCTCTGATAGTATCTCAGCTACCTCAAGATCCCGTAGCGCATCCCATCCTACCACAACAACCTATAGTAGGTATACTCCCTCCTCATGTGGTTGACTCTATGCACAATGAAGATATGAAGCACCTACTAGTCTAACTAATCTAATATCTGCATGAAAGAATCAACATTTTAGTCTCAGAAAACATAAAAAAACAAACACAAAAAAATTGTAAAACTTTTAAAAACTTAAATAGTTGAAATACTTTACCTAAAGAATCCCATTGCCCACCCCCAGGAAGCATGAGATCAGGATCATCCCGAAAATTTATTCCCACATAAGGATAATTGTTAGTCGTGATGAACTGTGTATGCAACCACCCAAAGAAGGTTGGTGAGAAACTGATCACTGAAAGGCTTGCATGTTGGGCCATATGATCTATCCACATCCTCATCCATGGGGCCCTTAGATCAATAGGCTCAATTACAATCTATTGAGGCTAAAGTAATGGCACCCATTCTAGAGCAAAAGAGACTAAGATCGAACCATCGTTGAAGTTATTTAACTTCACCTCTCTTTATTTTTTCAATTGTTCTTTCATATTGACCAAAATTCCCTCACTCCATTCAAAGACTGTTAGCTTTAGACAATTCAATTCATAATGCATGTATGATCTCCTTGCCACATGAAGTGTTTAGCTACCTACCAATCTCGCAATAATGAATAAGATTGTTCTCAAAGGTAACTGGGTTACATCTTTTATGTTGATCTTTCCATCCCTAGTTGGATGCATTTGAGGTCTACAATAGGTGGCGATATAATCTTTCATTGTCTCCCCACCACCTCTCCGACCTAGGAGCAAGGAAAATTTTAAGGATGGAAAATTTTCTTGAAGTTTAAAACTTTGGCGAATCTCACTAATCCCTAATATGCAAATTATAAATGTTTATTGATATATTTGTAAAATTAATCAAATTTATAATTAATATATATATATTCTCTATATAATGTTGGCGATTTTTAAGGTAAAATAATTTTATATTCTAAAATTTGGGCGAATCGTCTTTTATAAAATTGGAAATTGGTGAATCTTTTTTGTGGAAAAATCATGGAAAATTAGCCCACTGGGCGAACATTAGCCCCTAAAATTTTCCATGCCTAGGAGAGAGATGGGGGCACCCCTTTTGTTTAAACCTGTTAGAAATTAGATATCTTCTACCTTTATCTCAAGTAGATGTTCCCCAAACCTGAATTCTTGTACCTGAACATCCCATGAACGAATAAGATATTTCAACAATTCAATCTATTGCCTCATACTAGGAAGCCGGAATAATTTTATCCATAGTCTTTTAGTGGCTGGATGGTAACAGGATCATTTGATGCATTTAAATCTTGTTCCTCATGTTCTCTTTCTCTCCAAATGAATTCCATTTTGTGATAATGAACACCTGAAACATCAACAAGAGATTCATTAGGCTCCTTTTCATGCAAAAAACATGACAAGAATTGAGGGAAACTGATAAAAAAATTAGCATTTTATGCCCAACAAACCCCAGTAGTGCATGACAAAGCATTGCACCTCTCCTAGAAGTGATAGTCTACCTACGTACAATGTAGATGTAGATACTAGGGGCTGTGTTCTTAGAACTCCATGACCCTCAAAACCTCAAAAAATTCGCATGAAATCACAAAAATGGACCATAAAAAGAAAGAGAAGAGTTTTAGGTCCTCTGTGGAAGCGACAATACTCATAATGGTCCACTGTATTGGCCGCAATCAGTTGCAGAGATATCAGGGGAAAAAGAGGATCAGGACTCTCACTGATGAAGGTAAATGTGTAATGGTGAAAATGAATAGTCATTTTGAGTATTTACAGTCAGATATCACATTATTTTATTAATATTTAATGTTTTAACCTAGATATTGTTATAGCACCATTTACCACTCTTGGTAGATTTAATGCTCTGGTTATGGCCTAGGGCAAACCTTCTTTTCTAGACTTGGTCCAAATTCTAAAAAACAGTGTTTTAATTCCCATATGCTATTTTTCCCTATATAAAAAGCGTTTACACATGGATTAGTCTATACCAAACCCACGTATGTGTTAAAGCACTAAAAAATATATAATCTCCTTTAATTCAGGTGGAGTTTACGTTTTACCTATTACTCACCTACTATAGCTCGTGGACCAACTGTTTCCCAACTGAAAAAAATAATTTGGAGAAGTATAAATAAACCTTTATGGGAAGGCCTAAGGGGAGGAGAGATGAGATATTGATATTATAGTTGATTACATCCCTGATCAAATCTGAAGAAATCCCTGTGCCTCCTACACTCCCAAGTTATGGGAAACCTTTGTTTCCTGCTTTGAGGTGTCCATCATCTTAGTATGACATCCTAGTGTACCTTTACGGAGGAGTGTTGAGGCTTGTGCAGGACAAATCCAGAGGACGGTTCTACTTGGAGCTAGAGGAAGACTTGGGTTGTAGTTTTCCACATTTCATTTAGCTTACATCAATAAAGAAATCTTGTTCTGTTCCTGATATTTATTGTGTTTACACATTAATCTATGTTATGATTTACATATGAAATCTTATGTTAATTCTCATTCACTCACATGCTTATATGATTTAACACCTATATCATGAACATTATTTCCATTATTGTTGTTATATATGCTTTGGCTGGATAAGTTACAGGTTCTAAACGCATTGGAGGGAGCAAAGGGTTGGACCCTGCGAGATTGACCTCAAATGTAGGACCTTCGGGTAATACCTCTTCTTCCTACTTCAGTATTTTAGGTATTTAGACTATTTGTCTGTGTTTTTCTTTATGTTGTATGCCCTCCACTCTGTTGGGGTTTTCAACCGAAGACCCTAGGGTGTTCCCACTCGCAACATATATGCTTCATTTTACTATGAAATATGTATGTTTAATCATTTTCGTTATGTCTTGAGTAGGTCAACAATTGTTAACAATTTTTTATCATGCTTTAAACAAGTTATTTTGACCAAGGAGTATGCTTTTATCTCTTTTTGGGGCTTTATAAACCTACAAAAAAGGAAGCCCTTGGAGTCCTCTTTTATCTCCTTTCAAACTTCGAAAATATGAAAAGATCGTCAAGCACTTGTCTTTTTGAACTCGTAAAACTAAATGAAAATATGTCTACTTAGTATAAGTTCAACCTTTTTCCGGGCTAAGATAGATTGTCTACGAAAAATGAATACCTTAGTTCAACATGGCTAAGAGTTTCTCATTAGTATTTTTTTGACATGAGAGACTATCTACGAAAAGCGACATCTCGAGTTTTATTTTTCACTGCTTTTTAAAACTCTCTAAACATGAAAAGGATGTCAAGTTTTACCTTCCCTAGACTCATTAAAACATCAAACAATGATGGAATTGTCAAACATCACAAGGCCAAACCTCTCATTCTCAAGGTTAGTTAAATATACTCTCGGGGATTCAACCGAAGGGTGAGGTTACATATCAAGCATACATTATCCTTCTCAAGCTTGTTAAAAAATAAAGAGGTATTGACGAGTATGGTTGGGGAAATTGGGAAAACAGGGTATTACATTTTCTAATGGAAGCGAGTCATTCTTGAACACGACACTCTTCCACTTCATCTATGGGGCTATTGGGTTGGGTAATCTAGTTGTCTTTTGGTTATCATACCATTTTCAGAGCCTCTATTTTAGTTTTGGGTATATGCTTCCAACTCAATTCAGTGTCGCTGGTGTGTTCAAGGGAAGTCATTGAGTTGATATTCATTGTAATACATTTAAGCCTTAATTCCATGTTTTCCTTTCTTGATCCAGTGTATCAACATCATTTTGTCTCAATCATGATACCTATTTAGTGTCATTTATGGGGGATACATCAAGGCCCTCCTGCGAGAAGTCGCTTCCTGTCGACATCAACACATTATCCAGGAAGTTGACTTAGAAATACCCTTGGTACCTTGGTTCTTGCATACATAAATGGAAAGTTTCGTTGCTCTCAGTGACATATTTACAGCAATGGGCTTTGACTAAAATGCTTTGTGTGGTGTTCAACATAAACTCATTTATTTACACCATATGGATTGTACTATAGTACCTTGAGAGACATTAACATCATCAGTGGTTTCTCTTGCGTCTATTAATGGCTTGCATCATCGGGCGATAATCAGATGGTGTCTACCATGTTTAGCCTCAGCTCATTGATTCACATGGTTGGACTCATACGTTGGTTGGTAGAGTGAAGGAGATAAAATACACCGGATCTAGTTTCATCCATCCAAGTTGTGGTTTCAGGAGTTATACATATATTACAATGTATGATGGCCAAGATCATATAGACAGTCATCTAGTCATGGGTCCACCTGTTTTCATCTGTGGATGTGTATTTTTATTATTTTACATGTTAAGTTAACTTATGTGTTGAGTATGGGTATGCCTCCCTCAAAAACAAAGATGTCATGATGAAAATGTAATGTAACAAATGAAGCTCGCCAGTTGTTCTTAATCCTGACTTGTCACAAGGTAAATCACTTCAGTCATCCATTGTCACTTTTGACTTTGTGCTTTAAGGGGAAATTTTTTATATGACATTTTTTCACATCTGATCAATAGGCCTCCTAATGGGATCAATCAACATCCTATTCCCCCTTGAAATCATCTTGCACAAAGCCTTATGCATGTATCTTTCATTCTCCAAAGTTTCTTCCTGAAACTGCATCATCTAAGCTAGCTTTAGGACCAACACACCCTGGCTTCTTGCTAGACAACATTCACCTACAGGTTTCTCCCCTTTGCACCTGTGTTGGTTCTAGAAATTCAGGAAAAAGAGATAAATTATGGAAGCCTCCTTTTCCAAAATCTTTCAGAATTTGTTATAACCATTTACCTCAAATAAAACATCTGGGTCCTATCCAACCCTATCTGGAGTTTCCATCCCTTATACTTTGATCCCATCCTCTCATTGAAGATTGATCTAAAACCTTAGACTCGTAATTTGATAAGAACTCCCAACTTACCTCACTCCTCTATATACTTACAACCTTCCATATGCAATAGGTTGGATTTTGGAGAGTGATTTTACCCTTATGTTGTTATGGTGAGAGGTTCCATTTCATGCATTCAGGGTGACTGGAGGTGCACGTTGTGACAAGGAAAGGACATGCCAGCCTTAGAGGAGCTCTTCTACAAGATCAAAGCCTAATTATGGTTGTAAAACTCTTCCATTTATATTAATGCAAAGATTTATTTTTTTTCCTATGTTTGATGTTGTTATTTCATGTATTTCAATACCATGGTGATCTATTGAATAGAGTATTTAGATGATACTGCATAGATCTTGTAGTTTCTTAGCTTGTGTTATCCGACTGTACATGTTCTAATTTTGGCAATTGGAGCTAGAATTAGAGAATTCAAGCTAAAGAAGGAGCGAAGCCCATAGTGGATTCTAGGTAGGATTCATTCTGTCATCTATTTACTTTAAGGAGAGCATTGGGTTCATTATTTATCTGTTTTTCTAGGTTAGCCACCAAACCTAGAGGAGATACTTTTGTCTGCAATTGTAAATCCCATATAACATTATGTAAGCAAGGGAATTAATATCAAGAAGGATATTCAACAATAACAACAAACATGAAAGATAAGGTAGTACATACCAAGAAGTTAAAAGTTTGAAAATGCACACAAAAAAGTATGAAAGAAAAGAACATGTAAAACATTATGTGAATGCATTAAGATATTCCGACACATTGTAACTCAAAGACATGTAAGAAAAAACTTATGAATTTCGAAATCGAACAAACATAAAGAAAGAAGAAAACTTGCATTTTTCAATCGTTCTCTCCAGGTATGACTCCTCTTAGGAATATGTGATAGGGTCATGCAATTTTGATGGAGGATGCAAAAATTGTGAGAGAGGTTGATTTTCGATTTGTGCGAAGGAGTGATGAGGAGCCTTGAAAGATACATCACTATTCTGATTAGAATTGGAACTTATCTCAAGACTGCGAGAACCTGACATAACCATCATCTTGGGCTAAAGTGCCTCAACAACTTACACAAGTTCCAAATCATCAGAAGGTAGATCATCAAAGACCAGTGACTTAGAAAAATCAACAATGTCAAAAATGACAACCATGATCAGAAAGTTCAAGATAAAAAAAATAGAGGCATCCTCATGATTTGAGGAATCATAAAGAGGGGAAGATGGAAAACAAGAAATTTCACCCTCTAATTATTTAGAATGGTGAGATGATATTTAAAATAGAATATCCTTCCTCTCCACATTTAGATGAAAAATGGACATTCCATGAGTTTTGAAAATGATTGCAAGTAATAATATCATCAAAAATTATTTTTTTCCAAGATTCTATAAGAGCAATAGAATCACGGAATATGCTAGGATAATGGGGGATAGGTGCGGAAGGAGAAAAATCAACATTCATCGCAAATTCTTGTTCATATGTGGAATCCCACACATAGTCATCGTAAATGATATCACAAGTTTTCTATGCAAGACCAACTCCACCGAGAACTTGATCCTCATGAACATCCAAAGAAACATTGGAAATGGGTGAACACAACAACTCACAATCTAGAGGACCAAAGGAACCAAAGGATGGAAGATGAGGAGATAACACTTCATCACAAACATTAGATTCACAGTCCAAAATTACACTAAAATTATGAGTATGTGAGGTGGGAGAAGATGGTAGTAAATCAGCAGATGAATTCTCAGGCTCTCCCACCTCAACCTACAGAACTGGAGTTGTTTGATCAGCAGGAGACGAAGAGTTACTTGGTATAGTAACCTCATCCATCATAGATTTAGAAGCTCTAATACCGAGGTATGTTGGGAGGCACTCAAAAGATTCATATTCACACAGATTCATCGAAATGTGAACTATAAATTTGAATTCATCTTTCATTAAAGGCCAATCAACATCATATTCAGAAAATTCAAAGAAAAATGAATGAAATAATTGTGAAAATCATCAAGAGATTCATGAGGGGATTTTCGCAATCACACAATTTTCTTGAACACAGATTTGTAATAATACCTATCCAAGGCATGATAAATTTTTGTGGCAAGATGTTGAAAAGAGTGTATGGAAGCAACAGGAAATGTGTAACACCATTCCCTTATGCGCCCTTCGAATGTAAGAGTGAACAACCTACAAGCATCTTCCTTGCAATGAATATTATGCTTTGTGCAAAATTTAAGAAAATGAGTGGCGTACTCAAACAAATTTGTTTCATCCTCGCCATTGAATTTCATATTTGAACTGACACTTTTAGTTTTGAGGTTTTAGAAAAACATGTCGGGGCTAATATATGGGAGGAAGCCATTAATGAGTGTATAAAGTTCAAGAAGACTTCATGGGCTCAGCTTGTCATCTGGCCCTTCTTCTAGCATCAGAAATGTTTATGGTGTTGGACCCGCCAACATTAAGGGTATCTCCCTGATATGATGTCTCAATTAGACCTCACACCATTTGGTGTAGTAGTCCCATCCAAAATATGACCCAGTTGTCAATGCAGTGGGTGCTAATTATATGCCTTGGCTGCAATTACGTATAGAGTGATGTATAACGACTTTTGTGAGAACAAATATGTGACCCTGAAAGAGTCAAGTGCAATGCATGAAGGTTCTTCCATGCGAAAGGGAAAATAAGTGAGCCCCTTAAAATCCTGTAATAGTACGCAATTTGAAAGGAACACATGAACATAATGACATCGCACGATAATAGGCGAAATAGTTCACAAGTTAACAGTTTGTTGAAGCCCCGAAAATCGGGTCGACAACAAGGGGGATACCCGCCCGGTCCGAAACTTGGTTGGAAGCTCCTTGTCCGTTTGGTATAGCGGGTCCGACTGGGGATAATGGGACCAGTTTCCCAATCTAGGGGGTGTGTGTGTGTGTAGAGTTGGATGATGCTGATCTAGAAGTATTTTAAGCTAATTTAATTCTAACTCCTAAACTGACTCTATGCTATTGTAATCTAATAAAAACAACACATCTAATCTACGCTAACCTGGGGTTTATTTCTTATATTATGCGATCTAAAGAGATTTCGAACAATAACTGGTAATAAAGATCATTCAGCTATCATAAGAATAGAAATCAATTAAGATAAACCATTCTGCATAAAAAGTTAGGCCAAATAGTTGTGAACAACATATCACATAATAAGTTATTCATATGTCAAGCACAAATAAATGACTCCACCATACAGAAGTGCCAAATGGTAACCCACACATTCATACATTAACATATAAACAACTAAAACTGCATATCACTCTAAGAATATAAGCAGAAATTGGTCAAGAGATAAAAGTACCATTTATGACTGATTTCACTCATAAAATTCAAGCAATAAGGATTTATCTCTACTTGTTCTAATATCTACTAAGAGTACAGAAGTGCAACATCAGTAGCAGATATTAAATGCAAACGTTGATAAATCTTGATCCATCCATTCATCAAAAACCCCCTCCGAGGGTGCAAAAGTGCATGTTCTGAGGACAAGTTTTTTGACAGATTTCCGGACCCTTCTCCAAATGCCATGAGAAGGGTTAAATACTACTAACTAATTAATCTTAATTACACAAATTTAGGAAACGGCTTCAAATGACCACCCTTCTACTAAAACAGATTTATTTCTAAAAATTGAATCTAATTTCTAACCGTTTCTGTATCTGCTCCTTAGTGCTGTAAGCAACGCAACGTTCGCCTGAGAAGAGTCGACTGGTTGTCTTCTCCTTTCATTCGAGCGATAAAAGTATAAATAACAAGAGCTGGCACCGCTTTCTAACAAACTGGAAGATATTTTCGAAAATCTTCCTCTGGCTTGGGGTATTCGCTGTGTGTATACTTGGTAGAACCTAGATTTCTTTCAAACTGATTGTGTTGTTGCTATTTCGGTTTCCGGCCGTGCGAATGACTCAATGAGTTAGGGATTTCGTTTCCTGAACAATTTTCTGTATTGTAGATTGCTTCCGTTCTTTGTTCCAGGCTTTTCTGAAGCGTCTTCCTTCCTTAGTGTCTTTCTTTTTTCTTTACCCAGTCCGAGCTTCAGGATCTTTTGTAAACATGCCGCTTTTGTGCGCCTTTGACTCTGAGTCTTGGATAGTCTATTTTCATTAGTGTCTGTTGAGTGATACTCTGGAATCCACAGTCCTGCTGCATGCGGCATCCATTTGCGAAGGCATCTCCTCACTGTTCTTCGAGTATTGGCGCTTTCCCCTTTTCCTTAGATGTTTCCTGCATATTGATATATATTAGTTGCTGCCTTACAGTTTACGCAAAGGAAAAGAGAAACATCGAAAAGATTGACATGAAAGCTTTAAGTTCTAATGAATGCATAATCATGACACTCATAATGACTTGACTCTTTGAAAAACGCAACACAATCATTCTTTGATACTTTGGCGTACAATCATTAATTTCCCTTAAGGTGCGCGCTCAATTTTGGGTTTACAGACTATGTCGAGGAAATTTTGCGATGAGTGTTTTCTGCGATTCGCATCGCAGTATCGAGGATTGCGATGTCGAGAAGTGTCATCGCAGGAATTGATAGTCTCATTCATCGCAGATCGCAAATCGCAGGATCGCAGATTGCAAGATCGCAGATCGCAAGATCGCAGATCACAAGATCGCATTTTATCATTCAATCACTGTGTGCTGCTTATGCGATGTTGCGATATGCGACGTTGCATATCGGCCGTCGGCGATTCCTTAAGTTTCTCATTTAAGGGCACTTTCAATATATGCGATGCGATGAATTTCGCGTCGCTTCTTCGTAGCTTATTTATGCGCATAGGAAATGTTTCACTCTCTCTTCACCATGCGATATAGCTTTAGGGAGTAAAAATACAAAAATTTTGATAAAAATATTTTTTTGGATTTTTTGTTAAGGGTCCCCCTTTGCTTGGTGTTATTGCTAATACCAAATAAAGAGGGGGGTTGTTGGTGACCACAACAATGGCGACTCACTGTGAAGAACGAGTTATCTCTGCTTTTCTATTGAATTTCCACTTCCGAAACAGAAAATTTTCATATGTCTAAATTTTGTTATGGACAGATAGAGTACGTTACCCCTTATCCTATCAATGATACTTTGTCTCAACCTTTTCATATTCCAATTGTTTGCTTCCTCGGGTTTAGTTCCTGTATTCGCACCAGACATTACTTGGTCTTTTAAAGATAAAATAAGGTCTTCTCTGCGTACTGGCTTTTAAAATATGCTCATTTGTCGTAGGTAGAGCCTCTGCTGCCCGCAAGCGTCCATAGCCTCGACAGGGTTACCTGTTATCCAGCAATGATCCTTTATCATGCTTGAGGTTATTTACAACATTTCAGAGAAAAACCTTTTTGACACTTTTTCCTTTTTTATTCTCTAAAGAACAATGTCTTGGTTTGGTGGCCAAAGTATGACACAGTCATTCACTTGATTTACAATTTTGCTGAACAAGCTGGCTCATGATGAGACCCCTTGTCTTTTGATTGCAATAATCTTGAGTCGTTGCCCTATTTTGGTAGACAGTATTTGGCAAAGTGAGAAAGTTATAATATCTGTGATCATGATAAGCCGGCTCGTGATGAGACCTCTTATTCTTTGAGATATAGTGTTTTCTCGGATTGTTCCTCTGAATGCTGAAATTTCCTTTAGCAGGGAGGAAGTCATTGTTTTTCCTTAAGAAAGCTCTGGACGACAATAATAGAGTTTGAAAACAGCAGCTTTACAGAGAATATTTATTTTATTATTGATAACTTTCATTGTGCTGATATAAAACAATTTTTTACCAAAGGTTGCTTTCATCAAAGTTTTTTGAGGTTGAAACTAACATCATATTTAGGCTAAAGTTAACTCTACTTGTCAATAATAAAAATCAGATTTTTTGAAAAGTTTTGCTACTTGTACAAGCGAAATCAAAATCTGATAGAGGATTGGTGTGCTCTTTCATGAATCCTTTTAGTGACCATCTACAACTGGTTTTATTTATAAGAAAGAGAAAAACAAATAAAAACTAAAACTATCTTACAAAAATAGAAGAATGATCTTCTATGGAAAATATATTTTAAGAATCTGTCCATTAACAGGCAAAGAATCTCTTCTACCTGCCAAATCCTGCAACACAAACGTCGATGGGCCTATGACTTCTACAATCTGAAAAGGACCAAGCCACAGCTTCTGAAATTTCATATGTTTGCCCTTTTCTTCATGAGCCTTATCCCATTTCAAAACTAAATCTCCCATCTGAAAGTTTTTTCTGGTCATTATGCTTGAGTCAAAAGAGGATTTTATTAGTGCCTGGTGATGAGCATGGATTTTCTTAGCTTGTTCTCGTTGTTCTTCTAATTTGATTATTTCCATTTGTCTCAGTTGTAAGGAGGAAGTAGATACTTCATCGATGTATTGTACTAAATACAAAGAGGGGATGACTAAGTGAGTTGGAAGAACCACTTCTTTCCCATAAACTGAATTAAAGGGAGAAGTGCCGATTGAAGCTTTCTTCGTAATTCTATCTGCCCATAAAGCATTTACCAGTGCTTTGTGCCAATTCTTTTGGTTTTGGTCGACTGTTCTTTTAATAATCCTGATTATGTTCTTGTTTGTTGATTCAGCCAATCCATTACCTTGTGGATAGTAGTTGGCAGAATATTTTAGTTTGAACCCTCTTTTAAGTGCAAACTCAGTCATTGTATTTCCAGAAAAGTATGAGGCATTATCAAACATTAAGGTCGTTGGCAATCCAAACCTAGTGATTATAAATTGATCTATGAATTCAATAATGTTTTCAGAATTAGCTGTCTTGAGAGGAACTGCTTCTACCCATTTAGTAAAATAATCAGTTGCCGTGAGGATATACCTATGCTACTTAGAAGAGTGAGGAACGATCTCACCTATTATGTCCAAGCCCCATTGACTGAATGGTTGCTCGATGTTAACCGAATGTAGTGGCATGGACGATTTCTTTTGTTTCCCTGCAGCAGTCTGGCAGACTTGGCATTTCCTTACGTAATTGTATGAGTCTTTGAACAGCGTGGGCCAATAATATCCTGCACGTAATAGTTTATGTGCAGTCGCGTCTCCAACATAGTGTCCACCTGCTGGTCCGTCGTGGAGTTCCTGCAAAACCTTTTCGGCTTCAGTTTTCTCAAGACACCTAAGAAGCACAGAATCGTAATTCCTTTTAAACAGAACATCATTTATGAGCTGGTATTGTTTAGCTTTCAATCTCAGAGCTCTTTTCTTGGTGTGATCCAAGTGTGATGGAGCATACCCATTCTTAAGATAATAAATGGTGTCAGCATATAATGATTCTGCGTCGTTTAGGCTTACCTCATACGTATGTACCTCTTCAGATGAGTTCTCAGGAATTTGCGATGCTCCAGCTAACATCTTGCAGAAGCCTTGACCTCTTACGATGTTTGTTGGCTTGCTCTCAAGATCGTATTCTTGTAAAGCGGTAATCCAGTTTGCTCTCTTTTCGCCCACATCCTTCTGTATCAGAAGGTTTCTTACCGCCAGAAACGGTACTACGACTTTGGTATGGGCTTTAAGTAAGAAAGGTCTGAAATACTTGATCGCTTTGAAAACAGCATATGCATGTTTCTCCACGTCTGAATAATTGAGTTCAGCACCTTGTAAGTTCGAGCTAAAAAATGCGATTGGAGCTTCCGCCTTCTCTTGATTTGCTTGAGTTAGAATCGCGGCATAAGATTTCTCTGAGGCAAATGTGTATAAGATAAAAGATTCTGAAAAATTTGGGGTCGCTAAAGATGGACCGTTAATGATGGCTTGTTTGATCAAGTTGAATGCTTCATGCTCGTCTTGACCCCATTTAAAAGTTGAATTCTTTTTTATCATATTTTGCAAAGGAGAAACAATACGTGAAAAATCTGGGACAAATCTCTTTACAAAATTGATTTGACCAAGGAAAGATTGCATGGCTTTTTTGTTATGAGGCATGGATATTTCGGAAATTTCTTTGATTCTGTCAGGTTCAAAGTGAATACCAGATTTTGACACTATGAATCCTAGCAATTTCCCTTCACTTAATGCAAAAAAAGATTTATTTGGGTTAAGTGAAATCCCATACCTTAAACATCGTTGAAAGATTTGTTTCAAGTCTTTGAGATGGTCGCTTCGCTTCTTGGAGTACACTGTTATATCATCCAGGTAAATCACTAGAGATTTATTGACTAAACCTTTAAATGCGATGTCCATGGTTCTCTGAAAGGTAGCGCCAGCATTGATCAGACCAAATGGCATCTTCCGATATGCGTATGTGCCCCACTTAGTTCAGAATGTGGTTTTTAACTGATCATCGGGGTGTACCAGCACTTGATTGTATCCTGAAAATCCATCCAGAAAAGACATTAATTCTGAGCCTGCTACTGCCTGTAATATTTGCTCCATAGGTGGGAGAGGAAAATTGTCTTTTTGACAGCTTTGTTGAGATTCCGGAAATCGATACAGATTCTAATATCTCCATTTTTCTTTCTAACGGGCACCATATTGGATACCCATTTGGAATGTCTTTCGGGGAAAATTATTCTGGCTCTCAACAACTTATTTAGCTCAGTTTTTATCTGATTTTATAAATTGGGGTGGATTTTTCTGAGTTTCTGCTGGACAAGTTTTTCATTGTCAATCATAGGGATAGTGTGTTGAATGATAGAGGTGTCGTATGTCCTTAGCTCATCGTAATTCCAGGCAAAAACGTTTTTGTATTGTCTCAGAAGACGGATATATGCTAATTTTTCTTCAAGAGCTAGGCCGTGGCCTAGATTGACGTTTTGTGGCTTCTCATCGGTTCCTAGGTTCACTAATTCATAGTTCAGAGTCGAACTGTAAAGTTTAGAATTGGTAGAACTTTTAAACCGACTTTTCAAATTGTATAAGTCTTCTAACTTAACCACCGATTTAGGTATAGCATTGTCAGTGCTATTTTGTTGTATTTGGTGATCATGATGGTCTTCGTCAATTATTTGGTTTGAGTAGGATCCTTCAGAAGTGAGGAAATTTACAATGTTAGGATCGTCGTTGAATACTCTCCAGTTGGTGATGTTGTCAGGGATGGATGGTCTAAAGATTAATTCTATTGAGAATCTATCTGGACTAAAATCTTCGGAGGGAATAAGTCTAGAGGCTACGTTAGCTAACAGGTCTGCGCTCGCATTTTGGAGTCTTGGGATTGACGAAATATTGAATGCTATGAAATGTGCAGTTAGATCTTGTACTAAAGATTGATAGTGCCTCAAATGACCTGATAGGCAATGTATGGTGTTACGTACCTGTTTGACGACGATCTCAGAGTCTCCAAAGACTTGAAGGTACTTAACGTTCAACCCGATTGCTTTGTATAGGCCTTGTACTAAGGCCTCGTATTCCACTGTATTGTTTGTGCACTCGAATTCAAGTCTGCACGTAAGCATGGTCTTATTTCCGTCTGGGCTAATCAGAACGCATCCTGCTCCTGCTCCCTCATTAGATTTGGAGCCATAAAAATATAATTTCCAAAACAAAGATGTATTTACAGGGTTATCTAAAAAATTAACACATTTTGAATTATCAGTTTGGGAAAAATTTTCAACTTGGGACAAAACTGAATTTTCTAAGTAAGGTGAAATATGAGCATTGAAATTGCCGAGGAAAGAATCTACCGAGTAATTGCCTATGATACTGCTGTTGTATGCTATTGCTTCATTTTCTCCCTCCAATTCCGTCACTATGTACTTTTGGTGTAACTCTCGTTTAACCTTTATTTGATTCGGTTTACCATTGTAGGGTAACCACATGTGCGACCAGTCGGTTGAGAAGTATCCGTGGAGTTTTTCGGACCAATCCCTGCTAAGAATTAAACCATAGAATTCAGGGATATCAGCTACTAGAATGTCGATAACCTGACATACCTTCGGGTTAGACGACAATCTTATGGTCACTTGATTAAGTTCACCAATCACTTCGACTTGAGATCGATCAAGCTGAACTATGCGCACTGCGGATTTTTGTGGTTGAACATTCAATTTGGCACATATTGATCTGGGTAAAATATTCGTTGAAGCACCAGAATCAACCAAGCAATTGTGCACGTTTTTATTGAAAATTTCATAAGTGAGAAGAAAAGGGGGAGTATGAGATCTCGATCTTCCTCCAATCAAGGCGATGTCATTTGGGTCAATCTGATCGATCGTGTTGGTTGGAGGTCTTCCCATGTTGTGGGAAGCTACAACTGTAGGTAAAGATGTAGTAGGCACGACATGTAATTCTTTCATCATTATTTTCTGTTGATGTTTCAATTTGCTCAACTCGTAAAGAGTGATATTAGCCCTAGTCTTTTTCATGTCATCGATAATGTTATACTCCATTTCATCCGACACTATCAGTGTTCTTGATGGAGGTATTTGATCTGATTGGACTGGGCTAGATTGGGTCGTTCTAGCGGTTTTTTCTTTATTGCGACCTTATCTTTTGTTGCAGGGCTTGCGCCCTTCTGTTAAGGGTAGTTTGGGGAGGATCAAGTTGATTTTTGCTTCGTGTGCTAACCGAAAATGCTTCTTGATCTTCTTCTTGTGGGAGGATGAAATCCCACATTCCTTGTAGTTCCACAACTTCTTCATCATCGGTCTACCCTTCAGTGATGTTCTCTTCTTCTTGTTGTTCTTTAGATTCAACGTTTGAGACAGCATTGGGTGGTTTCACATCCATGGGAGGATTTCTTTTAAAAGCTCTGTAGGGCTTTTTTGAAGAAGTTTATGCTACTTGTTTTTTTATGTCAATCATCTCATTGGACATGGCCTTTAATACTTTTTGTAATCCTTCCAAATCGAAAGGATCTTTCGTTTTTTTTTCTTGGTGTCTTCTTTGAAAGAGATTTTCTTAGATTTGCGTTCTTCTATCGCAGATTTCTTTTCTAGGGCTACTACGCGCTTTTCTACTACTATCGCCTCTGTCAAGTTTTCAACTAAGGTCGTCTTGTTTTCCCTATCTATGAAGATACCATTCACATCTTACTTCCTCGCTGGGTTGGGAAGCAGCGGGAATTTTGTTGAGGATCTCATTGAACCGTAAATTGAAATCTTTAATGGGTTCTCTGGCCTCAGCTTTGAGATTGGATAGGTCATTGATCAACGTCGCCGTTGATCTGTCATCACCGAACTTGGTAAGGAATTGACTTTGAAAAATGTCCCAACTTGTGATAGACCGGGAAGGTAACGAAAAGTACCATGACCCGGCTGTTCCTTGCATTGTATAGGGAAAAATCCAGACGACAACATCCTCGTTGGTAACTCCGTTGAGATTAACAGAAAGCATGAAATTATTAATATGCTCGTCAGCTAGCATGCCTATTTCTGGATTGAATTTGGGTAGCCATTTCTCAGGATGGGCTGGTATTTGACTTACGGGTGGAGGCATTAAAACCGCCCCAGGATTGTTCCATGGAGACTGGGCCATCGTTGAGTTGCTAGTGAATGAAAGTGCAGAGGATGATCCCTGATGCTGAGAAGATGAAGATATTATAATCTTTGATGATTGAAGAGGAGGGATTGTGGAAGATGGATGAGTGATTTGGAATGAAGATGTGGGTGGCTGACTTCGCGGTGAGGGAGTTGAAATGGACGAAGTAGATGAAAGAGTCTCACTGTCAGACTCTGGTGGTGTTTTCCTTGCTCTTTTCCTGGTGGGGAGGGGAAGTTCAGTTGGCTGGATGCCAAACTTTTCACTTTTCAATCTGGTCAGGGGATGAGCAGGATTGTACTGCGAAGTCACGTTGCTTTGAGATTTATCAGACCTCTGATTAAAAATAGAGAATCCCTGGAGTTTACGAATCAGAGTTTGAATTTCAGGGGGTTCAATGATAAGTTGGTCTGAAATATTAGGGTATGTAGCAGCGGTGGATACTCGAGCGACTTCAAACTCTGAGTTTAATCGTACTGGAGAAGTCGGGGGAGTTGATGAGGGTGATTTACTCTCATAATGGTATTTAGATTTTGATTTAGGTGCCATTCATAGTTCGTGCCCTCCTTCTAGCGCCAAATATGTTGAAGCCCCGAAAATCAGGTCGACAACAAGGGGATACCCACCCGGTCCGGAACTTGGTTGGCAGCTCCTTGTCCGTTTGGTATAGCGGGTCCGACTGGGGATAATGGGACCAGTTTCCCAATCTAGGGGGTGTGTGTGTGTGTAGAGTTGGATGATGCTGATCTAGAAGTATTTTAAGATAATTTAATTCTAACTCCTAAACTGACTCTATGCTATTGTAATCTAATAAAAACAACACATCTAATCTACGCTAACCCGGGGTGTATTTCTTCTATTATGCGATCTAAAGAGATTTCGAACAATAACTGATAATAAAGATCATTCAACTATCATAAGAATAGAAATCAATTAAGATAAACCATTCTGCATAAAAAGTTAGGCAAAACAGTTGTGAACAGCATATCGCATAATAAGTTATTCATATGTCAAGCACAAATAAATGACTCCACCATACAGAAGTGCCAAATGGTAACCCACACATTCATACATTAACATATAAACAACTAAAACTACATATCACTCTAAGAATATAAGCAGAAATTGGTCAAGAGATAAAAGTACATTTATGACTGATTTCACTCATAAAATTCAAGCAATAACGATTTATCTCTACTTGTTCTAATATCTACTAAGAGTACAGAAGTGCAACATCAGTAGCAGATATTAAATGCAAACGTTGATAAATCTTGATCCATCCATTCATCAAAAACCCCCTCCGAGGGTGCAAAAGTGCATGTTCTGAGGACAAGTTTTTTGACAGATTTCCGGACCCTTCTCCAAATGCCATGAGAAGGGTTAAATACTACTAACTAACCGCCCTTCTACTAAAACAGATTTATTTCTAAAAATTGAATCTAATTTCTAACCGTTTCTGTATCTGCTCCTTAGTGCTGTAAGCAATGCAACGTTCGCCTGAGAAGAGTCGGCTGGTTGTCTTCTCCTTTCATTCGAGCGATAAAAGTAGAAATAAAAAGAGCTAGGACCGCTTTCTGACAAACTGGAAGATATTTTCGAAAATCTTCCTCTGGCTTGGTGTATTCGCTGTGTGTATACTTGGTATAACCCAGATTTCTTTGAAACTGATTGTGCTGTTGCTATCTCGGTTTCCGGCCATGCGAATGACTCATTGAGTTATGGATTTCGTTGCCTGAACAATTTTCTGTATTGCAGATTGCTTCCGTTCTTTGTTCCAGGATTTTCTAAAGCGTCTTCCTTCCTTAACGTCTTTCTTTTTGCTTTACCCAGTCTGAGCTTCAGGATCTTTTGTAAACATGCCGCTTTTGTGCGCCTTTGACTCTGAGCCTTGGATAGTCTATTTTCATTAGTGTCTGTTGAGTGATACTCTGGAATCCACGGTCCTGCTGCATGCGGCATCCATTTGCGAAGGCATCTCCTCGCTGTTCTTCGAGTATTGGCGCTTTCCCCTTTTCCTTAGATGTTTCCTGCATATTGATTTATATTAGTTGCTGCCTTACAGTTTACGCAAAGGAAAAGAGAAACGTCAAAAATATTGACATGAAAGCTTTAAGTTCTAATGAATGCATAATCATGACACTCATAATGACTTGACTCTTCGAAAAACGCAACACAATCATTCTTGGATACTTTGGCGTACAATCATTAATTTCCCTTAAGGTGCGTGCTCAATTTTGGGTTTACAAACTATGTCGAGGAAATTTTGCGATGAGTGGTTTCTGCGATTCGCATCGCAGTATTGAGGATTGCGATGTCGAGAAGTGTCATCGCAGGAATTGATAGTCTCATTCATCGCAGATCGCAAATCGCAGGATCGCAGATTGCAAGATCGCAGATCGCAAGATCGCAGATCACAAGATCTCGTTTTATCATTCAATCACTGTGTGCTGCTTATGCGATGTTGCGATATGCGACGTCGCATATCGGCCGTCAGTGATTCCTTAAGTTTCTCATTTAAGGGCGCTTTCAATATATGCGATGCGATGAATTTCGCGTCGCTTCTTCATAGCTTATTTATGCGCATAGGAAATGTTTCACTCTCTCTTCACGATGCGATATAGCTTTAGGGAGTAAAAATACAAAAATTTTGATAAAAATATTTTTTTGGATTTTTTGTTAAGGGTCCCCCTTTGCTTGGTGTTATTGCTAATACCAAATAAAGAGGGGGGTTGTTGGTGACCACAACACAGTTATGAATTAATATAACAACATGCATTCAACAGGATTCATACCAATGCAAATCAAATAGTTGATAAGAATAAGCGTAAATTAAATAACAAACATTGCAAAGATAACAAGAATATTCCTACTACATTTACAATATATGTATGAAAACATGTCAGCTATGAGGTTTGATTAAGTGAAATTTCCAATCATACATATGTCATTGACGAAACGCTAGCTCCAATAGTGGAATGTGAAGTGAACATCACCTACTCCTCCAAAGAAACATATTTTCACTACACTACGTAGAAGTCAGGACTCTCACAAACGCCCAAGCTCCCGAATCTAAACCTAAGCCTAGCCAAAAGCTTGGCTCCCAAAAGCCCTTTACATGAGTTATGAGGTTTTATTTATAACAAGATGGGGTGACTCTTCAACTCCCTTTTGTGACTTTTGGACTACCCTCATGACACTTCAACTTATTTACATAATAAGTCATTACATTACATCATGACTCTACACATTCCAATATTGACACTTGGAATTTCACTCACATTAATTACAAATAATATTACAATTTACACTTGTACCCATATAAGAAAAAATAGGGTAGAGCTAACTAGACATCGTAAAAAGAGAAAACACTATCATTGTTGAGTTTGGGAGAACTCAAGATCAACAACTTCCACTTGATGTTTCTTGGTCACATATTAGTGCCAAGCATGGTATTGTGTAATGACATCCCCAAACTATGTGATAGTATCTAGTTGGAAACATACTCTAACCTCCATGGAATCTGGGTACAATGATTTGGAACTAGTTTCTACTTCCTTCTTAAGCATGAGAAACATTGTCCACACTTGGATAGGGCTACCAATGTAGTTTTGCATGTTCTGTCAATTCACTTGGAAGTCCTCCTTGGTGGAAATGTGTCCCAACTTCTTCAAGTATTCCTCTATCTACTCTCTATACTTGTTCATGGATTTGGCTTTAGTGAGTGAGCCAATTGGTGGGATCCTATGGGTCCTTACCAAGAAATCCATACTGTTATATAACCATGCATACGAGGCTTGACTACTACCGATTAATGAGGAAATTTTTTTGTTGTTCTGGATCAACATCCGCACTCTTGCTTTCTCCATCTCCTCCTGTGGCTTCATTTTCCTAGCCAATTCAAGCGATGCCCATTTGTATCACATTGTCCATTCATGCACATCAACGACCGAAACTAGCACATTTCTAAGAGTTTTAAGAAAATTATTTACACTATTGTTGCAAGCCGTGTAGGTGGAAAACTACCTTATGCACGGTAACAAGATCCTCATAGATATTCTACATGGATTCTCCAAGTGTCGATACTTCACTAAGTATCGTTGCACTCATTTCCTCCAAATGGACCTATTAAGAAGCCCCGTTTTGAGATACTGTGTGAAGCTATTCAACCTCTTGCATGGATGCCTGCAATTTATTTGCCAATTTCTTATTCTTCGCTGTCACATACTGATTGTTTGACTTTTCTACACCTACGAAGGCCAAGTTGGCTAAGGCAATGTCTTTAGGATTTCTCCCAGTATCGTCCAAAATCACCGTTTCTCTAATAAATGCAGGAGATGAAAGATCATCTAGAAAATTCTTCTTACATGCTTGTACAATCTTCTTCTAGAGTTCATCATATGACAAATTGTATGTGTCCATAATCATATAATCGTCAAGAGGTACAACTTCCCCTTCCTCGCCTGGAACTAAATCTACTGCTAGAGGTGATCGAGACTGAATAGTGACATGTTGTGTGCTAGACATCATGTCGACATCTTCATTTTTTGGCTTTGGTTCTACCTCTGTTTCATACATCTCTATCCATTCTTCAATATATTGAGCAAGCTCTTGATCTTGCATCTATCCACACTCCTCCTCTACTGGTTTTCCTTTTTTTTCTTTCTCTTCAACTTGTTTCTGGATTGTTTATTATGTTATTACACTCTACCTTTCTTCTTCCTCCTTCTTCTACTTCTCTTCTTGTTCTTTCTTCCACTTTTCTTCATCCAATATCCTCTACTCTTCCCTCTTCCTTTGTTCTTCTCTCTTCATCCTATGTCTCCTCTTTTCCTCTGCTACTAAAGTCTCTTTCATCTTGCAGCTTCGTTCTCCCCTTGTACTATAAGAAACCTTTCTCTTTCCCTTATCTTGAATGGGGTTTCTCCCTTCTACTGGTACTACTTCTGAAGTAGCTTTCTTCTATGGAGTCACCTATGAAGTTCCTACAAAACTAACTAGCTCACAGGTCTTGGACTCATTATATATATTATTCCATGGATCCTCCTCTTGCCAATGGAATGTCCCACTAAGCTGTTCAAATTGAATTATCGCATAGTGGTCTTTTCAAATACCATGGAGATTGTACATATTAAACTCTCAAGTACCGAATGCAAACATATATATCACCTTTCCTTTGGTATCTATGAATTTAAGGTTCTTTATCTCGTACAATCTTATTTTCATAGGAAGATTTGGCCAAGTTGATTTCATCTTACTGTGCAAAACTACTGACAAACCTATGGCGAGATGATATGACACTCCTTGCATGACAAGTGTATTGGTGGCATACATTGGAAAAATATGCGATGAATTTGCTCCACTGAACACTCTAAGGACGGTGCCATATGATGAGGCAAACCAATCTATGATCTCTGATACTACATCAATTTCCCCAAGTGACATGCAAGGTAGTTATTCCTTAAAGATCACCTTGTATAGTGGAATGAGGAAGTGGTCATTTAGTGTTAAAATTTGCAACTAGGGCCAAACTCCACATGTGGCATCTTATTTATGACAATTGATATTTTTCTTGGATTCCTCTCTTAGAGAGGTGTAGGATTGATCTAAAGATCAACTAATTCTTACATGTACAAATGAAGTTATGAATTTATTTTGATTATGGTCAAATTGTTAAGGTCAGCCAACAAACTTATGTAGGCTTAGAAGCCTAACAATCATGTCTATTCATCCTCAACATTGCATATAAATAGAAGGTGACTTAGCCTCATTTGGACACACTCATCTTCACACTTCTCTCTCTCTCCCCTAATTGATTGCGTATGGATTTCTAGGCCTCTCTCTCTCCACAAGGCCAAACTTTTAGGAGAGTGAAATTTCAGGAGGCTGAAATTCCAGGATGCCAAAATTTCAGGAAAACGAAATTTTAGGAGGCTGAAATTTCAAGAGATTGAAATTTCAAGACGCCGAAATTTCAAGAGACTGGATTTCTAGACTGTTTGACCAGCATTGACTGCAGCTAGGGCTGCCATAGGTGGGTTGTTTGACCAGACTTTGACTGGTCTGAATTTGATTGTTTTGAGGGATGTTTTAACTTGTTGTTTGGAGGTTGAAGATGACCAATTTCTAAGGGTCAAATTTTCCTTGTTGACTAGCATTGACTTTTCTAGTTAGGGCTCTTTTTCTTTTGTTATAAATTATCATATTTGTAAATTTTACTATCTCTCTCTGCTAAACTATTGAAGACTAAAAGAAGTTTTGATCAAGGGTTTCCCCACATTGGGGTTTGTCCCTGGCTGGTGCTACATCTTTTATCCTCTTGTCTTGGCTTATATTCTACTATTTATGTTTATGTTCTATATGCATTTTACTATCATGTTGATGTGATTTCTAATCTGAATATTAATACTGGGTTAATAAAGAAATTGAAGTAATATTACTCTAAATCATAAAAAATACCATTGTTGCCTAAAATTAATAGGGTATCAGAGGTGAGGTGAAGACAAAGCCCAAGCAAGACTAAAAGATAAATCACCAAAGATAAAAGGTTCAATGGGTTCCTCATCCTACTTCCTGGCTGAAAACAAGCTCCATGATAAATATGACTATCATGGATGGAAGATGTCTCTTGATTTGATCTTGGAAGAAAAAGAAGTGATGGACTATGTGCAAGGTAAAAACCCTAAACCTCCTTCAAATGTACCAGTTGCTGCGAAGACCAAGCACAGTAGGGTTGAAGTCAAAGCAAATAATATTATCAAGGATTCCATTGACAAGAATCTGGTGGCCTACATCTCCAAAATTTAATACATCTAAGGAGATCTACGACAGGTTTGTCAGCAAGTTCAAGTTTAGTAATGCTAATCAAACTCGGTTTCTCAAGAATAAGTTGAAGGATATTAAGAAGGGAAAGGACAAGCATATTCAATCCTATTTCTTGAGGATTAATGAGATCGAGAATGATCTACTCTCAATTGCAGAAGTCATTCCTGATAGGGAACTTACTCTCACCACCCTTGGAGGACTCCCAATTGAGTGCTATGCATTAGAACCACCGTCTTCAACAATGATCAAATGTTAGGGTTTGAATAATTGATGTTGAGATGCATTCAAGAAGAAACAAGAATTGTGGAACAAGAAATTCCTTCTAATAGAAGCAACCCTGCATTCTCCGCTCATGCCAAAAGGAGAAATAATGCAGGGTAAAAAGGTCATTTCCATGCAAATCCTGGATCTAAGGGAGGAAGGAAGGGTAGGTGATTTGTTTGCAATATTTTGGCCACTATGCAAGGGAGTGTCCAATTAGAAGGGACACATCACATGATGATGATCATAATCATTTCATGGGAAATCTCAACAACAACGATCAAAGGAATGGCAGGTCCAACGGTAAAGGAAAAAGGAATGTGAGACATCAAGGAAATGGTCGACCCTCCAAGAAATCAAGGAACTCCAAGTATGAAGAGTGAAATTTTGTTAACAATAAGCAAAAAAGAGTACTATATTATATCGACCCTCTCCACTGCCTCTCCTCCAGAAACATTGGGAAATTGGCTGATTGATAGTGGTGCCTCAAGGCACTTCATCATATACAAGGAAGCCCTCTCTAATCTGATAGAAAAGGAAACAAAGTTGGAGATCATCCTTGGAGACGATGCCACCTATACCATGAAGGGAGTAGGGAATGTTACCCTTGAATTGAATCAAGGTAACACTATTCATTTGCAATAAGTACTATATGTACATGATCTCAAGAAGAACTTGGTGTCGATTTCAGCAATGGGGGAAAAAGAATGCAAGGTGGCATTCATCGATGGAAAGGTACGTGTTTGGAAAAGAAATTTTAAAGATGATTTTACTCTTGGGTTCAGGGTTGACACTTTGTATCAAGTTGGAGGAAGCCCATTGGGAGCCATGCCTTGTGACACATCTCTACAATCTGAACTATGGCACTAGAGGTTTTTCCATATTCATTATAAGGCCCTACCCGATGTGATACAAATCGTGACAAGTATGCCCAGGTTCAAATTAGAGCATGAAGGTGTATGTCCAGGATGTTTCGAAGGAAAACTTATAAGGGGACCATTCCCCTCAAGTAATAGCAATACCACAAATATATTGCAATTGATCCACTCCAACATATCTGGTAGGATTCCTGTAAACTCTTTGGGAGGATACTTATATTATCTCACCTTTATGGATGATTATTCTCACTAGACCTAAATCTACTTCTTGAAGAAGAAGGATGAAGTGTTCACTTGGTTCCAACACTTCAAAGCCTTGATCAAAAACCAATCCAAGAAGAAAATCAAGATATTAAGGACTGATAATGGGGCTGAGTAAAAATCCAATGAATTCCAAGATTATTGTAGAGAGGCTAGAATTAAGAGGGGGGATACAATGCCATACACTCCTCAGCAGAATGGTGTGGCTAAAAGGAAGAATCGCTTTATTGTAGAAACAGTTTGTGTCATGCTCCATGATCAAGGCCTTTCGAAGTTCCTATGGGATGAAGCTACAAACATCATTTTTTATGTTCAAAACCGATTCCCTCATCAAGCATTGGACTTCAAGAATCCTGAATAAATTTTTACTGGTAAGAAACTCAATGTCTCTCATTTTAGAGTTTTTGGAAGTCTTGTATATTTTCATGTGTTGAAAGAGAAAAGAAGCAAATTGGGTGCATCTCAAAAGAAAGGAACCTTTGTGGGCTATAGTGAAAATTATAAGAGATATAGAATTTATGTTCCTGGTCAAAAGGAAGTTGATATAAGTCATGATGTCACCTTTGACGAAGATATGGCCCTCAAGAAGATCAACAACCTTCCTATCATAAGGAAGGACAAACAAACTGACACCGAAAATTAGGGTGAAAAAGAAGACAAAACAATGCTTGACTTTGATGAACCTATGGATCCTATTGATCCTCCTCCTCCAGAAGGAGACCCTCATGGCTTAGGGAGACTATAAAAGATTCCAAGAGACACATTGCACCAATGGGAACTTTTCGTGAAAGTAAGAAGTTGAACAAGTATCAAGCATATTTGACTGCCATGAGCACTATCATTCAAAATGAGCCTTCATAATTCAAAGAAGTAATGAAGCATGAAGTATGGAATGATGCTATGAATGAAGAATACAATTCAATTATGAAGAATGATGTTTGGGATGTGGTCCCTAGACCGGAGGACAAATCGGTTGTCACCTCTAAGTGGCTCTACAAAATCAAGCATGGAGCTGATGGAAGTGCAGAAAAGTTCAAGGCTCGCTTTGTTGCTCGAGGCTTCTCTCAAAAGGAAGGTGTAGATTACGATGAAATATTTGCACCTGTTGACCGATACATCACCATCTGCTCTATCATAGCCCTTGCTTCCTCGCAAGGATGGAACCTAAATCAGATGGATGTCAAGATCATTTTCTTGCATGGTTCAATCAAAGAGGAAGTCTATGTGGAAAAACCCGAGGGGTTTGAGGTTCATGATCAGGAATCCCATGTATGCATATTGAAGAAAGATCTCTATGGATTGAAGCAAGCACCTCAATCAGGGTATGAGAGGATCTATGGCTATCTGATGAAGCTGGGATTCACTAGAAGTGAAGTCGATCCGAACCTTTACATTGAGTTTGAAAATTATAAACCTCTCATTCTGGTACTTTATGTGGAGGACCCCTTTCTGACAGGTGCAGACCCTCTCATTCACAAATGTAAGAGGAAGTTGGCTTCTAAATTTGAGATGAAGGACCTAGGACAAATGCATTATTTTCTAGGGTTGGAGGTCTCGCAAAAGCCAGGTGAAATTTTACTCTCTCAAGGAAAATATGTTGTGAAGATATTGGAAAGATTTGGGATGGTGAACTGCAAGCCTATGACTACTTTGATGGAACTTAACTTTAAGACGTTATCTAGTAATGTCGCTGGACCTGAATTAGGAAATGTTTCTGAGTATCATTAACTCATAGGAGCACTGATTTTCTTGGTGAACTATTTTCCTGACATATGCTTTGCAGTTAACGCATTAAGCCAATATATGGTTGAGCCTCATCATATACATTAGATTTGTGCCAAGAATCTTCTAAGATATCTTTGGGGCACAATCACTCATGGACTGAGATACACTGTTAGAGATGTGAGGCTTTATGGTTATTATGATGCTGATTAGGCTAGTAGTGTGGTGGATCACAAGAGAACTTCTGGATGTTGTTTTTCTTTGGGTTCTGCTTTGATATTCTGAATGAGAAAGAAGCAGAAATCAATTGCCTTGATCACTACCACGGCCAAATACATAGCTTCTAGTATGGTCTCCTGTGAAGTAATCTAGTAGAGGAAGCTCTTCACTGAGTTGTTTGGACATGTGTTAGATACCACCATGATCCTCTGCGACAACTACAAGGATAATTTTAGGGGCGAATGTTCGCCCTTTGGCGAAATTAAGGGGTTTTAAATTTTTAGTGGGCGAATATTTTGTATCATAGTACATTTTTACAAATCACCTCAAATAGCCCACCTTATTTTAAGGGAGAGGGTAAAAAAGGTAAATTTAGCCCTTGAAATTAGGACTTACAACCTTCCATTCACCCATTTTCAAGAATAGGTTTTATTTAAGTGAATCCACTCGCCCATTTTCAAGAATAGGTTTTATTTAAGTGAATCTTATGGGCCAAATACCATATTTATAAAAGAGGTATGGTAAATTAATAAAAATATAAATAAATGAGAGGTATGGTAAATAAATAAAACATTTTTTATATTTACTCCATAAGTCACCTTATATACATGTAAGGGTGTAAACAAATAAAAATATAGGTAAAGTGGAGGTATGGTAAATAAATAAAACGTCTTTTTATACTTACTCAAAAGGTATGGTAAGTAAATAAAAATATAAATAAACTAGACGTATCGTAAATAAATAAAACCTCTTTTTATATTTAGTCCATAACCCTCGTTCTATTTATGAAGGCTCAAGAAAGAGGTTTTATTTAAGTGAATCCTATGGGCCAAATACCATATTTGTAAAAGAGGTATGGTAAATTAATAAAAATATAAATAAACGAGAGGTATGGTAAATAAATAAAACATTTTTTTATATTTACTCCATAAGTCACCTTATATTTACGAACACTCAAAAAATGGGTTATATTTAGGTGAAACCTATGGCCAAAATACTATGGGACAAATACCATGGACTAGATTGTTATTAATACCATGCAAAAAACCATTATTAACCCTAATATTAGAATTAATAAAAATAAAAATGGCACATGGTATTGACCCATGGTATTCACTAAAATGGCACATGGTATTGACCCATGGTATTCACCTGGAATGTAGCCTATTTAAATGGGGGAATGAAACCAGCATGTAGCCTATGCTAAGATTCACTAGGACTTTACAAAGTTTTATTATTTAGTGAAAGACTCGCCAAGATCTTACAATATTTTATAATTGAGTAAAATATTCGCCATGCCTAGTGAGAGATTCCTCAAAAAATTATATATACATATTATATTATTGATAAAATCGCCTTCCATTTTTCTTATATACCATGGAGATTCGCCCATTTATTATATTTATAAATTTAGCGGGGGTTCTTAAAATTTTCCCTGGACAACTAGAGTGGGATCCGATTATCAGAGAATCTTGTGTTTCATGATATCTCCAAGCATATAGATATCAAGTACCACTTAATCCGGGATATAGTACGATGAGGAGCAATAAGGCTCCATCTCATTGGGATTAATGAGCAAGTCGCCGATATTTCGACAAAGCCCCTAGGGAAGGTCAAGTTCTTGGCCTTTTGAGAACGACTTGGAGTCATGGAGTGACCCTCTTGTGAGGGTCCTGTAGGACATGGACATTGAGCTCTAGGAGAGTTAGGGGGTTTGGGGTACTTCTTGGAGCAATGAGCAACCATAGGATGAGTGGTTTAGCCTTCCCCCAGTGGGTTGTTGTGTACAGGGTGGGTGGTTTAGCCTTCCCCTACAATACCCCTTGGTGACATGTAGGTAGGATGAGTGGTTCATCCTTCTCCTACTAAGAAATCCTACCCATGCAGTCTGGGACTCATCGGAAGTACCTCTCATATAGACAATGAGTAGGGAAATGGGGATAGGGACCATAGTACTACCGATGGATGCATCATGTACTACCGTACTCCCTATGATGGGATGACCGATATTGATTTGGGATCAATTGGAACTAACTTTGGGTCAGTAAGAGTGGTATGAGACACTCTCTTTTGATTGGAACTGACTTAGGGTTAGCAAGAGTCCTATGACACACTCTACTTTGATTAGGACTGACTTCGGTCAGTAGAGAATGGTATGATAAATTCTTGATCACTTCTTCTTCTTCATAGTTCAGTAGAGTAGAGAGGAGAAGAGAAGTGAAGAGAAGTGCATTGATGGTAGAGATAGTATAGATTGGCAGATGTATTAGCATATGGAATTCTCCCTAGTTGAGAGGGAGTGTTAAAATTGGAAACTAGGGTCAAACTCCACATGGGGCATCTTATTTATGACAGCTAAAATTTTTCTTGGATTCCTCTATCCGAGTGGTATAGGATTGATCTAAAGATCATCATATTGTGACATGTACAAATGAAGTTATGAATTTATTTTGATTATGGTCAAATTGTCAAGGCCAGCCAACAAACTTATGTAGGCTCAAAAGCCCAAAAGTCACATCTATTCCTCCTCAACATTGCATATAAATAGAAGGCGACTTAGCCTCATTTGAACACACTCCTCTTCACAATTATCTCTCTCTCTATCCTCATTGATTGGGTATGGATTTTTGGGCCTCTCTCTCTCCACAAGGCCGAAATTTCAGGAGTGAAATTTTAGGAGAGAAAAATTTCAGGAGGCTGAAATTTCAGGAAAGAAAAATTTCAAGAGGCCAAAATTTCATGAGAGTGGACTTTCAAGAGACCGAATTTCTAGTCATTTTGACCAGCGTTGACTGCAACTAGGGCTGACTTTAAGTGGGCTATTTGACCAGACTTTTACTAGGCTAAATTTTACTATTTTGAAGGTTGCTTTATCTTGTTGTTTGGAGGCTAAAGTTGATTGAAGTTGACCAATTTGTTGAGGGTCAAATCTACCTTGTTGAACAACATTGACTTTTTTGGTTAGGGCTCTTTTGTTGTTGTTATAATTTATCATATTTGTAAATTGTATTATGTCTATCTGCTGAACTATTGAAGACTAAAAGAATATTTGATCAAGGGTTTCCCAACATTAGGGTTTGTCCTTGGCTGGTGCCACATCTTGTGTCCTCTTTTCTTGGCTTGTCTTCTACTATTTATGTTTATGTTCTATCTACATTTTACTATCATGTTGATGTGATTGCTAATCTGAATATTGATACTGGGCTAATAAAGAAACTTAAGTAAAATTTCTCTAAAGCACTGAACATACCATTGTTCCCTAAAATTAATAGTTAGCTTATCCATAACTCCTCGATGGCTGCAATCCGAGAGAAACTTGCAGTGGATGTGAATGAAATGGTATCGAGGTGTCCAATCCTAGTTCATACCAAAGAACATGTTATGTGCACAAATTGCATCCACTAAATATGCATAAATATAAAATATTTTTCTTCTCACCCTTAGGAGGATTCGAGACATTCGCTACATGGATACTTAACTGTCAAGCCAAAAATGACTTCCCCTCATTCACAACCTCATTCAGTAAAATTCTCCACCCTTCTACAGAGGTCTATGTGCTTCGCCGACCGTAGATTTTGCAAGCTACTATGATCAACAACTAATATGCCCTCCTAAGAGACCTTTTCTTATATGTGTTGGTGGGTTTCTGTCGAAACTTTGATGGCTCCTTCACCCAACTCCTAACAACATATTTCATGCCCAAATAGATGTTTCTAGCATAGAAGTATCAATCCATGAGTGTTTCTAGCTTATGTGAATGGTACATACATCGATAATATGCTTCCAGAAAAGTAGCAAGCCTTCATTCACTGGTACTGCTCAAAGTCATGGTCTTCACATCAATACATTGTGAGACAATATAGTTGATGACATCTGCACATGGGAAGGTTGGATATCTACATGCAACCCTATTTAGCCCTAATTTCTGGACATTAATGTATACTTGTCAATCCTTTAGATCTACTTCAAAGTTATTTGTTGAAAAATATTCGTTCACTTTCTTCTATGTAAGATATAATTCCTTTTTCAGATACAGTTGAGTGTTTTAGTATACTGGAAAATTTATTACCATTTCTCATCTGCTTCCCCGATATTACTTTCAGTGATATCTTTTGAAGCAACTCTCTTGGGTGCCATGGAAATAATGACTGCTAGAGAGAAGTGCTCAACAATTGTGGTACGTGTGAGAAGGAAAAGGCACTCACGAAAAGTATAAATTAGCTTTTGCAAAACCACTTTCAAAGCAAGATGAGGAAAAAAATCAGTTCACTGATGATCAATATTGCGCAAATTTGTTGGACAAGTGGGGGAGATTGGTAGTGGCAACTGTGCATTGCACAGTATCAGCAGTCAAGGGTGCAGCCTGAGGCTTGAGACTACACAATTTGTAGTTCAGCCTGGGCAGTGACTGGGAGAGACTACATATTGCACAGTCTCAGTGGCCAAGGTAGAAAAATGAGCCCTGGAATTGTGCAATACGTAGTTGGGCCAGCTGTACTATGCATTGTGTACTCTCATAGGTCAAGCCTCAACTTGAGCTTCTAACTTGCACAATGCCTAGCTGGGCAAGGTAGTGCATGGCCACTAGAATTACAAATCTGTCGATCTAAAACATAATGCAAGTTAAAACATGGATATGACTAAGTACGGATATTTGAATGTGAATCAAGTGCAAAAACTTAACAAACAAAAGGAAAAATAAATATGTGAGGAGAGTCATCGAAACGACGATTGCCAATGTGAAAAAACAATAAAATCGATGGGACACTTATGAAAGGCAAACAAAAAACTAAATCAACACTTCTAAAAGCTAATATAAGTTAAAACACTAGCAAACATGAAGAGAAACAAGAAAAACAACACTCATAGAAGCAAAATGATAAAAAGCGACAAAAAAAGAGGCAAAAGACGCCAAAATCAAAACTTAGCCGAAAAAGGAATGAAAACTCCACCGAAGGCTCCTTGATCTCCTTGGGAATGTTATAGCTCCAGGATCGTATCTACAAATGATATCTAGAGGCATCTATTGAATAGATTTAGCCAGATTGGGGTTTATGATGGGCATGCCTAAAATCAAGGAAAAAAAACAGTTGGTGGAAATTTCTAAAAATAGGGACCATGTTACCTCTGGGAAAATAATGATGAATCCCTATTTTCTAGGGATTTCTTTTTCACCTTTTTTTGCTCTTTTTCTTTTTCGAGAAACTTTCCATTCACACTGCCAAGGAATATTTCACAATTTGGGGGAACTGGGTAACTTCCCGACTCATTGCATTTCACATTTTTTGAGCTCAAGGAATGAATTGCACAATTTTTTAGCTTAGTGTTGGGCTTCCATCCATGAATCCATAGTTTTCAAGCTCATGGATGAGCTTCCTGTTAGGATTGCATAATTTCCATGATCAAGCCTAGCTTTCCCTCATGGATTGCGTAGTTTCTAGTGGCAACCCCATAACTGCTACAAGATCAAGTCAGAAAGTTACCTGTGACTTAGAAAATTCAATTATGGAAATAAGCGAACACAAGCATATATAAAAAGAATAAGTCTTGATCAAATCATGAATACTTGACTATAGTTAAAGATAATCTCATGTAAATAGAAAGGAAGGCTCCAAAATCAAATCATATGCAAAATTTTAGAAGGTGGTTGTAGTAGCTACATTAACATATAAATAAAGGGGTTAGGGTTGGTCCTTAACATGTTTTCTATAATGCGAGTCAACCACTTGCAACTATGAGTAATGCGGATAACCGCTTACGGCCTTTATTGAATCTTTAACTAACTATGACTTTGAGTAGGCCCCTTGGGCTTATTACATAAATAAAGGGGTTAGGTTTGAACTCTAACATGCCCTCCCCATCGAAGGAATCCTTGTCCTCAAAACTAAAGCTGTGGAAATTTCTTAAGAATAATGGTCGATTCTCATGTCGCATCTTCTAGAGAGGTGTCTTTCCACTTAATGAGGACTTCCTTGATGGTGTGGCTGTGGAGATGTCTTTTGTGAGTATCGACAACCTATTCTGGTCAGAGCCAAAGTGATCCTTCCTCATCCAATTCAAGTAGAATTGTTTGAACCCTGCAATTGTTCCACACCACTTTCTTGAGGCATGATACATGGAAGACTGGATGGATTTTTGAAGTAGGTAGCTAGGCCAATTTGTAAGTGACTACTCCTATGTGCTGAAGTATCTAATAAGGCCCATAGAATTTTGGTGCTAGTTTCTAGCAACCCTTTTATTTGAGAGATGCTTTCTTATACGACTGGAATCATAGAATTACTTGATCCCCTTATTGAAATGAGCTCTCTGAATGATGTTGGTCAGCCTCTTACTTCATTCTGTTATGAGCTTGATGTAGATTATTATTGAGATGAGTGATCATGGTGGCATGATTCAGTATGAGTTTATCAACTTCATGTACTTTAGAACATCCATGGATATAAGAAACTAGTGAAGGTGGGAGTTGGCTATACACTACCTCATATGGTGTCATTTTGTGTCTTCATGGTAGTTAGTATTATACCACCATTTAGCTAAAGGTAGCCTTTGTACCAATTGATGTTGCTTGTATGAAGTGAAGCATCTCTAATAGGTATCCAAATATTTGTTGATCGCTTTTGCTTCACCATTGGTTTGGAGATGATAAGAGGTACTTAGTTGGATTTTCATGGCCTATAGCTTGAAAAGTTCCTGCCAAAATTTGTTGGTGAAAGTGGGGTCTCGATTAGACATAGTGGAGGTCAGCATGCCATGCAATTTGAAGACCTGGGCCAATAAAACTTGAGACATCAATGTTGGGGTAAATGGGTGTGGTAGAGCACAAAAATGAGGATATTTGGAAAGTATGTCAACAACCACCATGATGACTGATTTGTTTCCTGACTTTGGGAGACCGGTAATCAAATCCATGGAAACCTCCATCCAAAGACAAGCATGCACTGGTAATGGTTATAAAGTTCCCGATAACTTGATTATTTCCCCTTTATTGCATTGGCATACATCACATTCAACTACCAAAGTAAGAATTTCATTCTTCATGTCAATCCAAAAGAAAGAATGATGTTTTTGTACATAAGTCTTCTAAAAGCCTGAATGTCCTACAATCAAAGATGAGTGCAACTCTTCCAAGATGCAGGTTTTGAGGGTGAAGCCCAGGGATAACACTACCCATTCGTTGTAGCAAAGAATATAATCCTTCCAAGAGTACTTTGTTGAGGAATTATGATCTTTTCCTAAGTTATTATGGGTTGGGACAGAATGGGGTGGGAGATTCATTCATTGTAGGCCTCTACAATCCAATCTAGTATGGGTAAAGAGAGTGATAAAAGGGTTCTCTCATCCTCATATTGGCGTGATAAGGCATCAGCCACTACATTGTCACACTCTTCTTGTAAATTATCTCATAATCATATCCCAACATTTTTGCAAGTCATTTGTTTTGCTGTGGCAATGACAGATGTTGCTTTAGAAAATATTTTAGGCTATGATGGTCTATGTGGATTTGGAAACATTGCCCCAATAAGTATGGCTGTTAGGTGCCTACTGCATGTAAGATGGCAATCATTTCTTTCTCATAAGCATATTGACTCAGATTTTTTCCATTGAGTTGTTGACTGGTGAAATCCAATGGTCTACCTTCCTGCATTAATACAACGCCAATACCCATACCTGAAACATCACATTTAATCACAAAATATTTGGTTAAGTCTGGTAAGGCCAATACTGGAGTGGAGCACATGCCTTGTTTAAGAGCCAAGAAGTCTCGTTGAGCTACATCAGTCCATAGAAATTAATTTTTCTTGAGAATATTAGTGATGGGTCTGGAAATGCGTCCATAATTGTAGACAAATATGTGATAGTAACCCGTGAGACCCAAGAATCCCTTAAAACTGTTCAAAGTCTTTGGTTGGGGCCAATCTTGCATTGCCTGATTCTTTTTCGAGTCAACCCTCACTCCTTCACGACCCACAATGTGTCCCAAATACTCTACTTCTTCCACAACAAAGGAGCACTTGGATAATTTGAAAAATAATTTGTGATCTTAGAGCAATTGCAATATTTGGTCAACATGTTGAAGATGTTTGTCCCATGTTATGTTGTAGATGAGAAAATCATCTACGAAGACAAATACAAATTTTCTGAGATATGGTTTCAGAAGGTGGTTCATAAGGCTTTGAAAAATGGATGGTACCTTAATGAGACCAAATGGCATGACCAAGAATTCGTAATGGCCTTAAATAGTTTAGAAGCATGTCTTGGGAATGTCCACTTCCTTCATGCATATTTGGTGATAGCTTGAGTGAAGGTCTAGCTTGGTAGATAATACAGCACCATGCAGTTCATCAAGCAGATCATCAACAACTAAAATAGGAAATTTGTCCTTGATAGTGAGCTTGTTAAGGGAATGAAAGTCAAGACACATGTGCCATTCTCAATCTTTCTTTAGAGCCATAAACATTGGAGATGAATAAGGGTTGGTGTTGGGGTGAATAACACTAGCTTCGAGGAGTTCCTTTATGATTTTTTCAATTTTATTCTTTTTGGAAAAAGGATATCGATATGGGAAGACATTTGGAGGTTGGGCTCCTAGGACCAACGAGATGTTGTCATCATTATCACCCCTCGAGAGTGGAAGCTCTTTAGGTTTGTCAAAGACCCAATTGTGGCAATCTAATACTTGTTACATCTTAGGTTGAATATGAGGAGTAGTGGATTCAATGGCATGGATGGTATTGAATTGGGCTACTACTTCATGATGGCCCTTTTTTTAAAGGTTCTCCATTCGATTCGAGCTAATGATAGTAGGAGCACCTGCCTTGAGTCCCCTCAATGTATCTATGTGGTCATTCTGCTTAAAGCTCATATATAACTCATGGAAATCCATTATTATAAGGCCCAATCTGCGAAGCCATTCAACCCCAATGACAATGTCACAACCACCCATTTCAATGGAAAACATGTGGGTTTTTATGTGTTGTTAATCCCCCATCTGAAGCTTAATATTTTCACTGCATACTTCATATTTCAGGGTCCCCCCATAAGCGATAAGGACTTGGAAATTAATATCGCTCGTACAAAGAACTGAACAACGTTTTTGACTCTCTCATGGACAAAATTATGAGTGATTCAACTATCAATCAATATCACGATTGGTCGATGTTTAATAGAACATCATATTTTGAGAGCCTGGGGTGAATAAATTCCAACCAAGGCGTGTAGGGATATAACCAGCTAATTTGGTGTAACAATGAGATCATTGTCTGAATCATTTTGGGTTTCATCTGCTTCTTCCTTAGGAACCTCAGGGGATGGAGCTTCATTTGCTGATTTGTTATGAGTGGCATCAATTTGAAAGAATTTTGGTTCCTTGCATTTATGTCTAGTGGAGTACTTGGCACCATAGTAGTAACACAATCCTTTTTTCCTTCTTTCAATCATTTCTATTGGTGACACCTTTTAAACTTTAAGTGTTTGGGTGGGGCACAGAGCCTAGGTTGGACATGCCTCAGTGATGGAATTTGGATGATTAGACTGGGCATTTAAGGCGACTTCCACATCTTAGGCCTTATGGCATGCATCCAACCAAGTTGTTGGGCGATGCATTCGAACATGGACTTGGATGGATTCCTTTAGGATACTAATGAAACATTCCAATTAAAATTCATCTCGTAGGCCTTCATTTCTAATGGCCAAGTGTTTGAAGGCTGCAGTGTAGTCCTTTATTGTACATGTTTTCCTGAACTTAGTGAGACAATCCAAAAAATGAGATTCTCGATCAAAGCAATCACATATAGCTTTTGAGAAAAATTTCCAAGTTTCCCTGCCTCGATAACATTTCTGATGCTAATGCCACCACATACATCTCTCTTGGTCCAAGTAAATGGATCCCACATGTAGTTTAGTTCCATTGTCGCATATATCATTAAGGAAGAAATATCGTTCCATTTCTGTTACCCATACTGTTGGGTTAGAGCCATCAAATTGGTACATGTCCACCTTCGGTATCGGGTGGTTCGAAGGGTGGTCACCTCCTTGGAAGTCAATGTGATGGATGAATTCTCCTTCTATGTGTGTATCAACACTAGGCTCCTCCCTCATGAGTTTGTGAGACGCTGTTATAGCGTTTGTTAGTTTTTCGAGCTTGGAGGTAATGAATGCCTGGAAGTCATCGAATATTTTCTCAAGGTTGTCGACCTTGTTAGTTTTCCTTTCTGCAGCCATAAATTGAGACCTAGTACAAAGCTCACACAAGCCCTAGTTAAATTTGAGCTTACCTAGAATAGTATGCCTAGAAAGAGGGCGAATTTAGTGACGTGGGTCACTTGAAGCAGCGTCAGGAAAAAATTTGGACCGCCGGAAAATTGGGTGCTTATGAGTGAAGTCTCTGGAAAGCATCTCGAGATTGCCTCAATTTTTTTTATTTGTTTTACTCCCACCTGATCAATACTACAATGGCTAAATTCCAGAAATCTTGATATTGCCAATTATCCTGCGAAAATCAGGTCAGGACTATTGCGATTATCTGATCTAGATTATGGTAGTCAAACCATCATTGCAAAAAGAGATTGATATATGTTGTAGAAATACCAATTGCTGAAATTGATCTTGTACAATGGTGACAAAACCCTAACTATTGGATCTTATATGGACAGTGGCAGTCGAACCCCAACAATTGGATCTAATCTGTAAGAAAAGGTTGGGGGTGATCTTCATATAACAAAGGGAATTATGGTCAGGAATCAGTGTTAGGTGCTACAGATCGCAATATACGTAGGGTTTCAACAATAGTACTCAACCCAATATTTTAGGAAGCTAACTAAGGAGGATCGACCACACCCTTAGATGTACTACCTAAATACCTTATTATATGTGCAAGTAATATCCCCAAGTGTTGTTCTTAGTGTATTGTAGTGACAAGAAGGTCGATGGTTTAACTAAGGTTAGGTTTCAAGTTATCATATGGGGCTTTCGATATACCCAAGGGTACGTGGAAGTGCAATCCATGGGCAGTTTTGTCTAATGTGCTACTATTTGAAGGGGTACCCACAAAGGTTACAAAGGAGTCCAACAAGCATGACCACCTCTTGTAGTTCCTACATGCATGCCTCCCCAAATCTGTAGGTCTATTCGCTCAGCGATGGTTCTCATGGTTTAAAGACGTCGAAACACGTATCTATCCTAAAACAAATCTGCAAAAATTTGAGGTACATCTGGCCCTGGAAAGTGCTCTGATACCACCTGAATTGCTCTTGACCTCTGAGAAATTCAGAATACCATAAATACGAAGCAATATAGCCCAAAACAAAAAATTATCACATGAAATGAGACAAATTGTAAGATATTTTATTATTAAAAAGTAGATTACAATGTTCACTTGCCTCTTCGAGGGGGAAACCTCCAACAAAGCAAAACTCAATTACAATAAGACTCGATAATCTTCCCCCTACTAAGTATGATTATTTATAGCTTAATGACAACCAAAACACTAACTACTAGTGGTCCCTTGCATAACACAAGTTAACCAACATAGTTACCGCTCAAACAAGAAAATGACCTAGTACGCGTTTTTTTGAGGTTGCAAAAAATCACTCGATTTTGAAAAGTGGTGATTCATAATAAATGTTTTTTTTTTAGCATATTTTTGGCACTTTAAATTTTCTTATGAATCAAGTATGAATTTTTTTTCAAATGTTAGTGATTTTCATGCTGATTTTGAAAAGTGTTGATGCAACATCAACACAATTTTTCTTAGAGGGCTTATTTTTGACACTTTAAATTTTTGTATGTATCTAGTATGAACATTTTTTTTTGTTAGTGATTTTCATGTTGATTTTGAAAAGTGTTGATGCAACATCAATACAATTTTTTTTAGAGGGATTATTTTTGACACTTCAAATTTTCTCAGATTTCAGGTTTCTGCGAACTTCATATTTGTGTAAATCATCTTCCAGGTTTGTATCGCATTGGGTTTGTTGTTATGATCGACGTTTCGAACCAACAACGGTGGTTCATCATCACGATGAGAAAGATTTATGAAAGACTAGTCTATCATTTATATCCATAAATAGTTGTTTGGGATGCAAAGCCGACAATAATCTTAAGGAGTATTAATTTTTTTATGTATCTAGTATGAACATTTTTTTTGTTAGTGATTTACATCTTGATTTTGAAAAGTGCTAATGCAATATCAACCCTTTTTGTTTAGAGGGCTTATTTTTTACACTTTAAATTTTCTAATGTGTTAAGTGTAGATATTATTTTTTAATGTTGGTGATTTTCATGTTGATAATATAACATAAAAAAATAAAATAAAATAAAAAAACATGACAAAAAATATTCAAATATAACAAAAATATATATAAAAAAATAAAAACAAAAACAAAACAAAAAATGAAAAACTAAAAAAAAACAAAATTAACTTGTAAAAAAATCGATAAAAAAATATTAAAAATAATAAAAATAATAAAAAAACATTAAAAATAATGCAAAAGAAAACAAATATTCAAAAAAAAAATAAAAAATAAAAAAACACAAAAAATAATACAAGTAATAAAAAATAAAAAACATGACCAAAAAAATCAACTATAAAACATATAAAAAAAGATTAAAAAAAACTAAAAAAAAATAAGCAAAAAATATGGAAAATATTTAAAAAAGACAACACAATTTAAGAAAAAATAAAAAATTAACAAAAAAAAATAAAAACGGTGCCGATTCCAGAATCGGCCCCTGCCACCCCAGGGCCTATTGTGCTGCGGGGGTGGGTAGTGAGGGGACTGCGTGTAGCTCCCTCCCCTCCCACCCCTGCAGCCCAGCCGACCCGGGCTTGGCAAGGGTCGATTCCTGGGCCGCGGGGATGGGCAGGGAGGGGATTGCGTGCAACTCCCTCCTCGTCCACCTCCACGGCCCTGTCACCCCCGGGCTGGCTAGGCCATGGTGGTGGGCGGGAAGCGAGCTACATGCAACTCCTTCCCAACCCACCCCCACGACCTAGCAAACTCGGGGTTGGTAGGGGCCGACTACGGAGTTGCCGCCTGCCACCCCAGTGCTAGTTGCGCCACGGGGTGGGTAGGGAGGAAGTTGCATGCAACTCCCTCCCCACCCACCCCGCAGCCCAGTCGGCCCCTGCCACCCCTGGGTTTCGCTCAATAGCAGGGAAAAAAATGAAAAAAAGAAAAGAAAGAAAAGGCCCTAGGGTGGCAGGGGTCGATTCTGGGAATTGGCCCTTGCCACCCCAAGGCCTTTTTTTTGGTTTTTTTTCTTATTTTTTTATTTCTTTTAATCAAGCCCCTGCCACCCCAAGGCCTTTTCTTAGTTTTTTTTTTTTTTCAATTTTTTTTTAAATGATTTGTATTATAATATTTTTTTATTTTTTTAATGTTTTATTTTATTTTTTATATAATTTAATTTTGTTAATGTTTTTATATTCATTTTCATTTTTTTTTATTATTTTGTTTCTATTGTTTTTTTTAACTTCAAAAATAAATGTATTTTATTTGTTTTTGTCAATTTGTTTTTTTCTTAAATTACATTAAATTTTTGAAATATTTTCCATTTTTTTATTTTTTTGTTTTTATTTTTTTTAATTTTAAATTTTACGAGTAAATTCTGATTTTTTTTACATTTTATAGGTTTTTTTTCTTTTTTGAATATTTTTTATCTTTGATATTTTTTTGTTATGTTTTTTATTTTTGATTTTATGTTTTATTACTTATTATTATTATTATTTAAATTTTGTGTTTTTATTTTTTATTCTTTTCTTGCGATATTTAAAAAAAAAATTCTTGTATTATTTTTTGTGTGTTTTTTTTAATATTTGAATTATTTGATTTATTTTTTTAGTTTTTTTATTTTTACAAGTTAATTTTGTTTTTTTTTTCTTTTTTTTTTAAAGGTTTTTTAGTCATATTTTTTTTTTCCATAATGTCATGTTTGAAATGTTTTGAAAACTTAATTTTTTTTTGTAGTCATAATCTTTGGTTTTAATTCCATGGTTGAAAAATTGTCAATATTTTATTGTTTTACTAAGTCATGATATTTTATTTTTAACTTCATTATTAAAAAATGTTGAAAATTAACCCTGAAAAAGAAAAAAAAAAAAATATATATATATATATATATATATATATATATATATATATATATCCAACATCAACATTTTTTTTTAGGGTGTTTTTTGCACACAAAAAATTGGTTTTTACTGCCATTTAAAAAAAAATGAAAATGTACCCCAAAAAAAATGTTATTCCAGCATCAACACTTTTCATTTTCAGACTATTTTTTCATGTTTTTTGGGGGTTTTTGGACTAGAGTACCCGTTCTGAGGTAATAGTTCTCATTTGATCAGTAACTATGTTAACCACTTTATTTATTAACTATGGTCGTTTACAACTAATTGTGGTCCCTTTTCTATAATGTTGGTCAACTAATTACAATTATTATTAATATGGATAAGCTCTTACGAGATCTCTTGAGTCTCTAACTAACTATGAATCTAACTTGGCCCCGTGGGTTTATTGCATAAATAAATGGATTAGGGTTGGACCTAACATGTTTTTTATAATGCGGGTCAACCAGTTACAATTATTATTAATGCGGATAACTGCTTACGGGATTCAGGAACTCTCTAACTAACTATGAATCTGACTAGGATCCTTGGGCATATTACATAAATAAAGGGTTTAGGGTTGGAACCTAACACAACACCTCAATGGCCGTCGACATGATATGTAAAATTCATCACTTAGCAAGATCAACTTCCTACAAATCTTTGCATATCCTCACATCATTTCTACAAAATGCACCATAGGGTCCACCATCGTGAGCACGTTTACCACCACTTCCCTTTGCATGTGTTAAACATCCATTCCAATCGATAGAGCCTCCCCACTCATGTGTTACATCATGTAATAGGCCCCCTCATCTTATTTGGAATTCATTACCATCTACTCTAGCCCGAAGGCCATCTCACTTGCATGGCTTGTAGATCAGCCTCATTTGTATCTTCTTCACTTATTGCTAACCAACCCTACTCCCTGGCCACCTTATTCATTTACGATGGATAAATATGAGAGCTCTTATGTGTTCTACATTGGGCATATCACCCCTTCATACAACATAAGCTCATTTTCATCACTACTTCCACCTCACCAACCCGGCACTGAGACCAACCAATGGGTCCCTAGCCCTCCACAAAATACACTTTACATTCATCACCATGTAGGTCACTATTTTCATGGGGAACCTATCTCCATGTATGTACATCCCAAACCACCTTTAAATTATTTTCGCAACTGTAAATTTTTTTTAGGAAAATGGTTCCCACCCATATTTTCATGCCTTGTACCCGGTGACAGTCCCTAGTCGCCCTTGGTCAGAGTTCGCACATATTCCACATTCATTCACCCTCTTCATGCCAGTCAAAACATACTCAAACCTACCCTGGATTTCCTACCAACTTCAGGGCCACTCCCCTCAAAATAACTATTTTGACTGCTGCCACTCACATTATAGCTCTGAACTTAGACATGTTGTCCGTATCCATTCATATTGTCAACTTTCATTATCAATCCTTTTTCACCGACCTTATTACAGTCAGTTCCACTTCACATCTTGATTTTGCAAATCATCATTTCAGGTGACTGATGCCTCTTTCCTGTCGAATTCAACTCTAATCTTCCAAGATCGAGGTAGCACCCTGGGTGGTACCCCCCCCCCTCCCGCTTCAGGGACATCCTCGGGTCGCACAATGGGACTCATTATTGACCATTGATGTCATAGATCTCCCTGAAATTAGACATCAACATAAGCTCTCATTTCAGTGTGGTATCGTACTTCATGACCATTATTGTTCTCTCATTTAGTTGAAGAACCATGCATCACTTAAAACCTGACTCAGTAGTGCCTACATCTTAATGCATGGGAGGTACCCAGAATCGAAGACCCATGCATCCATAAGCACCTCACTTCAGTAGTGCTTCACCTTTTCTTGATGCATGGGGGCATCTGACTCTTTCTATGTGTTAGAAGCGTCGTTGGCATCAAGAATTAGCATCATCGACTATCATCATGTCATCCATTCCAACACTAACTTGACATGAATATTTCCTACCTTACTGTAATAAATAGCAACTAGTCATCATAATGAGCATGGGACATTCTCACCTTGTATAAGCACTATTTTCAAAGCATGCTTATCTTTTGTCCTTAATTAAGGTTTTTCCCTACTCATCTCTATAGCAAGTTATTCTCTCTATGTAGAATTTGATCAGACTCTCAGTCAGGAAAGTAAAGGTGATGTATTTTGGCTATACATTTTCTCCTAACCTCATACATTAGGGGGGAATTATTGACACTAGAAAATTGTACACATATTTGTATAATCTAAAAGATGCCCAAAGTCATCTAGCAAAATGCACAAGTGAATATTTTCAAGCTGAACACATTATGAATTTCAAAAAAAAAAAATTTCTCCTAAGGTCCATTGTATTTTGAATTAAAAATTGATGACTACGCAACTTTCCCTTTGATAGTCACGTGACACATGATATTGCCTTTGAAGGTTGCTCAACGCACGATATTTCCTTCGAAAGCCACATGGTCAAGGAAACGACTAACTCAGTAATTCGGGACCACTTCCCACACTTGGAAGATGACCCCCTTAAAATATTTTAGTTATGTACATCCAAATTCAAGTCACCCTAAAGATATTCAACCCTCAAAGGAATCCTCTTGTCCTACTCATAATTCATTTTCATTCATGAACCAAGAGAGGGAAGATGGATTCAAAAAATATATATATAATCAGGCCATGGGAGAGACAACAAGAAAACAATGTTATGCTAGCCAAATTTCTATCAGAGAAACCCTTAATTTCATTGTTGAAGCAGAAGAAGTAGATCACTATTGTGTTGGCTGAATTGCTTCTTAGAAATCCATCACTCTAGTGTGGACAATATTTGACCATTGAGAGAGCCTTAATACTTCTTGGATAGAGAGGAGAATCTTGCAAAGAGAGTGAAGAAAGGAACCTCCTTGTTGATGATTTTTTAGCACCATAGCTCAAATAATTCTCTTCAAATGTTTAATATTCTACTATTTGTATTCATCTTCTACCACCACTAGTCAATAAAAGGAGCCATTTTCCATCATTATGTTGAATTTTTTTCCCCAGGAAAAATCGTAATCTTTCATTTATATTTGAAAAATTACATATAGTAAATGCTGAGCAGCATATTCAGTGAGTCTTGTATCCTTGTCTATGTAGGTATGTACATTCATGTCTCAAAAAGATCTGTTGTTGTTCTCATTACCACGCAGGGTAATCAGATAAGTGATATATATAAAATAATTACAACGATGTTTGCCACGCAGGATGAGTGCAGTAAAAGTTGTGAATCATGCATAGATATATACAAAAGTAAATAAAAAAATTGTTCCAATATATGTGGCCAAAAATATATTCAAAAATTATGTAACTACGGCTTGTCTTCCCTATGATATGCTTGATCTATGTACATCCAATGGTAATATTGGTACTGCTTAGCTTCAACCAGTTCCTGTATCAGCCACTATCCTCTGGGTAATATCGCGACCTCCTTGGAAAGTTGGTCAGTGCCTTGGTTGTATTGCCTGTAAATGTGATGACATGTGATTCTGTTAAATTGTGATTTGAACAATATCACTTCATCCATAATATGTTTAAGTGTGTGTGCATGGTAGGTAGACACATTGTTGAACGCGTTTATAATGATTTTTGAGTCACCAAAAATCTGCAAATTGATGCATTCATGTCCCAGTGAAAAACACAATAGATGACGAAGAGTGATAAGTTCAATGTAATTATTAGTGCCATCTCCAAGTCCCATTTTTACACTATAATAATGATGTTCATTTATATGCAGAATGAACCCCTCCCTACCCAACAACCTTGATCCTGTGTAGCCCCATCAAAAAAGGCCTAGGGAGTGGACTTATCAATCAAGGCAGGTGCAATATAGCGGCGCGGTGCAGAGGGTTTGTTATCAGGTATTTCGTGGTAGGCTGAGAGAATATTGGCCACCATTACAGCCCCGTTCATATTCCCTTCATCAAAAATGATTATGTTCCTTGTTAGCCATATGGTCCAGCAATAAATCAAAGGAAGGTTTATCAATTTAGAACCTCGATTTGTTGTACTCCAATCATTCCATGCATTTATAATGTATTCCGCTTGCCATCTACCAGATTGTAAAGGATTTGCAATTGTTTCCTAGAGATATTTTGAGAATTCACAACTTAGGAAAAGATGGTCAGTAGATTCAGATTCCTTTTTGCATAATACACACAAGCTAGGGCCATGAAAGGATCGTCGAGGTAATTGATGTCTTGTAGGGACTTTGTAGCTGAGCACGTAGTAGAAGAAAATTTTGGTCCGTGAAGGAGCACCCAACTTCCAGATTAAACACCACCAATCATGAGGATTCTCAGGTTGCCTGTGAGTACTGATTGTGAGGTATCCTAATTTAGGCGTATATAATCCATTATCTGCCATACTCCATATGAGTTCATCCGGTCCTTCCAAAATTCTGATATGGGATTCAATCAAAGCATCAATGTAATCATGCCAATCTCAGTGCCGTTGAGGTGGTAGATGAAGTGCATCAACAGATTTCCATCCTTGGGAGAGAATTGTAGTATTCTCTTGGTCAGCAATGTGTGTTATGATAGATATACCCCTATGGTTCAGCAGATGTACAAGCTCTCTGGAAGACGGTATCTGGCCCCTCCTCCTGCCCAGGGGTCTATACCAATACGGACTCCTGTGCCATCAATGATTCTCCAAACCAGATGGTTTCAAATGATGGGAAGGGAATGTATCGGAGCTTTCCATACCATGGAGATGCATGTCTTATTACAATCAAGTAAGCGCGCCCAATCCATAATTTGCATGGGCCAGATATATTTGTTATATGAGACTTTGGTCCAGAGATTCTGACCTGTAAGGACAGCCCATTCCATTTTAGCAGCCAGTGCCTGTGCAAAGTCCTTGAGATCTTTTAGCCCCAACCACCCCACTTTTTAGGTAGTGCAATCTTTTTCCAGCTTACCCAAGCGAATTTTTTTTTGTCTTGATGCCCATTTCAAAGGTATCCGCTCCAAATTTGTTGAAGATGAACCAACATGTTCCCTGGGATCCATGCAAGGGACATCCAGAATACTAGTGTGGCCTCCAGGATATATTTGATGAGGACCAATATGCCAGCTCTTGATAAGAACCAATGACTCCAGTGAGAAAACCACTTTTCCAACTTAGTGACTAGCCAGATCCAATCACCAATTTTCTGGCTCAAGGGTTTAATCCAGAAACCTAGGTATTTGAACCCTTTGTCGAGAGGAATGATGATATAAGGGAAATGGTTCTGTGTGCACCAAGACTCTTGTACGGTGGTGGAGACAAGGGTGATGGTGGATTTCTCCTGATTAGCAAGCATTCCAGCAGCCTTAGAAAAAAGGGCAAGAGCACTGGCAAAAGAAGTATTATCTCTGATGCTTCCATCAAGGAAGATGAGGACATCGTCCACAAATAAAAGATGAGTAAGATAGCTCTGCTCCGTAATTTTGAGCCCTAGTAGTCTACCATTCCTCTTGTCCTGGATGAGAATACGACTGAGACCTTCCATAAAAATAAGGAAGAGGAGGGGAGAGAGGGGACAACCTTTTCTAAGTCCCCTCTCAGCATGGAAGAAATGGGATGCAGATCCGTTGATGAGGACAGTAAATGTAGTAGTGGTAACGCAGGCCATAATCCAGGTGATGAAACAATGGGGGAAGCCCAGATGTATAATGAGCATTTTGATATATAGCCAACTGACACAATCAAATGCTTTAACCAAATCAATCTTTAATATGATGCCCTTAAGCTCTTTAGACCTGACGGAGTGAATGGCTTCCTCATCTGTACCAATGGCTTCATAAATATGCCGATTTTCCAGGAATGAAAATTGTTCTAGGGAAATATACTGAGAGAGGATTGGTCGGATCCTATTAGCAATGATTTTGGCTATGATCTTCTATAGGTAGTTGCATAGGGAAATGGGCCTGAAGTCATTAAAGGAGGAAGGTGAATCTAACTTAGCGATAAGAGAAATGAAAGTGGAATTTATAGCATTATAGAGCTTCCCAGTGATTTGACATTCCTCAATCACTTGTACTAGATGATTACCCAATAATTCATAAAAAGCAAGGTAAAATTCTACCGACCATCCATCTGGCCTAGGACTCTTGTCCCTTTTGAGCCATTTTAGTGTGCCTTCCAGTTCTGGTGATGTAACAGGAGAGTTGAGATCTACCTCTTGTTAGCCTCTTGCTACAGCAGGTATTCATTTTTCATGATTGACATTTTCACATGCCAAATATGTCATACTTTGCAGGCTGCAGTGTTCCATATTTCCAGAACAGACCAATGAAGATGCCATGAAAGTATCTTGGTCCAAATGCCACTGTTGTATTCCACATTTTGATCACAGTTATCAGGCAACTTTTGCGTTCAAAGGAGGTACTCAAGCTGGAATTCACTAATCTCCCCTTCTTCTCATTTCCCCCCAAGTCACTTACTAACATCCCCCAAGAGGTCAAGATCTGCTTGAGCCTCTCAGTTTCATCATCTCCATGACACTCGCCTTGGTAAGGATTTGCTTTACTCAAGGACTGCTCACTCATCATCTGTGAGCCCTCTTTTCCCCAACAAAGCCTAAGGTCTCATACCTTAGCGCCCTCTTTTAATCTCCATGTTAACTACTAACTTTATTATATAAACTCCCTATCAGTTTTCCCTTCCCCTATTAAAATCATATATATAAACTCCCCTATGTAAATACCCCTCCCTGGCAATATAGCCATATTCTCTATAAGTCCGGGAAATCACAGTCCATCTGGGGCTGTTTTTAGCCCATCCGAGTCATTAAGGAACTAGTTTGACATCTGGTCAGCTAGTAATCTCTCCCTTAACCCTAAAAACCCCCCAAAAGCCCATGTTTTCACCTTTCCCCTTGTAAAATTTCACCCTAACGCTGTAAAAAACCCATATTCTGCCCCTAACTCAAAGTTTCTGTGCATAATTATTAAGCCCGCGCCTGTAAAACCCGCATAAACCCGTTTCCCTAAGTTTTTAACCCACCCGCACAAATATTAAAAAACGAATATACTCCGCATATACCCCACACTAAACCCGCCGCCCTTCGCATCCGCCGCCAGCCGTCCGATCCACGGCCCCGCAGATCGGCGATGGGCGGGCCGCCCCATCCCCGAACCGCCCGAACCTTAGCGTCCGGGAGATGGGCGGTATTACCGCCGTACGCCCGCCACGCGTCAAGCGCCGGGCTGTGGCGGAGCCCCTCCCTCCGAAACCGCCATCCCCGAAAAGCGGTGCGCCCGATACCACTTACTGCCTCCAGCCTGGTGACGTCACTGCCTACGTCACCCCCTGCATAGTCACATCCCACGTCGCCCTCCGCCCAATCACCGCGTCGAGTCATCTGCCTGCGTGGCCTCCTGCCACGTCACTGCCGCGTGTCCCTGCCATCGTACCTGCCACGTCATCGTCCGTACATGATGACGTCATGCTGACATCATCCCGCCACGTCGTCCTACTGACGTCATGCTGATGTCATCCACCGTACAATGTCACATCATGCTGACGTCATCAGCACTTTTTTGGGCGCAAAGGCGCGAAAGTCGCACTTCGGAGCCCCGGAATCCAATTCTGAGGTAGTTTTTGATGAGTGATTTGCGCTAGGCGCAAATTGCTCATCGCTAGATTTTTTGGGCTTGAATGGAGAATCTTCAGGGAATCTTTAGGGAATCTTCTCATCATGCAGCCCGAGGAAGCCCGAAAAGGCGCAAAAATGATTTGTTTTCTTCACAGAGCATATCAAAAGGACCAAAAAACAATTCCAGTTGATACAGAGGCCGAACAGTGGCCATTTACTGGTGATTAGACCCGCAGCACATCAGATCAGCAGTCCAGATCTTGTCAAAGAGTATCAGTGGACAAAAAGCAGCCAAAGAGTATCAGCCGAAGATCTGTTTAGGGGCTCGAAGCACCTGTTCATTAATGAAGCCCCCAGAAAGTCAAATCAATAAGCATCAACCCATCCTTGCCCTCAAATCACCATTAAGGCATTCAAAGCACTAGGACAGTAAGGAAGCAGAGACCCATGCATATTTATTTCAGAAGATATTGCCCCGAGGCACCCAGGACTACATCACTTATTCATTTCTGTTTACGGATACCCCAGCGTAGCTCAAAGATATTTTCTAGCATTTACTTCTGGATAGGATTACGTTAAAGTAATCAATTTTCTGTCAGACCTATTAAGTCAGCTGTAATAGATGGTTCCAGATAAATCTTCCCTATATATACCACTCACTGTATGGCTTTAAGGGTTGGTTGGTTGATAGTTTTCAGTAGAGACTCGCACTGTATACCTGACATGTTTTCTGTAATCAAAGACTGCTGAAAATCTTGGAGGAAAGACTGTCTGCTCTATGTCTAATGGTCTGAAGAAGTGAAGATGGAATTCCTGTGCTGCAGCCTGAAGCAATAAGTGCCTCTTATCTCTGTGTATGTGTTTGCCATTATCTAAATAGCAGGAAAGAAGGAATAGCCTAGAATTAGTTTAAATACTCTCTATGCTCGATTTCTGTTGTTTTTAGATGTTTTCCTCTGAATGAATTGGTTATGAATATTGAATTCCTTCTAGCTCATGTTTACCCCAATTCACCTGTGTTGGCCAATTATGTAGGGATTCTTAATTGCCCCTAGATAGCGCCCTGTTACTTTCTTTGCTAATCTGTTGGAGAGATTCTTAACTGCCTCTCTTTCTTTAGAATTCATTTCATCCTTTAAACCTGAAAATTGCTTCAGACTCAGCTATCTTGCTCCATGTTCCCTCACTGTTATTAAGAAAACGCACCAGCAGTTCCCCTCCTCGACTCCACGCCCAATGGTTTGAAAACTTACCAGACTATGTCTTGCCTCTCTACTTGAAGCGTCTTCCTTCCCACCGAAAACAATATAAAACCCCTGTGCATCATACCTAGCCTAAAATCCTTTCAAACAAAGCTAAATCTAAAAGAGAGAGCCCTCTCTGACTGCAGGCAAGCTAGAACCTGCAGTCCAAAGTTGGTTTGTGGTTACCTCGGCCGTATCCTTTTCCAGAGCTTAAAGGACAACCTAAGTGATAACATAATGGCGACTCCGCTGGGGACCTTCCTCAGATAATTTCACAAAGTTTCACGAAGAAAGTTGGAAAGCTCTGCTAGGAGGAACCAAACCTTCACAGCCACTCTTCAAGTCTAGTTCTGATCTTTGATGGTGGACAGAGATCAGGCACTCAAAGTTAATATATCCACCTGGCGACTCCACATCATCCTCATAATAAAGACTCCACTGGAGAAATGGACCCAAAAGAAATTTATGAGCAGATCAGGCTTTTGACCTGGATTTTGATCCAAGAGGTCATGTTCTTTCTCTTCCATAAAATTTTGCTGTACATATTGTTTAAATTTAACCTTTATGATTTTCCTTTAGAAAATGTTGAAGAAAGCCCTCCTTGCACATCAGAACGACAGCCTCTAAATGCAGCTGATGCTCACCTCATAGTCCAAGGGGACACTACTGTCAAATCAAATCATCCTATCCTTGTTCATACCGAACCCAATCATTTAGCCCCTGTACACAATCCTGTGCCTCGTAAAGTTCCTGATAGATACAAGCCTCTCATTTTGCCTCCCCTGCTTAATCCTTTACCCAAAAATCATCCCATGAAGCTCCCAAAATTTGATGGAGAGAATGGAGTTACTACCCAAAAGCACATCCAGGTTTTTGAAGATTATTTAAACATTTTTGAGGTAGAAGATGAGGATGTTAGTGTTAGGCTGTTTGCCCTTTCTTTGCAAAGTGAAGTTAGGACTTGGTTTAAAGCATTGCCTGAGGCAAGCATCTCGAATCTCCAGTAGCTATTCAAACTCTTCCTTGATAGATGGATGATCAAAGTTAATTTCCTCATGCTTATAGAAGAATATCAACAGTTAAAAAGGATTCCAACTGAAATTGTCCAACAATTTTCTGAGCGATTCAATCAGGTTTATCACTCTTTACCATTGAATATACGACCTCCCCCTGATTTGGCTCTACTACATTATCCAGCAGCATTCGATCCCGAAATAGAATTTCATCTGAGAAAAAGGAGCCCCTCTACTATGCAACAGATGCAGAACATGGCAGTAGATGTAGAGGTTAATCTGAAAATTAGGGAGGAGAAGTTGAAAGCAGAAAAAGAGGGTAAACTGGATACCTGGCTAAAGAAAGCAGAGGAATTAAAGCAGACATACACAATAGAAGTTGAAGGTTTAGAGCACCACAAAGGATCTGTTTTGCAAAAGGAAAGTAATGGTATTCCTGAACAAACCGGCTACAAAACAGATGACATATTCATGCAGCCATACATGATGGAGCAATCTCCTGATATAATATATGAATGTAATAGCTGCTCTTCTTTCAACTGTCTGCCCAAATATGATCTGTATGACGATGATTATGAAACCAACGATCAGATCAGCCTCACAGAGGGATCAGAGCCTATTGTGGCAGAAAGCACAGTTCAGGCTCATTTGCTTGAACCCAATGATCAGCAGGCCCAGTTTAGCTGCGAAGAAAGGGAGGAAAAAGCAGAGGGTGTTGAGTTCAGCGAAGGAACTTTACCATTTTGTTTCAAGTCTTTTCAGTTTATTAGGGGAAATCATCATGCCATTTATAATCAAGTGTCACCATATTTTGATATTGACCGGCTGGAGGAAAATCCAGACCCCGCACTTAATGCATTAACACTACATTTGCAGCTCCAAAGTGTCGGTGAGTGTCAGATTGAGGAAGACTCAGAAGCAGCAGCATGTGACCAAAAAATCTGACTGGATTCCCAGCCTGTTGACTTTCAGCCATCTCGGATATTTGAAGAAGAAAAAGAACAGTCAGCACAAATCTGTCAGGTGCCATATGAGCAGGCCTTCAAAGAATTACAGGTTCCATTCCATGTTTTTCATAACCCATCTGATGATAAGTTGTGTGATGAGGAAATTCACTGCTCTTCTCCGCTAGCAAGCTGAAAGACTCAAAATCAAGTTCTTGATGATTCCCCAAGTTCAAAGCATGATAGCTACCCCAAACTTTTGTACAGTTCTTCAAGTCAGTCTGGCAATAATGTATATATGCTACAGGACCCTTTTGTACAATTTCTTGTTTCAGCAGAAAAGGTCAGCAGCTTCCTGATCTTCTCAAAGATTAATAAAGCCTTATTAGATTGCAAGATCTCCATTCCAGGTAACAACAAGCATAAGCAGCAAGCACCTTTCATATTTATAATGCTTACGTGGTTGCATTGGCTGTTTCATTTCACCTAACGGCAAAGAAAGTACTGGTTAGGTTAGGTAGGTAGGATTAATAAGGCAACCGGCCAAGTAAATTTTGGAGAATACAGCAGTAATTAAAAGCAAGGCAGTCTGACCTGCTGTTCTTGACTTTTCACAAGGAAAAGCCATCCCCAAGTGGAGCCACTGTTAGCCTCCTGCTGCAGCAGGTATTCATTTTTCATGATTGACATTTTCACATGCCAAATATGTCATACTTTGCAGGCTGCAGTGTTCCATATTTCCAGAACAGACCAATGAAGATGCCATGAAAGTATCCTGGTCCAAATGCCACTGCTGTATTGCCCATTTTGATCACAGTTATCATGCAGTTTTTGCGTTCAAAGGAGGTACTCAAGCTGGAATTCACTAATCTCCACTTCTTCTCATTTCCCCCCAAGTCACTTACTAACATCCCCCAAGAGGTCAAGATCTGCTTGAGCCTCTCAGTTTCATCATCTCCATGACACTCGCCTTGGTAAGGATTTTCTTTACTCAAGGACTGCTCACTCATCATCTGTGAGCCCTCCTTTCCCCAACAAAGCCTAAGGTCTCATACCTTAGCGCCCTCTTTTCATCTCCATGTTAACTACTAACTTTATTATATAAACTCCCTATCAGTTTTCCCTTCCCCTATTAAAATCATGTATATAAACTGCCCTATGTAAATACCCCTCCCTGGCAATATAGCCATATTCTCTATAAGTCCGGGAAATCACAGTCCATCTGGGGCTATTTTTAGGCCATCCGAGTCATTAAGGAACTAGTTTGACATCTTGTCAGCTAGTAACCTCTCCCTTAACCCTAAAAACCCCCCAAAAACCCATGTTTTCACCTTTCCCCTTGTAAAATTTCACCCTAACGCTGTAAAAAACCCATATTCCGCCCCTAACTCAAAGTTTCTGTGCATAAGTATTAAGCCCGCGCCTGTAAAACCCACATAAACCCGTTTCCCTAAGTTTTTAACCCACCCGCGCAAATATTAAAAAACGAATATACTCCGCATATACCCCGCACTAAACCCGCCGCCCTTTGCGTCCGCCGCCAGCCGTCCGATCCACAGCCCCGCAGATCGACGGTGGGCGGGCCGCCCCATCCCCAAACCGCCCGAACCTTAGCGTCTGGGAGATGGGCGGTATTACCGCCATACTCCCGCCACGCGTCAAGCGCCGGGCTGTGGCGGAGCCCCTCCCTCCGAAACCACCATCCCCGAAAAGCGGTGCGCCCGATACCACTTACCGCCTCCTGCCTGGTGACGTCACCGCCTACGTCACCCCCTGCACAGTCACATCCTTTGTCGCCCTCCGCCCAGTCACCGCGTCGAGTCATCCGCCTGCGTGGCCTCCTGCCACGTCACTGCTGCGTGTCCCTGCCACCGTACCTGCCATGTCATCGTCCATACATGATGACGTCATGCTGACATCATCTCGCCATGTCGTTCTGCTGACGTCATCCACCGTACAATGTCACATCATGCTGACGTCATCCGCCGTACAATGTCACATCATGCTGATGTCATGCTGACGTCATCAGCACTTTTTTGGGCGCAAAGGCGCGAAAGTCGCACTTCGGAGCCCCGGAATCCAATTCTGAGGCAGTTTTTGATGAGCGATTGGCGCAAATCACTCATCGCTATATTTTTTGGGCCTGAATGGAGAATCTTCAGGGAATCTTTAAGGAATCTTCTCATCATGCGGCCCCAGGAAGCCCGAAAAGGCGCAAAAATGATCTGTTTTCTTCACAGAGCATATCAAAAGGACCAGAAAACAATTCCAGTTGATACAGAGGCCGAACAGTGGCCATTTACTTGTGATTAGACCCGCAGCACATCAGATCAGTAGTCCAGATCTTGTCAAAGAGTATCAGTGGACAAAAAGCAGCCAAAGAGTATTAGCCGAAGATCTGTTTAGGGGCTCGAAGCACCTGTTCATTAATGAAGCCCCCAGAAAGTCAAATCAATAAGCATCAGCCCATCCTTGCCCTCAAATCACCACTAAGGCATTCAAAGCACCAGGACAGTAAGGAAGCAGAGACCCATGCATATTTATTTCAGAAGATATTGCCCCGAGGCACCCAGGACTACATCACTTATTCATTTCTGTTTACGTCTGCCCCAGCGTAGCTCAAAGATATTTTCTGGCATTTACTTCTGGATAGGATTAGGTTAAAGTAATCAATTTTCTGTCAGACCTATTAGGTCAGCTGTAATAGATGGTTCCAGATAAATCTTTCCTATATATACCACCCTCTGTATGGCTTTAAGGGTTGGTTGGTTGATAGTTTTCAGTAGGGACTCGCACTGTATACCTGACATGTTTTCTGTAATCAAAGACTGCTGAAAAGCTTGGAGGAAAGACTAGTTGCTCGGTGTCTAATGGTCTGAAGAAGTGAATATGGAATTCCTGTACTGCAGCCTGAAGCAATAAGTGCCTCTTATCTCTGTGTATGTGTTTGCCATTACCTAAATAGCAGGAAAGAAGGAATAGCCTAGAATTAGTTTAAATACTCTCTATGCTCGATTTCTGTTGTTTTTAGATGTTTTCCTCTAAATGAATTGATTATGAATATTGAATTCCTTCTGGCTCATGTTTACCAAAATTCACCTGTGTTGGCCAATTATGTAGGGATTCTTAATTGCCCCTAGATAGCGCCCTGTTACTTTCTTTGCTAATCTGTTGGAGAGATTCTTAACTGCCTCTCTTTCTTTAGCATTCATTTCATCCTTTAAACCTGAAAATTGCTTCATACTTAGCTATCTTGCTCCATGTTCCCTCACTGTTATTAAGAAAACACACCAGCAGTTCCCCTCCTCGAATCCACGCCCAATGGTTTGAAAACTTACCAGACTATGTCTTGCCTCTCTACTTGAAGCATCTTCCTTCCCACCGAAAACAATATAAAACCCCTATGCATCATACCTAGCCTAAAATCCTTTCAAACAAAGCTAAATCTAAAAGAGAGAGCCCTCTCTGACTGCAGGCAGGCTAGAACCTGCAGTCCAAAGTTGGTTTGTGGTTACCTTGGCCGTATCCTTTTCCAGAGCTTAAAGGACAACCTGAGTGATAACACCTCTAATTCTGCATCAACAAAGAGTGTGAATTTTCCCGCCACTTGTATAATATCAGCTAGGTTGGTCCCCGGGGAGCTTTGTAAAGGTTTTAAAAATGAGTAGTTCCCAACTGTGATAACTTATAGAATGTATCAGCCACCCCTCCCTCAGGTAAAGGAAGGTTCCAGATGGTATTTGATACCCTTCTGCCTTTAGCATAATTCTGAAAAAACTTTTTGTTGTCATCCCCTGCTTTTAGCCATAGTGCTCTGCTCTTTAGCCTCCATGTTTCCTCTCTGTCTTTAAGAATCTTATCCTTGGACTTCTCAAGCTCGATCAGGTGTAGTTTATCTTGCAAGGACCCAAATCCCTTGTTTCTGTCACCCATAAGGCTTTGCAAATCAGTTTCAATCTGTGTTAGCGTCTGATCCTCCCTCTGATTTTTTTCTTTAGCCCAGGTGATCGATAGTCTCTTCAATTGGGTAAATTGTGGCAAAACCCCTCAACAAGGGATCGATAACCCATAATAGGGTGAGAAATCCAGTATTTTGTAACTAACTTGATGTAACTCGGGTCCAGAAGCCAGATGTGATTCAACTTGAAAGGAGGATTTGGCTTAGGGTAAGGTCCAAGGATTTCCATGTATATGGGAGAATGGTCAGAAATGCCCCCCACTCCCTCCCATTGCCTGTATCTGTGCATATTCTGCATTAAAGGTATCTTTATCAAGAAACAATCAAGTCTTCTGGCCAAATCTGCCTCCCCAATTCTTCTATTCCTCTAGGTAGGAAGTATTTTGTTCATAGGGATATTAGCAAGATTGTGGAGGTCTAATAAGTTCAGCATGTAATGATTAGATCCACTTGAGCATGTGACCCCCACGATTCTCCAATTCCTAGGGAGAAATTTAGGTCCCCTCCCAGAATGATATTATCGCCAGAGACCATAGCCAAATTAAGGAGCCTGTGCCAAAAATCCTCTCGTCTATGGTAGGGTCCATATATGTTCATGATCCAAAACTCCCTTCCCAACTCAGCTGAAAATATGTCCAGCCCAATGAAACTTGTGCATCCCCAAGTAGATAGATCTTTTATATTTCGAGGGTTATACCTAATAGCAAGGCCTCCGGATCGACCCGAGGCTCCCACATAATGAAAGAACCATCCAGGTTTGAGATAGGGCAGAGTATGAGAGATGATGTCTGCCTCCCCCAGGGTCTCTTGAAACAGGATGATGTCAATTGACTCAAACTCGAAGAATCTCCTTAGGGCTAGTTTTTTGGAGGTACTAGCCATGCCTTTGCAATTAAATGAGAGGCACTTCATGAGGGGGATCTCTCCACAGTAGTCATCGCTCTAAGTACCCTATCAATGGAGAATTGCCTCCTAGAATCTATCTCGGCCCCAACGCGTAGTATAGCTTTATATAAAAAAGATTTGCGACCTCAGGAGAATTTGATAGAGGGGCCAGGGGTGGAGAGCCCTAACCTTGAATCAGGAGGCGGAGCTTCAAGCATATAGCTACGAGAACGCAGGTTATATGAATGAGATGGTTCAGACCCTTCCACAGAGGATGTGGGAAGGGATGTGGTGACAGCCGGGAAGGATGGAGCAGTGGTAAAAAGACATGGTGGGGGAGTGGAGAGAGAGTGAGGAATGGAGGGAATAAAATGCAGAGGAGATGAAGAAGTATGAGAGACAAAACTAGTAACAAAAGTAGAAGGAATGGGGATAGATGACGTACTCACATTCCTCACGGATTCAATTGCTATCCTAGATCACATCATAGGAGGTGACGGTGTCCTGCGCGATGCTTCAGTGGCTTGTGGGGAGACCGCACGAGCAAAGGCCTTCTTCGGTGACATAGATGGACATTCCGAGTGAGGAGAAGGTTGACCTCTAGCTTCAGCTGGTTTGATCGGAGAATCTAAATCCTTATTCACCATAAGACAATCCTTGTATACATTTCTGACCTTGTGACACCTCCTGCACCGAAAAGGGACTCCCTCGTAGTCTAATATCTGCACCTCAGTGTAAATTTTCCAGTGCAGCATGATTTTCTCTTCCAGCCCCCCTCTGGTATCCAAATAGACAAGTATTCAGGCAAGGGTTTGATTCTTCGTCTAGATATAGGATCTGTCATAATCTAGGTAAGTTCCAAGCATGTTCCCAATCCGCACAAAAACATCCTCCAACCAGTACTGCAAAGGGAGTCCCAAGAGCTAAAGCTAAAGAGGGTCAGCCCAAATCTGTTCCCGTTCTGGGTCAAACATTAGGCTTTAGCATTTGAGGAGGACCGGGGCCATCTAAATATGCCAGTACCATGCAAGAATAAGATGGGTGTATTCCACCTTCGAGAAATGTAACGCAAACCAACGACGGGGTAGAAGTTTCACCTCCGGCAACTCTTGCAGTGTGTTGCACCAAATATCTTGAACCCAAAGAGTTAATCGCTCCACTGAATATGCCCTTCCATGGATGTGTCCAACCAGGATAGTGCTCAAATTATCTTCAATTTCCCCCATTAATAATCCTTCTCCAAAATTAATAGTAAAGTCCTTGGAGGTGGATCTAATGCACTTTTCCTTTCGTTTGTAGGTTCGCAGTGTGGTGGGGTGTTCCTACAATGGGTCCAGAGGGGTGCCTCCTTCCAGTTTCTGTTGTGCTACCAATTTGACCTTGATGACAGGGGTCTCAAAATGCGTGGATGGGGATAAAGAGGCCAAGGATGATGTGCCATATCCCTGGGATGCAAGCCTCGCAGAAGGGTTTGCAGCCGTCCCTATCAATAATTGCTCTCAAAGTGTGTGGGAGGGACATCTCAGATATATGGACTCCAGAGGGTGGGGTTTGAATGCAGGAGAGGACGGATAGGCCGTGGAGAGAAAATGAAGAGTGCCCGATGAGAGCAGAGGGAAATCAAGGGTAGGGGATTCAATGGAGAGCATACCAAAATGTAGGGATGAGGCAGAGAGCCCCAGGAGGGTGACCACAAGAGCAGTGCAGGTTGGTTCAAATACGGAGAGAACCAGCGATGCTACAGAAGAATGGTTAGGGCTAAGTCGACCGAAAATAGACTAACTTGGGAAGGGGTCCAGTGAATAATCCACCGCCTCGAGATCCAAGTCCATATCCATCATGATCAGGAGATAACGACACATGTGGACTTCCAGTGGTAGAGGGCAATAACAACAGAGATGAGCGCAGTCGGGGGGGGTCAACCGATAAGAAAAACTGCATGGTAGAAGAGAGCTGTGGTAAAATCTGTAGGGTTTACCCTAACCCTGAACAAAATGGAGCGTAATGAAGCTCCATCTTTTCTTTAAAGGGGCTCCCTCTTATGTTGACTTCTTTGCTCCATTGAGCATTATTTATGTGTTTATATCTTTTTTTTAGTTTATGTTTGTATATGTATTATTTTCACCATTTGCAATACTTTGTTTCTTCATGCTTGTCCTCTAAGAATGACCAAACTACTTGTTTTTCTTTGCAAGGAACATCCTATAGCTAAGAAGTTGTATTTTGGTATACCATTGCTACTAAAGAGCTACAATAGTAATCAACGTAGATCAAGATCAACTATATATTATGCCTTTACCATATCATGAGATTGAACAATATTCAAAACCACTTAGAACCATGTAATAAGAAACCATATCTATGAATTTCATCATTGTAGTTTGTAACCATACAAAGCTCCAAACCATGTTTCACCAGAGCTTCGTTGCCATTCTTATAACTAGAAGAAACCCATTCACTCGATTGAGACTAATACTTGATTGAGCTGTGAATGCTTTTATTGATCACTTGCCTTTGATTTGAGTAGCTAGGAATGTATTTATAATGGTTTGCAGTCTTAGGCTTATGGAGGGCCAACCGTAGGCCTCTAACTTCCTATGCAATAAATTCAACTAAGATCAATACTTGCACCATGTAACCAAGGACTAGGCCCTACCATGTGACTTTAATTTTACTTAATGGCTCTCTTATTCCATCTAACTAGGGGCTGAACTTACCATGTGACTTTAATTTTATTTAATTGCTTGCCTCCACCATATAACCGGGAGCTAGCCCTTACCATGTGACTATACACTTCTGAACACTCAACTCTACTTCTTAAAATCAACACCTTAGTCCCATATGTCTAAGGTTCGTGGCTCGGTCCCTATGGGTCACTAGTCATCCATATGATAACATCATCATGTTGTCATCATTCCATATAGCAACCCATGAGGAGTTCTACATGTCACCCATTTTTATCTTCATTAGAGGAAATTTCAGCCTAAAACTGTCAATGAATTTTTTTTGTAATTTCCATGTCATAATATGTAAACCAATCAAAATCCTTTAAATTTAAAAAGAGGTACATGTAAATATTTTGGGGGGAAAAGAAGAAACGTTTTTTTTAATTGTATTTTTGGATTAACTCTTTATAGGTTTACTCAAATTTCAAGTGTAGAAACTCATTGGACGTGGAATTAAATTTCACATCCAATGTGTACCCATTATGCATACTTGCACATTTTTTTAATGTATCTTCAATTTTTATCAATGTCGGTCTTATCAAAAGTATGCATAATGGGTACACATTAGATGTGGAATTTAATTCTGCATCCAAATACACTTGAAATTTGAGTAAAACCATAAGGAGGTAAGCCAAAATTACAATTTAAAAAGGCAATTTCTTCTTTTCCCTCCAAAATTCATAACTCTTATTTTATTATTTTAACTATTATTTTATTATTTTTCCTTAGGAGACCACTTTAAGGCTGAAATTTTCTCTAATGTTTTCCAACCAAAATGTGTCATTTGTCCCTAACATATGGAATCTGTTGGTGCCACATCACCTTGTAGACATCATCAGAGGATGTATTTTTCCACATGTACAAGAAGCATATAATATTATCCCATGTGTATGGGTTGTCAAATTATCACATTGGGCCAATCATTGTGTGCCACGATTCAATATGCTAAGTCACCAAAATGAAACATTCTAAGTTCACCACATGTCTATCCAATCATAAAGATAAGCTACTCCGAGATTGTCATGTGTCTACTCCGTCACCAACTTGAGCCACTTCAAGCTAACTATGTGTCTGCTAAGTCACTAAAATAAGCCACTCTCAGCTCATCATGTGTCAATATTTGGGGTGACTGTGGTGGGTTGGAGACAATTTAACTATCATGCAAGTTGTCATAGTTTACACTGATCAAGTCTTTGTCTAGTTTTCATCATGCATTCAATCAATACAAAGCTACATGTTTTTTAGAATCATTACAAATTATGTACTTATTGTCAACCATTGATTCAAGCGACTAAACAATAGATCTACTAGGAATATGTGAATTGGTTAATGTATTAATATTTTTGGTTTTGTTCTATAGTCTTTAGGTCCTTAATCACTATTTAACTTCAATGTCCATAACTTCTCATCTAGGAGGATTTTTTTAGAGTGAGATACATCATTGGAAAGGTATCGACAAGACCTACACAACCATGTTATTTACAACATCATTAGGGCATCATAATCTTGTCAAAAACTCAATAAACTTTAAATTCATTTTAATCATTTGATGAGATTACATAAGATATCCATCTATCATATTGCATGCTTTTCCTCATGAGAGATACAATTATTGTCTTTGAGATTCCTTTTGAACTTAATGACAACATTTTATCATCAATGACAAAATTATGTGCAATAAATGTCCCTAGCTATAACCTTATGCTAAGAGTTCAATGAATTCAATGCTTCATGCATATAAGTCCCATTTTGAATTTTATGGTCGGTTGCATCTTTCTTCTTGAATCCTTTCAAGGAAACAAGATGAATTTTATTTGGAGGTATGAAAACAAAATTGAGGATAAAAGAGAAGTTTCATAAGTTGTGGAAATTTTATTCGGCGAAGGCCTTGGTAATCACACTACCCACAATCACTTGAGTCATTATTTTCCAAAATACATCCCCTTGTGAAAAATTTTCATCGATATTTAATGAAAAGACCCTATCTCTAAAGATCCTAAAATAAATATTTTTCCAACCTATGGAATCCTTGGAAGGGGATGCCACTACCTATAACTCAAGGCTATGAGTCCAATATAATCCATGATTTGGTAATCTGAGCCTCTATTTTAATTTTATGGTGAGTTTCAACTTGCTTGTATGAGCCATTCATAGACATATTCTGAATTTTTTCCAAGGTTATAAAAATAAAACAAACTTAAAAAAATGAGCTGGTTAAGCTCTTGAAATTGTTTTTCGCCAAGGTGCATGTGAGCATTCTAACCACAGTCACTCGAGCTAATGTTTTGCAAAACTCATTCCCTTGTGCAATTTTTTTATTGTTCATGTATGTAATAACTTTCAATATCCTCAACTAAATAATTTTTTAGGCCTATCGAATCCTCGGAGTGGGGTGTCCCTAGTTGTGACTCAGTGACAATAGTTCAAACAAAATCAATGGTTTTCAAATATGATTCCTATTTTGAATTTTATGGTGAGTTACAACTCATTTCCTAAACCCGTTCAAGGACATATTGTGAATTTTGTCTACAGGTATTAAAAGGAAAAGAAAACAACTATAATTAAGAAACAATAAATGAAATATAAGGACACAACTAAAATAATACAAAAACACTAATGCAGATGCTAAATGACTTGTGAGGAAACTAATAAATAAAATAACCATTAAAGAAAATGATACATAATAAATCTAAAGAATGCCTACTAAACAAAAGAAAGGTGAATCATTTCTCTTAATTATTCTCTTATTTATTTGGATTTAGACAAATTATTTTTTTTCTTTATTAGTATTTTAACATACATTTCTTGATTCCAAGAGGTATAAAAGAGTAACCAAAGCAATAGGAGAAAAACTTTATATGCATGTATGACTTTCAATCAACATTTTCTACTTGCATTTATAAATTTTACTTTGCATAGGGGTAGTTTTTGGGATGAAAGTTAAACTAAGTGTGGGTATTTTGCATAAAAGTTGAAAATATCATTTTCATATGAATTTATGATGCTGTTGGAAAGCCTCATTTTCCAAAGAACTCAACATAATATTTCTCTTTATGTATTTTTCTTGGGATGCTATCTTTGTTCATTATAGTTGTGAATGATATGAACTAATAAAATCTTATATGGATGGAATTTTTCTTTAGACCATTATGATTAATTTATAGCCAACACACTATAAGAGACTCCCATAAGTGAAACACTACATAAACACACATAAGTGGTATAATTAAGTGATGTATCATAAGAAATTTACATAAGTGATGTACCTAAATGAGACATATAATCAACATTCCATAAGATATCCATCATAACTCACATAGTTAAGAATAAACGCACTCAAGAAATTCACACAAGACATGATCCACCATATTAGGTATCACTAATAAGTGATGCACCATCAACACATATGCACCAATGCACATAAGTGATTCACCATAAGTGACACATAGCTAATGTTTTTACATCACAACGTACATAATTAGCACACCATAATAAACACATAGAAACTATATGCCCAATGTACATAGTGGTTGCATCATATGAGAATATATGTAACAAAATTCTACCTTCTATACAATTGAAAATAGGTTGATACCTCTCTTCATAAAAAATGTAGTATAAGTCTAAAGATGAGAAGGAAAACAAAATATAATGTAGAATGCTAATAGTTGTGTGCCAAAGTTCCACCATAGTGAATTAAATTTTGATTTCATGAGTATAAAATATAAATAAACGCAATGTAGTGACCTAGCATCAAAATTTGGCAATATTTATGAATGTATATTGAAGTGAAAAACTAAGCTGATAAAAAGGCTAAGTGTGGAAAACCTCATTTTGTCCTAAGGAGCGAACAGAAGCTAGAGTCCAATGAGCCTATAGTTTGATAGTATGATGCTAGGATTTGGGATATCCATTTAAGCATCGCCAAATTTAAATGTTCATTGACACATAAAATATCTAGTTTTGTGGAATTTGAGAATCCCTAGTTTTGTAGAAATTGAAAACCCTAGTAATGTATAATTTCAAAACCCTAATTTTGTTGAATTTGAAAACCATAGTTGGTGGCTAAGATTTGTTATAACTTTGGATACACTATTAATAGTTTGAAGAGTCTCACTTGTGCCGATGTTTACTATGCTTTAATGGCTAATGATGAGAATAATAAGGAAGAATAACACTAGAAAAATTGAAGAGAGAGGTCAATGTTGTACAGTTGATGGCTAATTCTATGTTTCAAAAACCTAATAGATATATAAGGTTAAGGATAATCATTGAAAACGTAGTTGATGGCTAAGGAAGAGTGTGTAAAATCATAGTTTCATTAAAATAATAGAAACTAATGTGAGAATGAGAACAAAAATGAAAATGAGCAATTTACGTAGAATTTGAATGAGGTGTATAAGGAGAAGTTGATAAAAAATTAAGGATAGATTGTAAGAAAACTATAAAAGGGAATGTGTATGATGATTGGGTATTTCAAATAGAATGCATTAGACACATCAATGTGCAATAAGGACTATAAAATTGAAGCAAGAGCATGTTAGATGTTTGAGTGCCAAAATTCCATGTGGAATGGTTCATGACTATAAAGGTAGCATGTATAAGTGGATGAATGATTGTGTCTAAATTGTTCTAGAAATTTAGGAGAAAAACAGAGATAATTGAGGGAAAAAAAAGTATGAGGAATTTGAGAACATGCTAGGGTTTGTGCCTTTTCTCCCAATCTAGGCACAAAAGTGATGAAGATAAAAAGATTTAACTAGAAACACTTATCATAGCCATCCCAAACAAATATATCTAGAAGAATCGCTGGGGTGGTGTAAGAAAATACCACTATTCTTATTGATATATATTCATGTGTTTGTGATTCATTATTTCACATGGGAACAAGAAAAGACAATTGAAGTAAAATCATTAATTAATAATAAATAGGAGTAATTTATAAGTTAATTTAATAACATATATACAACATGGAAATAACAAATAGAAAATAACAAACATACTACATGCACAAATACTTTCCTATGGTCATTCAAGTAGACAATAAAAAACACTAAAACTAGTCGTCTCCATTAACTTCTCATGCTCATGGTTAAGTAGGAAGTATTTTAACTTTGATGAGTTATTTCTTGGCATTGTTTGTAGTGGAGGTTTATACCAAGAACTAAGCTTTTATAGTGGTATTGAAAATGACCTAGTCTATAATATTAGAAAGCAATCCATTTTATCTTCAATTTTCTTTCACTTTGTGTTAGATATTTCCATTTGATAACCATCAACCCAATAAAAAATTCAATGCCTTAAAAGTCTAATAATGAGGCATTTGGGTTCTTCTTTCCCTATACATAACATGCCAAATAATAGTAATTTCCACATTCATTACCTTTTTAGGTAACCACTATGTATATGTTCTCTACAAAAAATGGAGTGCAAACATGTGAATCCACGAAATAAAAAAGCATACTACAGTCATTCTAATTAATAAAAATTAATAAAATATTCACCAAACCAAGTTGTAGACTTGAGATGTTATCATAATATATTGAAATGCTTGATTTATTCTCTTTGAAATGTGATAATTATAAAATTATATGTTGACCAATGGGGAATGATACGTGATCATAGCTATCAACCTAGTCTATGGATTCACAATTTTCCTCTTAACTACTACCACATGTAACATGAAAGTAAGATATTTTTCTCATTCATATTTCAAGTATAGCATTGTATGATGTTTGAATTGAATGAAATCTACCAGTGCCTTGGATTATATTTCATTGATATAAATGTGATTGATCTACATTGACCTCCTTCGTAAAAAACATATCTACATGTGATTTCTTGGTGGATTAGTACTCCCCCCGTTATAGACATTTTTGTGCCCTACAACCTCAAGCATGAAATGTCCATAAAACAAGGGCTCCTAAGTCCCTAAAAGTGTTGTTCTAACCCCTAAAGGAACAAGGTCAATAGATTACAGCTTCTCCCAGAAGTTCTCCATGAGAAACTACTCAGAATTGGTCAAAACAGGATCATTGCAGCTGCTCCACTGGCTAAGTGCGTTGCATCTCACCTAAATACACTGTGAGGGTGCGTTGCATTTCAAAAATCCCTTCTGTGGGGTGCGATGGGCGAGAAATGACAAATGGCAGTGTCATTCCGCGAGGTGGAGAGGCAATGGAAGCTTCCAAAATCTTCTCCTGTGACACTTGCCTCACTAAATTTGACCAAGGATGAGTAAGAGGCCCTCAGTCTCCAAGTGGAAGAAAGAACTGTCAGAGAGAAGAAACTAATCAAATCACAATCTGACTCATCCCCCTTACAGATATCTATATATGGATCCCTCATCCCAGAGATCCAGAGGCTGGAATTTTGCATATTGTAAGGAATTGCTGATGGTTTCTAGAGACAAACATCAGATTGTTGGGTGATCTAAGCTTTGTTTGAGGTGAAGAGGGGCTTCTTTGCTGGGAGGTTGATGCTGGGTCGGAACAACTGGTTGTAACTCCTCCTAGATCTTTTCTTGTTTATCAATAAAAGCTATTTGAGTTTTCCTCCATGCTTTTGTATCATTGATGCTTGTTACATTTGTATGGTCAATTTACATCTGATCCTAGATTGTTTATGATTATAGATCCATGTCTTTGTATAGTGCTATGCTTCTGTGATCTTACAAGTACTTTGTGAAGTTGGGCATGCAAGGGAGCAGGTAGCTGAGGATTATCAAAGAAGAGAGGGATCGAATCGAAGGATTAGCGCAAGACAGAGGTTGGTCTTTCTGTTCCTCTCTATCTATAATTCATAAAGGAAAAACAAAAGTAGTTTTTCTCTGTTTGTTTCTAAGGAAACTGTCACACCTTAGTGGGTTAGAGCAGTTCTAAATAGACACTTTTCCCTGTAACAAAATGGCGACTCCGCTGGGGAACTAATTATTTGTTTATCATTCTTTGTTGTTTGTTTCATAAACTTACAAGTAGCATTCGAACTGCATTTGCCATAACAAATGCAAAGTAGATAACTGCCACTTCAATCCATCTACCAGATCTGTTTATGATTTAAACAAATAATTCACAAACTATCTGATTGCCCTTGTGATAGCTCTTAGATCCTCCTTAGATCTACCCCTGATTGTTGCATTACTGATTGCTTTTTACTCGGCCAAAACCCAAAAACTGAACTGCAAACTGTGACCCGGAACCCGAACAAAGTCTCGTTTCTGGCCCAGCGCAGGTACTGTTCAGAGATTTTGAATTTGAGCGCACTTCCCGAGTGGACAGCCTGTGCTGCGTTTCAGATTCTCTGTGTTACAGGTGCGCTGATCAGACTAGCTCTGTGTAGCTATAGCTTCTGTGATTCATTCTTTCCAGTTCTATTCCTGAATCTTGCTGCCTGTGATCAGTATATGAATGTTTGAAACCCCTTTTTCTTGATGTTATTCCGCCTCCTTTGTACAAAATAACTGTAGATGTTTTTGTGTGTTTTTTGAGTCATTTACAGTTCTCCTTTGCAAAAGTAGCATAGTCGTACTGTCGTCCTTTGATTTGAATCTATCGCAAGTGTCGATTTCAATCGTAGGAAAAAGTTTGATTACTGTTGATGGTCGATTATCCTATTACTATTGCTTTTGGTCTGAATTTGTAATTTTCTAGTGTCAAGAACAAGTATTCAGTTCAAAATCATAAAGTGTTGTAATCGTCTCCATTTTTTGATTTCGAAAAGAAGCTTGTTGATATTTGTCGCTTGAAAAGAAATTCAGATTTGTGCATCAACTTTCTTTTTAGCATCCATATACTAAGAAAGTCGAAAACAAATACATGCATGTGCATTTGCATATAGACAGTCTGATTGGCTTGATTTAGGAAAGTGCATTTAGAGTGTGCTCTTTGCTCTTTGTGAAAAGATTATGTCTTTCTTTTCCCTAGTAGCTAGGATTTTCATTGCATAAAAGAGATAAAAAGTATTGTTTATCATCTTATATTGCATTTTAGGAATTAAATCTACATCTCGTGGTGAACCCGAAAGGAAAACTTCATAAACAAGATCAACTTAAAATAAATTCAATGAATCTAACAACGCTTTGGAACTTAACACACAACATTTAGAAGTCTAGGCTAGAGACGTATTCCGGTGTCGTAAAGCCTGGTAACTGTTTTTCTCACTGATGGTTGGGTGATTCCTCCACTTTGAGACGATAAGTGCCAGTACGGACTTGTGCTCCCACGTACCGTCGAGTATATTTTGGGAGACCCCAATAGGCTTAATCCTTTATCCATAGGAAGCCGTGTCTGCCGCCCTATCGATCACAATGCACTGAACAAAGCATTCGGGAAGATTGACTACCGTACCGTAAAAAGTATTCTGTAGTTTTGCGATTGGTTTCGTACTCCCTCTACCTAGACTTCCAGAGCAGCCCCTTTCATTCCTTTTCAGACTCCTTAATGAAAAAGGTCCATCTGAGCACTTGTCACTTCATGCTCATTAAAAATTGAAGGAGACTAAAGTCATCTTTTGTTTTTTCTCGACTCTTAAAAACTGAAAAACAAGTTGTGTCAAAGCGTCTAAAATTTATTTTAAACAGAATATTCATTACCCTTTCCTACATTGATCTTGGGTTGAGAAAATGGAATCCACCAACCAAGGGATTCCCCTTGGAGGAAATCCTAATCCCTTCTCCTCTTGGGGAGATGTTGGTGCACCCCATAGGGCCACATTGTCGTTTCCAGGACTGACAATTGGTTTACCTGTATCGCTCTTCTCAACCTCTGTCCTTCAGAACACCACAATTCTTGAACAATCGAATCAGCAATTAGATGAGTCCAGAGTTACCCACCAACCTTCTACTTCCTCTAATTCTTCCTCTCCTCCTTCCTCTTCGCTTGATGGGATTGGTAAAGCCAAAAGTCAAGTACCTAAGGAGAAGAAGGAAAAGAAGAAGAAAGAGAAGAAGAAGAAGGAGCCAAAAGCGAATGGGGGCAAACGAGTGTCGTCTAGCGAAAATCCACACACTGCACCGACCAGGCCTAAATCGCCATGTGTCATTTGCAAAGGAGACCACTATCACAGATATTGTCCTTGCATCCCTCGGATCTTAAGGGACTGGTCTCCTCGTTTGCACAACCCGGTGTCATCAACCTCTGATGATCATGTTGAAAACACACTGTCAACTAGTGAAAGTGAAGCCCCAGGACAAAAAGGAAAATATAGATTTCCTTGTAAACTGTGCGAAGGCGATCATGCTGTCCACCGTTGTCCCTTCTTAGATGAAGCTAAAAGAGTTTTGGACGATCATCGAGTTTCACCGTTACGACTTCCTCTTGGATATAAAAAACTCTCGCCGAGTCCGTCACTAGTTGAAAATCCGGCTGGGCCGCTCAGGTGGTTGGCCGAAGCATCTATCATTGAAGATAAACCATCAGAACCCATACCAGACGAAAGTCAAAAGGTCGAGGCGGCAGTTGACCCGGTCTTGCCTTCAGAGGTTCCATCTTTAGATGATACGGTCACTGAAGAGAACAAGGATGACACCGTCCAAATTCTTTTCATAAGCACAGACTCCAATGAACATGGGGGCAATTTACCCGTTCCTTTACCGCAGGAAGGAAGTTCGTCAGAGTCGTACCTGGCCGTCTATTTGGTCCCACCTCCAACCAACCTAGTTGTCTCCTTCGACTGGAATCAACTAGGCAGACCCCGTTTATCAGCTAGTGTACCATTCTGAATCATTGTTCAAATATATAGAATGTTTATGGCTGGTACCATCATAGATGAGGGGGCTTCTGTGAGTATCCTTTCCTCAATTGCTTGGAAAGCGCTTGGTTCGCCATTGCTTTTACCTGAAATGAGAAATCTAACAGGCTTTGATAAAGGAACCAGTCGACGGTTAGGGATCCTTCCTGATGTGCCCATAACATTGAGAGGGAAAACCGTTCACATGAACGTAATGGTAGTTCAAGGACCCCTGGATTACAATATACTCCTTGGACGAGACTATATTTATTGCATGGGAGCAATTGTCTCCTCACTCTTTAGAGTAATGTGTTTTCCGCACGAAGGAAGAGTGGTCAAGCTCGTGGACCAGCTTTCCTTTCTCGGATCATACAGAGCAAATAGTCATATGCCATCCCTGAATGGTCTTTTCATGCAAGAAATGTCTCAATCTCTAGTCCGTCCTCCCGATGAGCGCGAGTGATTCGGGGGGACATGATTGAAACCCAGGGGGCATGCACCCTGGTCTATTTTAGCAGGAAAACTTCGGGTATAGGGTAGGTTTCCGCGAGAGAAAATGACCTCCATACTCTCGTCCGTGATTGGAAGAGGGAGTTGGACTGGAACAAGATTCTCTTGTCAAAGTTATGTGAGTTGGCGGGCATCGCCGCTCACCTTTGTTTATCTCGGTAGACATCACCGGAGAAGTGTTTTGTTTGCGCTGTGAATAGAACAATCTTTGGGTAACCTGTAAGAGGTAGGCCTCTCTCCGTAAAACAAATGTTTTAACGGACTAAAGAAGGGGTAACCTTGAAACTCTATTTTATACCTGGGGGCATGCAAACCTTTTGGAGTGCAAGCGAAGAGTGACTATTTATTTTTTAAATTTTTAGGACCTCTAACCCTTTAAACTCGTAGGATTGGTCGTCTCCTAACTTGCATAAATAAAGGATGTGGGGCAAAACTCTAAAAGTTGTCGTTTCATATGAGACATTCTTATCACATGACTGGATTAATCGAGCACTTTTAGCACATAGTTCAAGCTCGTTAAAAAATAAACATAAGACATGAGCAAATGTTTCCCCCCGCGTTTAAGCTCGTTAAAAAATGAACTATTCCCCGGTAAATAACCATCGTGAATGTAGTACTTCAGCCGTTAAAGCCTTGGTCGTGTTTGCACTGTCACCTCCACTTTTTCATTGGCCGATCATTCACCTCCATTTGATTGTTTACCCATTTTGAGGAACAGCTGCGAAGAGTGATTTCACTAGCCATCCTTGTGACACTGCCGTGATTGGAAAATTCCAAACCTTACCTGGAAACAGCTGCTACCCGTTTTATCACTCGTTCCTCAAAAGACGAGTCTCCTTTAAGCTCTTTTCAACTGACTCGTAAAATATGAAAATATTGCCGAGCCATTGGCCTCTCCAGCTCGTTAAAGGGACAGGAAGTGCCATCCCTCCTCTAGATTTTAATCTTTTTGGACCTGAGGGATTATTACACAAAAAGATAGAGCGCTTGTTTTGTTCATCTCGTTAAAAGTATCGAAAATTCATCCCTTCTGTATTGTTTTATACTTTTTCGGACTTAAGGGATTAGATGACGAAAAAGGAATTTTGGAGTTACCTTTACGTTCATTTTCAGACTCTCTAAAATTGAAAAGGACCGAGTTATCTTTGTCGTTAAACTCGTTAAAAAGATTAATAACGACAAACTTGTCTATAGAAGAGAACGAGTTTCACTATCGCTAGGCTCGTTAAAACATAGCGATGGGTTTCCCGAAGGGAAAATTATAGAACAAGCATATGTTATCCTCCTCAAGCTTGACAAAAATAAAGAGGTACTGGTCAGCAATGACTGGGGAAAAATTGGGAAGAAAACTCAAAGAAACTTTGTTGGTAGCAAGTCACTCTTGAACATGACACTTCCACTCCGTGTCTGAGTCAGGTTGGGTTGTTTCATTCACCGGTCACATCACCATGGTCACGCTATACCATCCACATTTGGGGTTAATGCTACCAATCCATCACATCAGTGTCGCCGATATGTTCAAGAGAAGTCATTCAGTGAATTCACCTGTGTCTCACCCACTACCATACATTATACTCCATTCTTTCATGACCGCCACCCTGAACCTTATATCACCAGATCGTTTTTACCGACATTAAAATCATTTGCTCCATTCCGTGTCATTGATGTGGGATTCATTAAGGCCCTCCTGTGACGGATCACTTCTTGTCGACATCAGCTCATTATCCAAGAAGTTGATCTAGGAACACCCCATTCAGTACTTTGAAGCTTGCATACCTCAATGGCATGTTTCTCACTTCCGGCGACAGGTTTACATCAATGGCCTTCGACCGAAATATTTTGCGTGGTGTTCAACGCCAAGTCCTTTATTCACACCACGTGAATTGTACTGCAGTACCTTGAGGGTCATTATCATTATCTATGATTCCTCTCGCGCTTGTTTACAATTTACATCATTGACTGGTAATCAAGTGATGTCTTTCCATGTTTGACTTCAGAACATTTCTCACATGGATCGACTTGTACTTCGAGTGAAGATCAGACAAGATTGAAGGCCACAGATCTAGTTTCATCCAACCGAGCTGTGATATATATTCAGGGAAATAAAGACATTAAATGTACATCAGTGCCGCACAGATAATCATCCACTCAAAAGGATGATGGCTCTATCAGAATCATCAGTCTACACTCGGACGATTGTCTATCCTATGTACATGAAAATGAATTTATAAAGCTGAGCATGGGAATGCCCGCCTCAACTAGATCATGAAAATATTATGAAGATAATGTATTGTATTGTATCTTATTACAGGTCTCCTCCCAACATTGAAAGAACTTCGGATCCTCATAATAAAGCATTTCACCCGACACCAAAAGGTTAACGGCCTCATACTTTAGGGGGCAACTGTTATAGACATTTTTGTGCCCTACAACCTCAAGCATGAAATGTACATAAACCAAGGTCTCCTAAGTCCCTAAAAGTGTTGTTCTAACCCCTAAAGGAACAAGGTCGACAGATTACAGCTTCTCCCAGAAGTTCTCCATGAGAAACTACTTAGAATTGGTCAAAACAGGATCATTGCAACTGCTCCACTGGCTAAGTGCGTTGCATCTCACCTAAATACACTGTGAGGGTGCGTTGCATTTCAAAAATCCCTTCTGTCGGGTGCGATGGGCGAGAAATGACAAATGGCAGTGTCATTCCGCGAGGTGGAGAGGCAATGGAAGCTTCCAGAATCTTCTCCTGTGACACTTGCCTCACTAAATTCGACCAAGGATGAGTAAGAGGCCCTCAGTCTCCAAGTGGAAGCAAGAACTATCAGAGAGAATACACTAATCAAATCACAAGCTGACTCATCCCCCTTACAGATATCTATATATGGATCCCTCATCCCAGAGATCCAGAGGCTGGAATTTTGCATATTGTAAGGAATTGTTGTTGGTTTCTAGAGACAAACATCATATTGTTGGGTGATCTAAGCTTTGCTTGAGGTGAAGAGGGGCTTCTTTGCTGGGAGGTTGATGCTGGGTCAGAACAACTGGTTGTAACTCCTCCTAGATCTTTTCCTGTTTATCAATAAAAGCTATTTGAGTTTTCCTCCATGCTTTTGTATCATTGATGCTTGTTACATTTGTATGGTCAATTTACATCTAATCCTAGATTGTTTATGATTATAGATCCATGTCTTTGTATAGTGCTATGCTTCTGTGATCTTACAGGTACTTTGTGAAGCTGGGCATGCAAGGGAGCAGGTAGTTGAGGACTATCAAAGAAGAGAGGGATCGAATCGAAGGATTAGCGCAAGACAGAGGTTGGTCTTTATGTTTCTCTCTATCTATAATTCATAAAGGAAAAACAAAAGTAGTTTTTCTCTGTTTTTTTCTAAGGCAACTGTCACACCTTAGTGGGATAGAGCAGTTCTAAATAGACACTTTTCCCTGTAACACCCCCCCCTCCCCAATAAATAAAGAACACCATTCAAAAATAGGTTTTACATATCGAATAATGGAAGTATTATTGAACCTTCCATTTCTTTCTTGTGTAATGTAGTTTTGATGCATGTGCGTACTCTATCAAACTCCCTTTTTTTGTTTCAAGTGTCAAAATAGTTACAAATTTGTGGTACATAGTGTCTTTTTTTTTAACATACACAACTATTGAAATACATATGTGCTTTTGAATTGGTAAACACAACCATTCAACCAAAGAAAATTTTGATCCATATGTATATTATTCGCCTTCAAGTAATTGTAGAATAATCAAAAGCAATGTTGTACATAAACTAGGTCATGGCACACATCATCACTTATGTAGAAGTGATACTCCTTCAATATAACCCTATTTTATTTTCTACTATATGTACCATTCCAATATGTGATATGGACCATTATCTTGACCAAATATTCATGATAATATTGGTTTTGATTCTCATTTTGTGGTTGAATGGTGTATTTCTTTTCAAACTCCACCACTCATAATATAGTGCCAATCAGACATATATTTACATAATAATAAAAACTCATCTTAACATCAACTCGCATGGATATGTTATACATATTGTTGGCTATTTTCAAATAATTACTTGATGAAGTCACATACTTGTATATGTTAGAACAACAATAAAGTCATATATAAATGCATTGTCACAAATACATGTTGCTACAATGTTAAAACTCCAATATCAACTTGTAATCTAAACAAAAAAGATATTATATAAGCACACATTATTAAATTGGTAAATGAACAAGTGTATATTTTTTTCCATTTGTTCCTTCCTTCAACATCATATATGACATATTAGAAGCTTTGTAAGTTAACCTGCTTCCTCCCCTATTCATACTCATCACTAACATCAATGCACTTTCTCAGTAATGTTATTCCACCAACCTTGGGTGATGTCCCACCTAAGCAATATTTTTTATAATATGTACAACCATTTAGACTCATGCATGGGATGCTATGAATAAAATATCTAGATTATGTTAGCAATAATACAGCTAGGAATTCTAGTAGAAGGGGGATTCTGAGCATTTTTCAAATCATTTCACTCTACCACACTTTCTCACCCCCTCACTACCTCTCTCTCTCATTCTTTCCCCCCTCTCTCCCTCTCTCTACCCTCAAACTCTTTCTATATCTCCCTCCCTCTCTCTTTCTCTCTCACGTCCTATCTCCACATCTCTCTCTATATCTCTCTTCTTCCAACTCTTTCTCCTTCTATCTACCTCATCCATCCCTCTCTTTATCTCATGCCCCTCCTAATCCTCTCTCTATCTTGTTTTTTCTCTCTTTCTCCCCCCCCTCTCTATGTCTCCATAGATATATTTTTCTCATTCTCTTTCTCTTATTCCCTCTTTCTCTCCCTATTTTTTCCCTCTTGATATTTATCTCTATCTCTTTATCTCTCTCCTATTAATCTCTTTATCTCAGCCCCACGCCCCCTCTCTCTCTTGACATCTATATGTCTTTCTTCCTCCATCCCTCACTCCTCACCATGCCATTCTCTCTCTCTCTCCTTCAAAACAACCCCCACTAACTTTGTTTCTCTTCCTAATATGTCTCCCACAAATATCCCCCCCACCTCCCCACTATCACTCTCCCTCCCTTACTGACCCTCTTTCTTTATCCATTTCTACCTTTATTTATCCTTATCTCCCACCCACCAAACCCCACCACAAAAATTTCCCATGTGTGAAAGTTCCTAACAACAATAATGTTAGCATGTTACTAGTGGAAAGAATGTGCATGGCTATTGCTAGAAACCCATGTATTTTAAGCACTAGGAATGTGCACATGACTTTTTGAATTTAAAAATTTTCCCGATGGGAAGCCTATATTTACAATGAGTTAATTTTTATATATATAGGTTAAGAATCACAAACCTAGTGGTTTTGTTTGCAAATACATCAAAGGATCACTTTTTTTGGAAAATGTGTGTGTGTTTGTGTATGTGTTTCTAATTTTGACGTTATTTTTATATAGGTTAGGCAAATCTATTTCCCATGAAACTACAAACACATATACATTCAACTAAGTACATTCTAAATATATAATTTAAAAAAAAAAATACTATTTTCTATTTTTAATACATTTTTCTCCTGACATATATAGAAATCTTAAAAAGCATCCCTCATTTATTTCCATTATTTATTTGACCTAAATCGTTTGAAAAAAATTATATGGTGCACTAGAGCACATTGAGACCTACAATCTAAAAAAATAAAGATATTTTGATAATGTTAATACTTTTTTAGGTTGGATTAACAAAAGCGCTTGGAATTTTAAGGATATAATGACTCTCATAATTAAAAAAGAAAAAAGAAAAAAGATATAAATTTAGGATAATAAATTTTGAAAAAATAGATGTGGACAAGAACAATCTATTCTCTACAACTCTACAAATTTTTGTATCAAGATTTTGTCAATTAGGTACTCAATGGTCACACTAATAGAGACATATTCCTTATACTTTTCATAAAAATGAATATACTCATGTTAGAAAACTACAAATTCTCATAGTTAGGCACAATTTATATAAATACAAAAAAAAATGCCTTTAGGAATTAATTCTTTTTTCAAGATTTCATCCTTTTACACCATCTTCACATTCATTATATATATACCTCTAATCTTCCCTCCAAGTTAACATAGTGTTGTTTTTCCAAATTTGCATTACCACTAATAAATCATCAAAGACCATGATTAGCTTGACCATGATTAGCTTGCATGCATCTAGAAGTTGGCTTTCACAATAATGTTGTATTTTCAACAATATATTTATACAAAATGGGACCCACACCATGCATATGGTGTATGTCGAGAAAATAATTCTAAGGGGTATCCATGAATGGGATAAAATATATATATCCTCCATTATTATGAGCTATGAAACTAATTCCACATCATTAGCACTAGGGCAGATATGTGTGATTTCTTTTTTCACCTTGATAATTATTTTATTTTTTCATTTAGGGTGTGGTGGGTGAGTGGTAAATAAGCTCACATGGTGTCACATAAAATTTTGTGATACATGACTTATCACATTAAAAATTTTCTTGATTTTGAAAATATATTTGGTTGGTGAGTGGTGAATAATATCATATGATGAGATGAGACAAAATGATGCAGGAGAATTAGAGATTCCAAACCATCGAGCTTTTCTTGAAGAAAAAACTCCAAAAGGGCTTCAACATTGAAAAGGAATTCTAATTCCTTATTTGTAAATATTCTTATTTTTTTATTATTAGTATCTAAGGAATGAGGTAATATTTTGTCCATATGGCAAATACAAACCTACCTAGAAAAGCATGAGAGATTTAGGGAATAAATCATGGAGTGTTTTATGGATCTAGGAAAATACAGTTTTCTTCTTAATTTGTATTTAACCATTGTAAGCCTAAAGAGAAAAGCTAATGGCCAAAGGAATGTAGAATCTGACCATAAAGAGTGAATTGAGAGAAATGCATGCTTTGATATTTGTATGTACAGTTCTTGTGACAATTAATGGGAAGAAAATTCACCATATTGTTGTAAGTATGTCTCTGTGTGTTATGTATGAATGTATTTTAGATTTGGTGAGTGTTAGATATATTGAGATTAATAAAATCTATGCATAATCCCCAATATAAGATAGTCCATTTGTGTGTGCAACTATAAAGAGAATAAGTGAGGTTAATAAGACTCATTTAGAGTATAGCTGAGTAAAAATCCCATTTGGAATTCCAGTTAAGCTCAATATTGAATTTGGGTAGAACTTATATATATTCCAAATTCTGTAGAAGTCTCCATGACTTAGAAGTTGAGCTTGCAAGAAAAGACAATTTTTCCTGCATTACAATGAATGTTTATGATACGTTATCATATTAAAAATTTTCTTAGACTTAAAATGAGATTTACATGAGATTTACATTTTATGTCTTTTGGTTGACATGAAAATAACTCACTTTGTTCTAACACTGATATGCCATGATGTTAATGCAATAACATCTTGTATCACTCAAATAATAACATTCTCCATCATATCAATATGATACTTTATGAACCTTCTCTTATTATTAAATATTATTTAGAAAGTGTACTAAAAATTATTTTTACATTAACATATTTTTTAAGAAAAAGAAATCATGTTTATTTTAGTATTAATATATTTTTCCTTAAGGAAAAATCAAATTAATGTGGAATTAAAACTCTTAATAATAATTTTTCTACTTTCTATTTTAAAAAATAAAATTTTATCTCACCTAAATTGAGAATAAATTAAATTAATTAACATCAAAATGAAGAATAAATTAGTAAATAAAAATGCATTCTCATCTCCGTGTAATAATATTCCCATCTACCATCTAATTTTTTTATATAATGATGTTCCATCTGGTTGAAATTAGTTTATTGATTATTAATGATGTTCTCATCTAAGGAACATTTAGTTGATATTAGTTTATAACATTTAGTTGACAATATTTTATTGATTATTTGATGTTACTATCTAAGTGACATTAGTGAGTTGATTAATGTTTTGTATGTATTAGATATTAAGTTCTCCTCATAAAAATTCCTCTCCATACTTTTCCTTTTCGCTACATAATTAGTTAAAGATATTTAATTCCTCCCACCCAAAAAAGCTACTTGTAGTTTATGAATGATAATTGGGGTTCTCCCTATGCCAACGTAGAGTAGTAGTTAATTGTTTGGTAACCTCTATAACCATTCTAAAATCAACGTTGCTGTCCACAATTAATTTTTTTTAAATGATAGCGGTTTTCAATTTATTAACATCAGAAAATCATGGGAATAAGAGCCGAAAATTGACCATTGAAAAGGGGACTTTTGACTATGATCTTGTGATTAGGTATCAGTGGGGTCATCGAAGGTTAATCACCGTAAATCCATGAAAATATTATATACGGTAAACATGTTAGTTTTTGAAAGAAGAAAAATAAATAGACAAGTTTTGTGCTACGCATTTGTTTTCTTCCTTGCTTTTGAAATACGATACCATGTTGCGGAAAGAATGAAAAAAGAAAAAAATCAATTTGTATCGATAATCAATCCTATTTCACTTAAATTAAAAAATATTTATTTTATTGTCATACTTTTATGAATGAATGTTTTAAAAATAGGTAAAAGCAATAATATTATAGTGGATGAGAGAACATGGTTGCTGAAACAATGTAAAGATTAAAATTTGACTGCAATATTAATAATATTGATATAATATAAGAGTTTTTAAGGATCAATCTATGTCCATAGAGCAGATATGGACCAAAATACATCAGAACATCAAGGAGTCTCTATCAATTAAAGACGGGTACCCAGAAGATTTTCCTTCATTGTCGCAGGAAAAAACAGTGTGGGACAATTGGAAGATGCAGGTAAATCAACAGCCGATCCTTAAAAATAATCCTACTATGAAGAGAAAAGAATCAGCAAAATGGACTCCGCCACCCAGCAACATGTTCCAGCTCAACTTCGATGGAGCCTCAAAGGGTAATCCGGGAAAAGCAGGGTATGGGGGGGTCTTCAGGGATCACTATGGCACTCCTCAACTCATCTTTCTGGGCTCAAAAGGTTGGGACACCAACAACTCAGCAGAATTGGAAGGATTGTGGAGAGGTCTCACCCTGGCTCAAGACAGAAGTTTTTTTCCGCTTATCATAGAAGGGGACTCGCAAATCATTATAAGAATGGTCACAAAACTAATGCAAGGATCCCCCATACATAAGGTTAGCAACAGTTGGAGGATGGCTCAAAGGCTCGAGCTAATAGACAGATGGCTTTCTCAGCATCAAGCAATTTCCTTCAGACACACTAGGCGGGAAGGAAACAAGCTCACTGATTTTCTTGCTAATCTCGGAGTGGAAATTGAGGTAGACTTCTTTGTAGGCACAATCTTCGGCATAGCCTCCGAGGATCAACTCTCTGAGTTCCAGAATATTGTGATGAAGGATAAGCTTCAGGAGGATGATACACACCCGGATGCGGGTGTTAATAAATGATATTTATGAGGGACCGCACAAAGCAGGCAGCTGGCCCTGCACCTGGCTGGCGGACGACCTCCATGGCATGCGCATCTGGCTGGCGGACATTTTTAATGGCATGCACATTTAATCACCTGCAGAACGGAATGTTGGTCGCACAAATCAGCATTTATGAGTGCCTGGTTCAAGAGCTCTTACTTCAGGTTTTATGTATGGATCCATATCTGATTCAAGCCATTGTCACTGGTTCGTTTTACCTCCTCTCGGCGTTCTTCCCACACCCCTGCCTGGCTCAACTTGTTTGGAAGCTCGCCTAGTTAACTGGTGTTGTTGGGCTCCTCTGCGCTTATATTCTCTCCCGTCAGCTCCGCCATCTTCCCTTTCTCAGTTGGTCTGTCATTCTGAGAATGCCTCGTCGTCGAGGAGTCCCGCGCCGAGGAGGTAACACTGGGAACAGAGGAAGAACCTCTCGGCCTGCTCCGCAGAATGTCATACCCAGTGCGTCGGCCTCCCCATCCTCACCACCCTAGGGTCAAGCTGGGCCTCTTCCGCACAATTCCTTTCAGACTATCAGGTTCACCTTCCACAGCAGGCTCAACAGGCCTGTGTTGTCTGCCAGCATCACAGTCATTCTTGCTGAGGAAGAGAGTAATCCTACCAGCTCGGCCCACACTACCTCCTCTCAATCTCAGGAAGATAGTGTCCTTCAGGGGGAAATGGCTGGGGTGGTGTCTAACACTGACAACATGCAGGATGACACCCCTGTTTCTAAAGCGCCTCTGCATCCGGCCGACTCAACACAGAACGAGATTCTTGCCTGTGGACCGACTCATCGTGCAGGTAGCATTCTCAACCTGGTAACTACTCCTGAAGGCGGCATTGAAGGAATTGATGACAATGGTTTCGTCACCTGGGTCGCTTCGTCTAGCCAGGTGGATAAGGACATGCCCGACTCTTCGCAGCATGCAGACTAAGGCCGTTCATCACTGATGGGTGGCACTCTTGCCTTAGCTCTGTTTATTTTTTGCTATGTGTCTTCGTTTCTAGGTCTCTGGTCCTGTGTCTGGTTTAAGTTCTTGTTTAAGCTCGTGGCGCTAGCCAACCTGCTCTCTGTTTGCAGTTACAACTATGGGTTTGATGGGTACTATTTTGTCATTTTTGTTCATGGCGGGCATGATAGCATGCGTCTTCGTAAAACCTCTGAAGGTGTTAGCTATGTCATGTTAGAATCATAACAGAAATATTTCAGCGGGTCATGGTCTAACAGAAAATCTTTTGAAGTCTGTAATCTAAAAATGGCAAAAAGCATGAAATGTATGTCTCTGAATCTCTGGCTGAGGGCTGGCATCTGCCCCCTCTGAGGTCTCGACCTCTATGTACATAATTTTCTTTTTTTAATAGAATTAGTATTTACGCAGAAAAAAAAAAAAAAAAAAAAAAAAAAAAAAAAAAAAAAAAAAAAAATTAAATAAAATAAAATTAAAAATTAAAAATTAAAAAAATTAAAAATTAAAAATTAAAAAAAAATAATTAAAAAAAAAAAAAAAAAATAATAATAATAATAATAATAATATTGATATAACATACTTTAAGAATTGTGTTTATAATATGAAATGCCTACTATGACCTCGGAATTTTTAACTATATTATTTGATAAAATATCGATTCCAATTACTATTCTATTTTTTTTGTCCGTATTGGATTTTTATTAATATCAAAAGTATATTGCTTTATAAAATTTCCATCAAACAGATTTCGCATTTTAGGAGTCACGTGAATATTGTGGATTTAGAATCTTGAAATACTAGTAAGTTAGAAAGTTGTGATAAACATAAGAGTCACTTTTATATTTAACTATATTGGTTCATTTAAGTACAAAATCTTCAAACTAAAACACTATAAAATATCTCGAAAATAATTGTAGGCTAGGAGCTTTCAACCCATTAAGCATGAGAGATAGATACAAAATGTCAAAAAGCTAAAATTTAGAAACCAAAACCAAGTTTTCTTTCCAATAGTCTAGCTTAGCAAAACAAGTAGTTGAACTCCTTAATCCAAAATGATAACTAGAGAAGAAGCAGTAGAGTTAGCTTAGGGGGCGGCTTGAGCTGGTATGTTGATGACTCCCGGTCGTTCCTAGTTCTCATTTGATTCAGTGTCTTAATTGGAAATGATATAGCGCTCAATGCTAGATAGACGATCAACAATGTCATCCAAGTTATATCTAATGTCTCTGAGAATATGTTTGATGTCTTCTTGGCCTGCAAAAAGCTTGTAGTTGTCCACCTGCTTATCTCTAATGACCATACTAAGTAAGGTCTCTATCTGGCGATGATGAGTGAAGAAAGACGATCCTTCTCCTGTGAAACATTCCTGGATCTAGGATCCATCTAAGGCTACTACCTCCTATGTCAGAGTCTGATAAATAAGCTCTATCTCCAAATATTTTGGCCTCAAGCTGAGGAATTTCCTTGCGGAACTCAAGTGGTGTCGCATAAAAAATGTTTGCTACGAACTCCCAATCGAATAACCTCATATGCCTAGAAGAGAAGCGTTCTAAAGAACATCCCCGATGACTCAATGCACAAAGCCTTAGGGCCATGATAAATACGTACCTGTAGGAAAAATGGAAAATATTCTCCACACCAAGCCGAATGACTAAACCAAACCAGTATAACAACAATTGATATAGGAACCACGAAGATTGCAGCCAGACTTTAAAATGAAGAATTTTGACAATGAAAATGAACCTATTAGAACCAAATTGGAAAAGTCACAGGATACCAAACACCATACCAAAAGAAGACAAGGGAAGGAAATCCCCACAGGGTCAAGAGTTTTTGGAGTGTCGAAGGGAGGACTGAAACAAGCTCAAAGGAGGGTTCCGACCCAGAGTTGTGTAGAAAAAGGACAAATAACATTGACCCATAGACACAATAACCACCAAAAGATGGGGAAAAAGATGGCCTTAGAATCAGCTTTCTAATAGTGGAATCAATCTTGAGAAACTTTCCTGAAAAACAAACCTCACCACTAGAGCTAAAGACATTCTGAAACCAGAGCATGACTTTGTTTGAAGAATTTTATACAATAAATACCTCAGACCACCATTGTCAAGACTTTTGTACCACAAAACAACCCTAACCAGACTCAACACACAACTGTAGGACCAACTAGGTTTGTTAGATTTTGTATCAGCTAGTAATCTTTAACCAATGTGAAACCACACTGACCATGACTTAGATGCAAAAGAAATGAAGTTGTTAGCTATACCTCCTCGATATTTCACACCCTGATGAAGAGGTATTCCCTTTTGTGAATTGCTTGTGAATTTTTCACTGCGAGATGACATGTTGCATACCATATTTCATCACCACCCTAAGAACCAAACCATGCATATATAAGGAAACTTAGATGTGAGGGTGAGCACACACCATTCTTGATTTGGACAAATGTAGATTCTGCAATCGCTAAGGTTTGCTTGGATCCTATGAGGCATGATTTTCTCATTAATGAGCTTTCCCTCAATGTCATTCTAGGAGGCATAACTATCCAATCAAGAAGGTGTTGGGCAAGCCATTGCCAATCCAGTAGCACATAGGGAGTGTGCCAACTTCATACCACATGCACCAGCTAATACACCATGTTGAGAACCTTCATGGTGCATTGAGAGGTGAAGGGTGATAATTTCATATGACCATCCGTCTTAACACACATATGGTTGATTCTGCCAAGTGTTGTGCTCTTCTCCCATCTCAAGGACCACCACCATGGTGGCCATCCATATTTTGTGCATGTCCATTATTATCTCACCTACCAAAAAGATTTGACGTCGACATTTGCTGGCTAAAATTATCTTTGACGTTAGTCGGTTTCCTGGAGACACCCCCATCGAGGAAATGAACACCCACGACCGTTTTATCATAATGAATGTACTCTTGGAGCTCCTGAGATTCTGTTTTCCTGATCATATCTGACTATGGCTAGTCGAGTGCTACATGTCCTTCCTTACACCCCCAAATTTCCAATTCATCCGCAACTTGATTCCCTTCCCTCGTATAAATTGGGATGATGAAATCAAAGTGATCTAGCAAAGCCTTAATATTATGTACCATTAATTGCAAGTGCCAACTATTGATGATTGTATATGTTTGTCACCCACTCAGCAACTTTGAGACTATTTGAATTACTAGCTTGGAGTCACCATGAACCTAAATAAGACGAAAATCCTCTCTTTTTTCTATGTTCACTTCTCTTTCCAGGGCCTCAAATTCTATCGACTTATTAGAAGAGAAACCATAGGAAAATGCATAAACATGTATAGGGTTTGAAAGATCGTCTCTAAGAATTCCCCCATAGCCTATTATACTGAGTTTCCCTTTGAAGCCCCATCAAAACTCAATTGAACAAAGTTTGTAGGAGGATGCATAAACATCCTTATACGCTTTACCATGTCAACTACAATTTTCCTTGGGTTAGATATCTACCTCCTAGATTGCAGCTAAAGTCTTTTTAACACATTTTTCTCCATTTCACTTAATTGAGTCTCATCCCATGGAGGGTTGGAAATAATAATTGTTTTCCTTAGATTTTTAATTATAAGTTCATCTAAGTATGTCATTTGATGAGTTTGGCCTTCATAGATTCTAGTATGAATTTCCTTCCATATATTCCACCATGTGAAACCCAAATCCAAACACCATGCCTTTGTCACCACCATATTTTGAAATTAAGTTCATACCATGGTTCCATCCATGATGTAATGTTAATAGAATTAGGTAGAAACCAACCAAATATGAGTTATATATATATTTCTAAATTTCCACTGTGATTGAGCACGTAAGAAGGAGATGATCTGAGGTTTCCTCATCCTGTAACCATAATGCACAATATGACGGTCCCTCAAAACCTTTTCTTCAAAACCTATCCCAAGTTAGAGAATGACGCCAAGCTATTTTCCATAAGAAAGTAGCAATATTTGGCGAACCCAACTTCGTCCAAAGTTTCTTCCATATTTTCGTGTTTGTATGTGGATGTCTTATCAATAAAACTAAATAGGCCTTTTTTAATATAAAGGAACTGACTGCTTTCTGACCCCATTGTAGAACATCCTCTTGGTAGAATGTACATATCCTTTTTGGTAGGATGTACTATTCCACCACTATAACTATAATATTTAGTTGAAGATTAAGAAAATGAGATATCCATGAAATTTCAAATCCACGACCATCATACTAAGAATACTTTAACAATGTAATAACTACTAACTATTCTATGACCCTTAAAATAGTAATAGTTATTTCTATATATATATATATATATATATATATATATATATGTCTTCTTTAACTTTTAAAATTAAGCTAGATTGCCAGATTACAAAATTATTTTATAAATGTAATTTTTTAATTGAGAAAATACATTTTAGGAAGGACATTTCACACTTCAAGATAAATAAAAAATAAAATTCTAAATATTTAAAAGTCAAACCTACGTTTATTTATTTATAATATTTTGATTAATTTATTTTTTTCATATATAATAAAATAACATCATAAAATTTTCTAAATTAGTAAAAGTAAAAATATGTTTGTTTTTTTTTTTTTTAATTAAAAATAATATTTTCTTCGTGCAAAGGAGATTAATAATGCAACAACATTATTAAAGTTAAAAACAGTTATTTAATGACTTTTTTTTTGAAATTGTAAAATATTTTTATATTAAGTTTAATTTGCATTTTATTGTGCATCTTTTTGTATTTCTCATTGTTTTTAGACATATTTTAGGGTCAATTTTAATCGAAATTTAGTAGAGATTTATTAAAATCATAAGTTTCATAGTATAAATAATTCAAATGTTTCAAGAATTTTTAAGTGAGTTGAATCTATTTATACATTTAAAAACGCATTTTAAACATATAAAATAACAATTTTCGCAAAATTATATTGCGTATTATAAACAAAAATAAATAAAAAATTATTATTTTATTTGTATATACACCTTTAATTAACATTTTTTTAAAACTTAAAAAACATAATACTATTTAAAATTTAAAAAATAATAATAATCATTGCCCCCCATATATATATATATATAAAAACAACTAAAATAATTAGTATTAATATAAACTCAATCAACTCTTTTAACTTACAACCATGTATTTTATGGAGCTTTTATTATTTAAAAAATAATAATCATCATTCATTTCCATTAAACTTAAAATTTTGATATTTGAAAAATCATTTTAAATGCGAAATATTTATATTTATATTTATTTCCTATTAAATTTATATGTAATAAATATACTTCCCATTTTTTTAATCAAAATCTTCTTTCCCATCTATCCAACATCATACCACTTTCTCTTCCCAAATAGGGAATTTTAGCAATACAACTTTCCCTTCTCAAAACGGGAACGTCAGCAAATTTGAAACTTTAAAACGTATTCTTCCATAAATTTTCTATTTTCACTAAATGTCATTTTTATTTTATTTTATATTTTTAAAGAAGGCCAAAAAGACTAACTACAATAAATTTTCTAATTCATTCGGGCTTGTTTATAAATTTATTAAATGGGACTACAAAGAATAACTATGATAAATTTTCGAATTCATTCGGACTTCTTGATAAATTTATTTTAAATTAGAAAGAGGATGAATGATTTAGGAAATTAATTGATAACCAGGGTACATTATTCACTGTTAACTAAATTAATAGCTATTAATTTGTAAATGTAATCTTAAATTAATATCTATTAACATATTAATTTGTAATGTAATCTTATATTTTTAAAGGGGAAATTAATAAATTAAGGTGTGAAGTACATAATTTAATTGTTTGCTCAAGTCCATGAGTTCGTATAAATTTAACATTTATTAATAAAACTACACATTTAGAATTTGAGTCTTATATAATCATTCTTGACCACATAAATAATAGTGAGAAGTAACGGGTAGTAAATATATTTATTTCTTTCTTAAATTATGGTGGGAGGTAACAAATGGTAAATATGTTATTTATTTCCTTCAAATTTTAATAATAAAAAATCACTACACAAATATCTAAAAATAATGCATGAATATCACTACCATATCCATAAATTATCACATAAAATATGTGAGGTATTTACATGGCATTATCATGTGCAAAGGTTGCAATAAGGCCTTTAAATTAAGGTCTAATCAAATTTTTGACAATTATTTTTTAACTCATATTGAAAAATAAATATTATTTTTCAAAGTTAAAGATTATAAGTTTCATAGCTCAATGCTAAACTAATAGCAATCAAACGAGCAAATCTATTATTAGATGCCTAAAAAAAATTATTCTTTTTCTTTATTCATATTATCATGTATAGGGCCTAGGAAAAATTATTCTTTCTCATTATTCTTATTATCATGTATAGGCATTTTATTCTGTAACTATTGAAACCACTTACTTTTATTTGTCTTCATTTATAATTTCACTTATGATATTTGGGTTGTGTATTTTTTTAGGCCAAGGCATGACTAAAGCAATCAATTTTCCTTTTGACCACTATTAGTTTAGTATTGAAGTTATAATGTTTAACTTTGAAAAAAAATTATTTACTTTTCAATATTATTGAAAATTTTATTTTTCAAACATTTGATGGGACTATAAATTAGAAGGTTTTATTACATAGAAAATAATGGAAAAACCATAATAGTTAAGATTTTGTTTGTAATTAGGAATTAGTTCCTATTTTCGAACATGTTGTTTCCTCTCCCTAACTAATGCCATTGTATAAGACATGTATTGATTGATTTGTGAAGGTAGTGAATTGAGTTAGCATTGTGGACACCCTCAGGGTCTCCTCACCTGAGGACTGCCAATTTCACTTATTTGTGTTGTCTTCCTATATTTTCTAGTTGGTATCAAAGCAAGGTCTGAATCTGTGTGTTGTGAGGAGGTGCATCTGGATGCTGACCCTGTGTGGAGAAAAATTCTCATTGACCTGCTTCTACCGACCGACGGTGGATTATAGTTGTTGGACATGTGCCTGGTACAAATATCATGGATTCTACTTGCTTGAGGCATGCTTGTTTGTTGGATCTCATGGTGTTGAATGTCATGGAAGACATAAGAGAAGTTCATGCATTCTGAAAATCCGAAGTAATATTTTAATTCTCCCAGTAATCGTTGGCGAAGGCTGATCACAACTGCCTTATTTTCTTGACACGATTCACAGAGGAACTGCAATTCTATTTCATAGTTTTTTGACACCTTGGAGGCGCGCAAGTTGTAGGATTGTTGATGCACATATCGATGTTTTAGGTGGAAGAGCATGCATCTGTCTGCATTGGAGATATGCATTGAAGTCTGAGAAGAGTTTGTTTTGGAGATTTATATTGAAGTCTTGAGCTTGGAGGTCATGGAGTGCTAGAGGTCGAGTTATGGAGAGGCTGATTTGTCATTAGTGGGGTGGGAGAGGTCGATTTAATGAGGAATATTTCTTAGCTATTTGGAGAGTGTTCATTGTAGAGTGTTACAATGCTCATTGCTATAAGGTTGGTCGCACCAACGAAAGGAAGAAAGCAGTGCAATGAATGCAATGATGGATAACAATGCCAACGAATTCCCACAATCTCTCCATTTAAATTTATTTGAAGGCTTTGGAAGTGCTCTTGAAAATAATTGTGAGAAGACGGAAAATTCATTGGGAGAGACATACCTGAACAAAGCAAATAAATGGGATGGCATGAACTACGTCAACTGGAAATTTAAGATGCAAACATTGTTGGAGGGTTATGTCACTTGTACCATCATGAAGGGAGAAGAAGCAAAACATGTTGTAGGCTCAACAACAGCATCAAGTCTAGGATAGGAGAAGTGGGAGAACAAAGAAAAGGTACTATTAAGGATGTCTATTCAAGATAATGTAATCCCTTATATTCGTCATTGTCAGACCTCCAATGCGACCTGGAATGCATTGAAGGAGTTGTATGAAACTAAGAACACAATTTCAGCCTTGTTTTTGAAGAGGAAGCTCTTATATATTAAGATGGAAGAGAATGAATCTGTTGGTGTTTTTATTTCTAGAATTAAATATTTGAAAGATAAGCAGGGAGATATAGGAGAATCAGTACCTGCTACTAATATTGTGACAATCACTTTAAATGGAATGCCAAAGGGCTACCTAATGTTTATTACAAGTCTTGCAGCAAGGGAGAAAGCACCAAAATTTGACAAATTGACTGGCATATTGTTGCAGGAAGAAGAAAGGTGTGAGAACTTGAAGCCTCAAAATCCATACTTGGCACTTATGGAAAAAAAGAAATTCTTCAAAGAAAAATAAGGAGGAACAAACAAAGGTGGAAGCTCATCTCAGAAAAATCCATTTCCCAAACCAAATCAAGATATGTCATCTAGAATAAAATGCTTTTACCATGCTAGAAGTGGGCATATTTCCAAAGACTATTATAAGAAGAAAAATGATGAATATAGGCATAAACATAGAAGACATTCAGGACATTTTGTAGGATAAGCCCTGAATTTTGATCTCAAAAAACTCAATCTATTTTTGTCTAATGTTGTATTGTCTACTGAAATGGATGATTCTAATACATGGTTTGTGGATGATCTAAAATTGGATTAGGTGATTTCTTCCTATTTTCCAAAATCAAATAAAACAAAAATTAGGATCGTGTCGATGCTTTGCAAGGTTAAAAATGGGTCTTGAAACAATAGGTTTTCAATATCTCTTCAAGTCATGAATTAGTCTTCATATGTAACTTAACATAAATAACATAACAGCACATAATCCATGCAGGCATAATTAAGAGAAAGACAAAATATTGTTGATGGAGTTCACCTCTCCTGGACTACATCTTCGGGTGTGTCAACAAGACTAGACCACTCATATATTCATTATTAAATGAAGTACGTAAATTTTTGTTGTATGTAAATATGTGGCTATTACCCCTATAAGGTAATGTTCTCCTAGAAAGAACTCTAATAAATAGCAGCAACTAAAATCATCTCCTACAAGGATGACATACTTCAACTGAAAAGAGCTAAAAAGAGTATGTGAGCACTTCAATTCCACATTGAAGCACATAAACAAAACTTCATGTTAAGATAATTTGAACTTGAGATGAGCCCTGCTGGTTAAAGTTGTTGTAGCATCCTTCTGGAATTAATAATTCCCCTACAAGGTCTTATCCATGCCAAAATACCTTCCAGAACTCCTTCCAAACCCTAATTGATCCATACACCTTTAGTTCCAAACCTACAAAAAGTCTTTATAGAGGTGTTGAAATCAGAAATTACAGGTTACCAATGGATTCATAACATCCAAAAACCCCTAAGTAGCCTCTTTCTGAGCTCAATTTGGATAAAAACTAAAAATGTTATGAGCTTTCAATCACTCCAATGAATTTCACTGTTAACCATCCTACAAATTTGCCCCTTTATCTATTGGTTCTAAAAACCTACCCCAAAAATCGCTAATAGGGTGACAATTTAGCTACCTATCGGTGCATTTTGTTGGCTAGTTAATTTAACTTTGAACCCCTTAATCCAAGAAACACAGCCACATGGGCTACATAGGGGTGAGGACTGGGCCCTAATGCCCGCCCCCGATAGTTAAGCCCTTAAAACTCAAGTTGAGGTCACATAGGGTGCCACGATCCGAACGTTGGGTCAACGACCTGCCTTACCCATCGGAGCTCCAAGTCCCTGGCGTGCGGTAACATTGGTTGCATAAGACCTCGGGGCTGGCCCCCTTAACTCTGCACCTATTGCAAACCTCCATCGAGCCCTCCATTCCTGGCATGTGGTTATATGGGCATGCTCATGACCAAGGGTTTGCCGCTACCCTATAGCACCTTTTCCACAAGCACTCTGCCACCAATGTTGTGCACCTGCATATGCCCTAGTGTCGGGGCTTAACCAAGCTCCTGACTTGTTATCACTTGGCATTGGTTTCATGTAGTGCCATATTACTAGAGCTGGTACCCAAATTTCACGCCCCAATAGTTAACACCTCTATTCCTGGCTCATGTTTACATGGTGGGGATATGTCGGTGGGGTGGTCCCATTCCTTAGAACACCAACCGTTCTGCTTTACGTTGTTTGGTATATGGTCTGGTGGATTGTGTTTCATGGTGCCGAAACCTGGGGTTGGGGCTAAGCTCGCACCCTTATCTCCCCCAAATATTAACCATATACAAGTTAAATGAAGTCGTGCCACTATAATGGTTAAGTGACACCTGGTGGAATGGTGGTGGGGCACCTTGTTTCTAGACTAGAGGTTTTACTTTGAATCTCACCAGTTGTGGTTCAGCCACAACCGAAAATTTTAGTGGGCCCCGAGGTGCCACGTGGTAGCCCATGATTGGTCCCCATGGCATTCCCCATTGGTGCAACTCAAAACTTAAGCATCAATAAAAAGTCACCAAAATTTGAAGCACTCACACTTGGACAGTTGTCAACCTGCCATTGGCCCAATATGTACAATCACCTTGCCCAGTCATCGTACCTGCAACCAATCTGCAAAATTTTTACCTGTTTGCGAGAATTATTAGAACGTGATATCAAGAGCATATGATATCTCTTTTGAGTGATTCAAGTTGTGTTGGACTCAAGTCAGAAATATCTTCGATTTGGCACTAGTTTCAAAAAGTTCTAGGCACTTTCATTTTTGAGCTAAAATTGATCACCTAATCACACCTCCCCACTAGGAACTTTTGGACTCCAAAATTTTACTTCCCTATTTAATATAAAGAGTTTGGAACTCAAAACTACCCAAAAGCTCAATCCAAAATTCAAAATTTTCAATTGGTGCCCTTCAAGCCCCAATCAAGGCACTTCACACATCCTCCTCATGAAGACGTGTTCTCCTATTAAGAATTGATCCATCATTCTTATTATTGTTGCAGGAACAAAATACTAATGAGTGGAAGAAAATTCTCTCTACTCTCATCTTTGCATGGCTCCAAAAACACTTCATCTTGAAGTTTAAATTGTTGAAGACAAACTTGACCCCATCTAGGAATTCAAAAAAAACAAACTTGCTTTAATGTCTTCAAGCTGAGCTTGTATATAAAAAGTACACTACTATAAAATTTTCCATGATATCATTGACCTTACCTACAATACATAATCATCTTATACAATCTTGAAAACAAAGATTCAATTCACACAAGTTTCAAATCGAATACTTGTATTAGTGAATATATTACAACTTGTATACAAATTTGAATGACAATCTTGTACATTCACAAAAGTCCTTGAACATGTGGACTATAATGAGCCAATACATACATCAATGAAAAACATCTACTTGTTGATCATGGTGACAATGAATGTTCACTTTACAAAAGTACCTAAACAGGTAATGACAATAAGTATTTACAAAATTTTACAAAAAAAAATTACAACAAGTCTACCCAAACTTTGTGTCTCCTAGGCTTATGTGTTCTCTTCTTGTACCATCTTCTCTTGAAGGTCACTTAGGATTGTGGAGAGTCCTCTTTTCCACCTCTTGTTTCCCTTGCATTATATAGCATAATCTCTTTACCTTTCTTTGAACGAAGCTCTAGGTGCAACTTCTAAGATCATTCAGTGTCATGTCCATTCACCTTGTAATGAGAATAGAAAAACTTCTTCTTGTTTGTTGACATAGAAATTCTCTCATGCGAAAGAAATTCATTATGCTTTATGCCCAAAATTTGGTTCATTCATTTAACCATTATCATATGTTTCTCACATACAACAACATAATGGTTAGTTTCATCAAAAAATGTACAAGGGTACTCATTCCATAAGTATTCAAAATTTCCATGCATTGGAAAACACTCCTAAGAGTTATACTTGTCTCTAGAGTTGTAGCTTTGACAGTTTTCACCAGGTGGTGCCATCCATGCTTAGATGTTTGATGTACCTCAACCTATTTGGAGCATTCTCTAAACTCCTTTTGACCGTATAACAATCCTTTATACTTTTGTATCTCCTAAACCATAATTGGATTGGTAATACCTTGCCCATTTATGATGAGGCCTCCACCTTCATATCCCATATTGGAAAGAAACTTCATACCTATTCCTTTGGTATGTTGCTTGAACGCTACAAAAGAATTTTTATGCATATAAACGGAAGGAGTGGAACTTGAGATGCTAATTACCTCCTTAAATTTGTCATTCATCTTTTCATCTTTTGATGATGACAATGATGGCCAAGTTACAGATAACTCTAGCCACCCACTCTTATCCACTGGAATATGGTGTGCTTCTTGAAGATGTTTGCAAAATGCACATGCAACACTTCCACATATCGTCCAAAACCACTATTTGAACCATGACCACATACTGACCTCATTATAGAATTTTCTCTTACTAATACTGGAGTAAAGATTTCTGCAACTTGCTCATCAAGCACTTGCTATAAAACAAAGTGCATGTGTCTCTTCTCCTCTTCAATTATCTCTAACTTCCTTCTCAACTCTATGTTCTCCATCCTAAGAGCCAAATTCTGCTCCTCTAGCTCTTGAAGTCTCTTTTTTCTTCTCATTCTTGCAACTTGGTTAACTGATGCTCTAATACCAAACTAATTTCAAATTGGATTAGGTTATTTCTTCCTCTTTTCCAAAATCAAATAAAACAAAAATTAAGACCGTGCCGATGCTTTGCAAGGTTAAAAATGGGTCTTGAAACAATAGGTTTTCAATATCTCTTCAAGTCATAAATTAGTCTTCATATGTAACTTAACATAAAGAAGATAACAACACATAGTACATGTAGGCATATTGAGGAGAAAGACAAAAGTTTGTTGACGGAGTTCACCCCTCCTGGCTACATCTCTGGGCCTATCAACCTGACTTGAACACTCATATATTCAGTATCAAATGAAGTACATAAAATTTTTCTACAGGTAAATATGTGGCGATTACTGCTAAAAGGTAATTTTCTCCTACCAATAACCTTAAAAAATAACATAAACTCAAAGAAACTCCTACAAAGATGACAGACTTCATTTGAAAAGAGCTAAAAATATTATGTGAACACTTCGATTCCACATTGAAGCACATAAACAAAACTTCATGTTAAGATAAGTGGAACCTAAGCTAAACCCTGTTGGTTACAACAGATGCAATAGCCTTTTGGAAGTAAGAATATCCCTACAAGGTCTTCTCCATGCCCAAATACCTTCCAGAACTGCTTCCAAACCCTGACTGATCCATACACCTTTAGTCACAAACATGAAAAAAGGCTCTATAGATGTGATCAAATAAGAAATTGGAGGTTACCAACTGATTCAGAACATCCAAGAACCCCTGTGTAGCATGTTTCTGAGCTCAATTTGGATAAAAACTGAAAACGTTATGAGCTTCCAAGCTCTCCCACGAATTTCACTATTAACCATCCTACAAATTCATCCTTTTATCTATTGGTTCTACAAATTTGCCCTGAAAATCGTTAATGGAGTGATAATTTCCCTACCTGTTGGTAAATTTTGTTGGATAGTTAATTTAGCCTTGGACCCCTAAATTTGAAAAACATGGACACGTGGGCCACATAGTGCCTAGGGCTGGGACTTAATGCCCAACCCCATCGGTTAAGCCCTTAAAACTTGGGTCGAGGTCACATAGGGTGCCATGGGTCTGACGGTTGGACCAATGGCCCGCCCTACCCGTCAGAGCTCCCAATCCCTAGCGCATGGTCAGGTTTGTCGCATAATACCTCTGGGCTAGCCCCCTTAACTCTACACCCATTCCAAACCTCCACCGAGCCCTCCATTCCTAACATGTGATTATATGGGTGCGCTCATGACCAAGTGCTAGACCCTACCCTATAGCAGCTTTTCCACAAGTTCTCTAGTGCTCTGACGCCGGTACCGTGCACCTGCATATGCCCTAGGGATGGGGCTTACCCAAGCTTCTGACTTGTTAGCACTTGGCACTGGTTTCATGGAGTGTCATATGGCTAGGGCCGGTCCCCAAACTCTGCGCCCGAATGGTTGACACCTCTACTCCTATCCTGTGGTTACATGGTGGGGATATGTCTGTGGGATGGTCCCATTCCTTAGCGCCCCAACAGTTTTGCTCCGAGCTGTTTGGCATATGGTCTAGTGGATTGTGTTTGATGGTGCCAAAACCCAAGGCCGGGGCTAAGCCTACGCCCATGGCTCCCATGCCTATGGTCTTGTGGGGATGGGGTGTCCAGGGGCAAATTCTTAGCCCCCGCCCCTTCCCCTAAATGTTAACCATATAAAAGTTAACTGAAATCTTGCCACTATAATGGTTAAGTGACACCCAGTGGCATGGCAGTAAGGCACCTTGCTTCTAAACCAAATGTTCTACATTCAAATCCAATGAGCTGCAGTTTAGCCATAACCCAAAATTTTAGTGGACCCTGGGGTGCCACATGGCAGCCCATGATTGGGCCACATGGCATTCCCCCATTGGTCCAACTCAAAAACTTAACCACCAATAAAGAATCACCAAAATTCAAACCAATCACACTTAGACACTTGTCAACCTTGCATTGGCCCAATATGTATGGCCAGTCTACCCAGTCACCTTGCCCAAACATCATATGAAATACACAGTGAGCATACCTACAACCAATCTGCAATTTTTTTACGTGTTTGTGAAAATGATTAGAATGTGATATAGGGAGCATATAATATTGGTTTTTAGTGATTCAAGTTGCATTGGATTCAGGTCAGCGAGTTCTTTGATTTGGTGCTAGTTTCAAAAAGTTCTGAGAACTTTAATTTTTGAGCTAAAAATTAATCACCTGATCAATGGACTATGGAGCTTTGATTCATATGACATGTAACAGGAGTTGGTATGAGAATTTTAAGGAGGATGCAATGGTTCTCATATCTATCTTGGACACAATCATCCACATCATATTAAGGGATGTGGGTATATTCCTATAACATTGACAAATGGAAATGTTAGGTACATTCGTAATGTTATGTATGTGTCTAGGATCAAGAAAAAAATTATCTTTGTGTCTAAAATTACAGGTCAGAACCTGAAGGTTGAATTCTTCAAAACACATTGCATAGTGAATGATTTTCTAGATCACTGCAAACCTGTTTCTTCGGGAGTCAGAGTTGGAGGCTTGTGATGTTACCAACAAAAGTCATCAAGCACTGACTTCTACAACTCTGTCAACAGAAAGTCTTTGGCATCAGAAGTATGGTCACATGATTTATCATGATTTATTGCTGCTACAGAAACAATCTATGGTTGAAGCACTACCTATGTTAAAGAATGAGTATGTTGCTTGTGAAGATTGTGCATTAGGAAAAATCCACAAAGATGGATTCCCCTCTAATTTTGATAGGAGAAGAAGAGATGTATTAGAACCATGCAAACCAGATCCCTAGGAGTAGCCTATTATTTTCTATTGTTTATTGGTGATTGCACAAGGTACACTTGGGTGTACTTCCTCAGGAAAAAGAGTGATGTGTTTGAGTATTTCAAAGAATTCAAAAACATGGCAGAGAAGCAGGAAGGGAATTTTATAAGATCCTCCATTCATATCAAGGGGGAGAATACAGTTTGGGGAACTTCTTCAAGTATTGCAAAGATCGTGGAATAGTGCAGCAATTCAAAATACCCTATACTCCACAACAATACAATGTTACAGAAAGGAAAAACTAAACATTGGTAGAGTGTGCATAGATTATGATCAAAGGAAAGAACCTCTCCAATGCTTGTTGGGAATAAACCATTAGTATTGATGTTTATTTAAAGAATACAAGTCCAACAAGGTATCTTGATTTCAAGACCGCGTTCGATGCTTTGTATGGTTTTAAACCAATAGTTCATCATTTGAGGATATTTGGGTGGAAGGTCTTTGCACATATTCTGAACGAGAATAGAAAGAAACTTGATGCTAAAGGTATCAAATGTATTTTTGTAAGATATTATTGGGTGTGGAGCCTAATTATCTTTTGTATTCAAAGGTTTCATCCGGATGTATACCCCAGGAAGATTTTACACCTCTCCACGTCGGGGAGGTGCAAGGAAGACTTGTCCCCCCTGTGGGGGGGGACCGGGGACCAGCGGTCCCCCGGCGAGGGTTCGGGGGTAGTGCCCTCGAAGCTAAAAACAAATGTAAAATTGCCTTGTAAAAGTATAGTAATTTCTATTCAATCTGGGCTGTTCGTTAGGCAAATGATCTCACAATACAAGTTATGTTTAGTTTAGGGTTTTTTGCCCTAGAAGGCAACCCCTCGCTATATATGAGGGAATTGTATTGCGTCTATGAGATCTGTATTTTGAGTGAGGAAGAGAGAGGAGATTGAGAGCGAAGAGGGAGTTATAGTGGATCTGCTATAGGTTGTATCTCTTCAGTTTTTTAGATAATATAAAAAGAAGGATTGTCTATTTCTCCGTGGATGTAGCCCAAAGTGGGTGAACCACGTATATCTGTGTCTGTCTTGTTTTATATGTTTTCTGTGTTTATATTTCTACAGTATTTTATGTGTTCCATTGCTCTGTAATATATAATTTTCTAACAGATATTGTCCAGAACTTAAAGCATATAAAATGTTTGATCCATTTAATCATAGAGTATGTGAGTATATATGTAATTTTCCATGAGTAGATAGATGAAGGCAACATGGATAAGAACTATGAAATATGGCACATTCTTCTTGAAGATGAAGACAATAAAGTAGAAGTAAAAGTGGAAGACAGTGAAAAACAAAAGCTTGGGGAATAATATAGTGATGTGGACATCACGAGCACTCAGATCCCATTCATAAGTGGAGAATTAAGTTTAGAGAATAGATGTGAAAACAATGAAGTGAGAAGGAGATCTACTCAGCATATTCAACTACCTAAAAGGTATAAGGACTATGGTCTCATGACAAGTGTTTTGAATCTCATAGAATCCATGAGTTTTAATGAAGCTAATGAACATGAAGAGTGGAGAAAAGCAATGGAGGAAGAATACAAATCTATAATTAAAAATAAAACTTGGGAATTGACTGAACTTCCTAAAGGAAAAGCGCCCATAGGATGTAAATGGTTGTGAAACCCAAGGTTAAAGCAGATGGTAGTATAGATAAATATAAATCTAGATTGGTGGAAAAAGGGTAGTCATAAATGGAGAGCATTGATTATACAGAAACATTTGCACCAGTAGCGAAATTGAATTCTATTATATTTTTAATTGCATTAGCTACAAAGTACCGTTATAATTTGCACCAATTAGATGTAAAATCTTCTTTTCTGAATGGTGATTTAAAGGAGGAGGTGTATTTGACACAACTTAAAGGGTTTGTAAAAAAACAGCAGGAGCATTTAGTTCGCATATTAAACAAATCTTTGTATTGGCTAAAGAAATCACCTAGGTCATGGTATGAAAAGGTAGATTCCTTCTTTCTTCGGCAGGGTTTTATGAGGAGTTAAATTGATCCAAATCTGTATGCCAAGTTTGATGAAAAGGGGCATGTAGTAATAATTTCTTTGTATGTTGATGACTTAATTATTACAGTAAATTCAGACAAAATTTGATGAATTTAAGGTGCAAATGTCACAATTATTTGAGATGAAAGATCTTGGTGATTTACGTTACTATCTAGGTCTTGAAGTGTGGAGATATGTGGGCCAAACTTTTGTTACTCAGGGTAAGTATGTCAGAGAAGTACTTAAGGATTTAATATGGATCAATGCAAATCTTCTTTTGTTCCAATGCAGCAGAATGTGAAACTGCACTTTGATGATGGCTCAAAAGAGGTTGATGGTACATTGTACATACAACTAGTTGGAAGCTTGAATTATCTTACTACAACCAAACCTGATTTAGCATACTCTATTAGTATGTTAAGTCACTTTATGGAGAGACCTCTATAAATCCATTGGAGAACAAAAAAAGGATTACTCAGGTATCTTAAAGGAACAATTGATTTTGGTATTAAATATACTAATTCATTTGATGTTAAGATGACAAGTTACTCAAATTCAGATTGGGTTGGTAATCCGAAGGATAAAAGATCTACTACAGGTTATTCATTCAATATTGGATCCGTGATTGTTTCGTGGAGAAACAAGAAGCAGCCTATTGTATCATTGTCATCTACAGAAGTAGAGTACAAACCTTTTTGTGCATCAACTTGTGAAGTTGTTTGGTTTAGACAATGTCTTCAAGATGTTGGAGAAGAACAAAATAAGGCTATAGTGATCAAGTGTGACAACCATAGCTCAATCAATTTAAAAAATATTCCAATCTTTCATGCAAGGACAAAGCATGTTGATGCACCTTTTCATTTTATTAGAGAGAAGATATAGTCTAAGGAATTTTTTATTGAATATTGTAATACTTGTGAAAATGTTGCTGACATTTTCACAAAGCCCCTTGGGAAGGTGAAATTTGAATCGTTTAGGGAGATGCTAGGTTTGGAAATTAATCATTTCACCATTAAGGGGGGCACTTAGAAAATAATGGAGAAATAGTAATAGTTAATATTTTATTTGTAATTAGGAATTAGTTCCTATTTTCTAGCAGGTTGTTTCATATCCTTAAGTAAATGCCATTGTATAAGACTTGTGTTGATTGATTTGTGAAGGCAATGAATTGATCAGCATTGTGGGTAGCCTCAGGGTCTCCTAACATGAGGACTACTAGTTTCACTTATTTATGTTGTCTTCCTATATTTTCTAGTTTATTGCAACCTTTGTGCCATGTAGATAACTGCCTCATATTTTTTTGCCATAATTTCTGGATGTAGTTGGAATATTTATGCTCTGATATTTGTGCAATTATTTTTCATTGTTAAGCTTCATAGAAAAATCACCTAAAATCAAAATCCATGAAAATATGTCATACTAATGTAAATAACCTATTTACCATTAGTTAATGCCAACTATAATTTAAGAAAGTTTTTCCATAGAAAATAAATAGAAACAAGATGGAAATAAATATACCTACCGAGATGTTTAAATTGTGTGGAATTTTAATTATGTGATAGTTTCATGAAACATCCAATATATTGGGTGAATAATCTACTTTTGATCTAGGATATATAAAATGATTAAATAATATTTGTGAAAAAACATCGTATTATTGATAAAATAAGAAATGGAAAAAATAAATAATTTGATAAATATAATGAAATAAGGGGGAGAAAGTGAATTATGAAATTTAGAAAAAAATTGTAATAATAATTGTTTTTCTAATTTTGTTAGGTTTGTTGATATCCTTCTAGAACTGCATGGATCTCTTCCATGTGATACACAAGATCATACAACTAAAAAACAAAAAGAAAAAACAAATCAAAAGACATATGAATTAACACACTCTAATCTTATCAAGCCACTTATACTTAGAATACAAGTATGAAACAAAGTTTATAAGAATCATCAAACAATTCTATCGCTACCAATGAATAATTGTGAATGGGAAGTGAGATCTTTATCTTTAGAGAGAGAAATAGGGTGGTCATGATAGGACAAGGAGGTAAAATGAGAATGATAACAAAATAGGTAAGGAATGTATTGTTGTTTCCAATTTTTTATGATTTTAATTGCAACTTAGTGCCATAACATATTTGCAAAGTTTGTTAGTAAAAAATAACTGCAAATTATAAGGCATAGACACAATCTCATATCATCTTATCAATATTTTAAAATTTTAATTAGGTTAAACTAGAACTTGATATCACTTTAACTAATATTTTAAATTTTATTCATTTTTAACCAATCCTAAAAATTCCGTGGTATATGTAGAAGTATTTACAAAAGAGTTATTGGTCATCATCCAAGATTTTGTATACCTACTTTTAATACGAACATTTCATAGTAATAAATATTTATTTGGTTGTTTCTAATTCCCTTTTCTTGTTATTGTTGCATCACTTTGACATTGTAAATTATATCTACACACAAAGCACAATGGCCCATAGAAATTTTAATCCAACCCTACTTTGCTTGCAAAATGGAGTGGGATAAACATCATATACTCTATGCATATAGAATAAAGTTTTGTGGGATTGAGAACCAAAAAATGCTTATATTTTCACTCAGTATTTTCATTTTATTTGGTTTGCAAATTATGTATTTTTATGTATATAAATTTTCCTTTAGATGTATTACTAGTTGAGATTTATTTATAGGTTTTGTAACTTTATATGAGATAGGTAACCCTTGTTTAACTTTTATTTGAGTAAATAAATTTCATTTGTATTTATTTATATTTTTATGACTAAATTTGATAATATATATAATAAATTAATGTTTTTCTTTTAATCTTAGAGTAATTAGTTTCTATTTTAATGCATAAATGTTTTACTAAACACAATTTGTTAATGTTTTCAACCTTCTTCAAAGATTCTTTAACTAACTTTATAGCTCAAACGATGAGCATATAAAATTATTATAAAATTATTGTTGTTGTTGTTATTATTATTATTATTATTATTATTATTATTATGTAGTATAGAATGGAGGGCATTCATGCTCATGGTTATCTATTTATGTAGATAAAAGTTTTAATTATAACAATCATATTACCTAGGAAGAAAATGTCACTATTACAATAAATGATTATATTTTTATGACAATTATTTTTACGAATTGCTAATAATAAATAGTTAATGATTCTTTTTATTTTTATTTCCTTGTATTTATTAGTTAATCCCCCTTTAACTAACTATTATATTATTAACCTATGATATTAAATTAATTATATTTTTATTAAATTAACAACCATTTAAATTTAATTATTTATATTTTTATTTAGAGGCTAGTCCCTTATTAATTTTGATTATTTATTTAAGGTCCCCTGTCCAATTTAGCCGTTGGCCTAGTTAGCCGTTGGAGGCTCTGCTCAAAGCTATTTAACATGCAAAGCTGGATCTGACTCTTCAACTTGTCTTGACGATGAACCACACTAGTTGGTTCGAAACGCGTCGACAAATGATAGATCTTGTGATTTACGCTGAAAAATCTCTGGTAAATCATTCACATAAATGATTAATAACAAAGCATAAACTTCTATATGCATATTTCCCATATTCTTTATGATACCTTTTTTAACCTAATTTATATACGTCTATAAGTCAAAAAGAGGAGATATTCTTATTTCGTTTCTATTTTACACTTGATTTTGATTGGTTCTAATTTTATCATTAATTGGAATCCTATATTTTACAATGAAATTTTCATATAATTGGAAAGTAGCTCTTCTCCATTCTACTTGAATTGGCACTTTCTTCATTTTTTTTGAAAGGTATTGGACAATGTATGATATTTTTTAGAAAAAACAAGGAAGCATTAATAAATATTTCTTCTTCATCTCTTTTTGAAAAAATCAACAAATTATGAGATGTTCAATGGTTGAAGCCTTAGGCTAAGAGAAACCCAAGAAAAATCCCTTACAATTTTCACATTATTAGTCCTTGCATAGGCAAGAGTCTAGCATCATGTTAAGTGCCATGCCAAATTGATCAACAATATGTAATTGTGCATTGTACTAAACAATTTGTAATTCATATCAATATGAATGTGACATCCATTTAGTTGTATATGCACATAATATAAATATGATTTGAACAAATCCTACCAAAGTTACTACTTTGTAACTGAATTACAAGATTTTTTTTTTCTTTTAGGAAAATATAAATTGCCAATCTGCCATATAAATATGAATACAATTGCTCTTTGTAAAAACATTTCCTAGAATAATAATATTTTGTTATATATATATATATATATATATCTCTAGCTTATACTAATATCAGTATAAATGATTCATAGTGTGCTTTATATGGATCATGCTATTAATTTCTTCACTATGCAAATTTTGTAGCAACATAATCCTTAATTTCAATGGCAGGGACTATGTTGCCCTACAGCTCTTGTTAAATCATGAATTCCAATAGCCATGAATAGAAAGGAGAAAAAATTACAATAATTATATAATAATTAAAATAGATAATATATTATTCGTAGAGCGTAGAATAAATGGTGATGGGTCGTACTGTTAAGTCCCTCTATGATGTGAAGGTCATTGGTTCAAAACTTCGTGGGCGAAAGTCTAGTCATATTAAGGGTTGGTGTGGCGAAGGCCAAGTGCAATCCACGGGTTATTTTGATGGCTTAAATAACCATGGGTCGCCATTTCTCAAACCACAAATCAAACCTTGATGTCATCTATAAACTCAAATCACTTAACAAATAATAATAATAATAATAATATATTAATTCTAAATATATAAAAAGTTTTTATTTATTATATACTATAATAATTATTATTTAGTTAAATAATTGTCAAAATTCAAATGTCATAATATTTTTCATGAAATCTACCTAATGTTGTGCAATTATCTTATGTTAACCTAGTTTTATTGAAAATTTTGAGACATCACCGTACGTTATTGGACTCTTGTTGTGCTATCTATTAACAACTATTGTTTGATTTTCTTTCCTATTTTCATCTCCATTGATGTTTATGGTGCACAAGTAGCATTCCATCTTCTAAAATCCTTAGACAGTCTACATGAGGATTATTAGAGCCTAGGAACATCGAGTTATTCAAGAAGAATAACAGATTTCTATACATAAAATGGAACCTATGTGAGTTAAAGTTTATGAACATACCTAATACGTTGAACCTAAATAGTTTATGAACATAAACTGTATGTTGAACCTAAATGGGATTTAATCATTCTTCGTTATTTTTTAATGCAAACGATTCATAAACATATATAATAAATTGTTGAAGGTAGTTATACACATTTGTTTTTTTAAGAATCACTTAAATGGTATTTAATTAATTTTTATTATTTTTTAATGCAAACGATGCATAAACATATAGAATAAATTGTTAAAGGTAGTTATATACATCTGCTTTTTCAAGAATCTCATGGTTATGTCCGGTCGATTTTAGGAATTTCATGGTTATTCATTATTTGTTAATGCAAACGATTCATATTCATTATTTGTTAATGCAAACGATTCATAAATATATAGAATAAATTGTTGAAGGTAGTTATACACATTTGTTTTTTTTAAATCTCATGGCTAGGTTTGGTTAATTTTAGGAATTTCATGGTTTTTTTAAAATGGTTGATTTTGATGGGAATTTAGAGATGATGTGGTAGTATAACAATAAGTTTTTTAACACCAATATAGATGGATAGGATGGAACATTCTACCTTATAAAGGTTGACATAGATAGCCACATTGTTATTAAAATTAATATGATTCATTTTATAGTTTAATTAAAAAATTTAAAAATACTATCTACCATTATAGATTTTTCTAGATATAGTCAATCGATTTTAGCTTGTATGGTTAGGGAAAATAGTTGTTATCCTCACTTAGCTTTAAATTTGGGAAAGTGACATGTTAAGCTCTTGAAAAAGGGTAATCTATGTGACACTTTTAAATGAGTATATAATGTTGTGTTTGCATGGTAACAACAATCTATGTGGCACTCTTAAATGAGTATACAATGTTGTGTTGGCATGGTAACAATAACCTGACACTTTCCTCTGCGATGAGAGTAAAACTGATTTGTTTCTCAAATGGTCTGAAATGACAACATATTATGTGAATTAGGTTCATCTGAGGTGGTTGGGATGAACAATTTTTATTTTCTCCACCCAATTACAATTCTCTCAAGTAACATGTTAAGAAATAATTTTTATCCTGTCCTCCCAACCTTAAGTCTAAATTTCTATTAATACATATTTAGAAGTCCTAATAAATATAGGATCCATTTCCAAACTCTCTTTCCTATCTGTCAGATTAAAAGAAAAAAGACAAACAGACAAAAACTTTTATTCACACAAAATAACATATTCACACAAAATAATAAATATTTACATAAAATAACATTACTTATAGTTCAATGAGTATTCACACAAAAATAACATTACTTTTATTAAAAAATTATAAATAAATATATATAATTTATTAATAAATATTAAAAAAATAAAATGTTTGACCGAAATATCACTGGGAGAGAAATATTTGAAAATTATAGAAGAATACACTACCATATATTTTCTAACACATTAATTCCATATTAAGAATATATTCCAAGCACAAATACGTTTTAATAAAAAATGTTTTTTAAAATAAATGAAATAGAATTCGTAAATGTATTGTTTTTATATAATTTTTTAAATAATTTTGTTTTTTTAATATTAATATTTTTTTTTGACTCTTCACCTTGGATTTTCCATAGAGACCATAGTGTAAGCTTCCATTATCTCTAAAATATTGCCTATATAAGGAATAGGAAAACGGGATACGCTCTTGAGAAATGTTACATCTTTGAATGAATTTTTACAAGTTTAAGAAAACCTTGAGAAATGTTACATCTTTGAATTAAGTTTTACAAGTTTAAGAAAACCTAAATAATTGAAGTCTAGAATTTTCGTAGTCCCTTTTTCTCCCATGCCTATTTGTATATAACTAAACTATCCAAAAATTTATAGCATCCATTGAAGCTTTTTTGAGGTTTGAAGCTATAGTTTCTCGTAGAAGACACTCTAATGTTGTGAATTTTAATATGATATTGGTTTATTATATTTGTTGTTTTGAGAATATTAATATATTCAGTTTTTCATTCATTTCCTATTAATTTTTTTTTATTAAAAAAATTTAAAATTTATCTAAAATTTAACATTATGAAATTAAATTTATTATTTTTAAATAAAATTTATTTCTATTGATTTCAAATATGATTGGTTAAAATGTCTCCCTTCTTATTATGTAATGAGAGCAAGAATTGACTTTTGTGTACTGCATTATTAATTACTATGTACAATAAATATAAATAATTTGAAAAATGACATTATATATTAATTAATATGTACCATAAACACAAATGGTTTGTAATTAAATTCAAAAATTCCATTTTCTCATTGATATAAAGTATTGAATAGACAATTTTTATAGGTTTTATTTTTTAATTTACAAAAAAAAAATAATTTAGAAAATATAAATTTGAAAATAATGTAAAAATAACATGTGTACAATTTGTACAATTCTCATTATCTCAAGTTATACTCCAATGGCATGACATGTGTACTATAATATGAACATTATATAAAAAAAAGTGCCATTATTTAATATTAAATAAACCATTATTAACTTGTTATCATTCTCTTTAATATCAATATATATATATATATATATATATATATATATATATATATATATATATATAACTAACCTTTATCTACCAAAAAAATGTTTAATTATATTAAAAAAATTAATAAAAAAATTAAACAAATATTCATATAACTTATTTTACAATTTTATTATTGTTTGGAGTACATACAACACATCATGATATTAAAATATTTTATTAAACTAAATGACAAAAAATATTCAACTTCATAAAACATATATATATATATATATATATATGAATTTGAAAATTTTCTTGTATTTAAAATTTAATCATTTAATCTATGAGAAAAGTATGAGAAAGGCTGTTTGCCTTGGAAAGTCTTGAGATTAACTCGTTGATGATAGCAGGTGATTTAAATGTGACTCTCAGCTCCAATGAATGCTGGGGTAAATGTAGGAAAATAGACCCTCTGGCCGATAGACTCAGGAAGGAATTTTTGAACAGGAATCTGGTGGATATTGTGCCTAATAAAATGAAGCCTACCTAGGACAACAGCAGGACTAGGCAGGCCTATATTGCAAAGAGGATTGATAGATTTATCATACATGCAAGCATCATTGGAAAATTGGGAATGCCAGTATCGTCTATAGGAAATGACTTCACTTCTGATCATAGACCTATTTTCCTCGAATGGCGTGATAAGGATTTCAGGCTCGGTTACTCATTTAAATTCAACAAGATCCATTTAGAAGACACATCATTTAATGAAATCATCTCAAACAAATGGAAGGAACTACTGGAATCTGAAATGGCTCCCTTCATGACATTTCGGGAAAAGATTGAAAGCCTAAGGTCTGTGGCAAAGGATTGGCAAATTCGAAAGAAAAGGAAGGATAAACAAGAGCTGAATGACATCCAAAAGGAATTGGACTCCCTATTAAATACAGCAAATCCGAATAGCCTGTCTCTAGACCTTAAAGGTTTAATAAGAAATTTGGAGAAAAGGAAACAATTGTTTTTGCTAAAGGAGGAGGCTACATGGAGACTTAAGAGCAGAGCCATCTGGCTCAAAGAGGGGGACAGGAATACGGGGTTTTTCCACAATTATGCAAATGCTAGAAGAGAGAAAAACTCTATTTGGAGGATCAGAGATGGTAAGGGAGCCTTTCTCTACTCTTAGCACGAAATCTCGACGGAAGCAACGAGATTTTTTCAGAATCAATACAGAAGGAGGGAGGTAAACATTCAAGATGCTCTCTGGGGAATCGAATTGGTTCCAGAAATGTTTGATGAGGCAGCAAATGAAAGCTTCCTTAAGCTGATTTCTGAAGAGAAACTCCTAAGTGTTATCAAAGCCTTCAAAAAGGATAAAATCCCCGGGCCAGACGGATGGCCAATCGAATTTTTCTCTCACTTCTATGACCTTTTTAAAGCGGATCTGCTGCAGATGGTGGAGGCTTCCCGGATGACAGGAAGTATTCATAGTGCTACTTCTTCTACTCTGATAGCTCTAATTCCTAAAAAGGAAAGGTCAGACTCCTTCCATGATTATAGGCCTATTTCACTCTGCAATATCATGTTCAAAATTATTTCAAAAATCATTGCTGAAAGGATGAAGCCCATTCTAAATTCCTTCATCTCTAGGGACCAACATGCTTTCTTAAAAGGCCGTATCATTTTGGATGTTGTAGCCATGACCCAGGAAAGTTTGTTCTCAATGCTGTCAAACAAAATGGATGCGGCTATTCTTAAGATTGATCTGCAAAAAGCCTATGACTGCGTAGACTGGGGTTTCTTAAGAATTCTGTTGGCAAAAATAGGACTGAAATCACAGGGCATCAACTGGGTTATGTCATGTGTCGAGAATGTCAAGTATTCAGTTATTATAAATGGAATTCCTTCGTCTTTCTTCTTAGCGGAGAGAGGTCTTCGACAAGGTTGTCCCCTCTCCCCTCTGCTTTTTATCCTAGTAATGAACTCTCTCAGTCTACAGATTAACAAAGCAATAGAGGAAAAGAGATGCCGCCTAGTCAAGATATGCAAGGACATTTCCCTTTCCCACAATCTCTTTGTTGATGATGTCCTCATTTTTGCTATGCTCTGTAGGGCTTCCTGCACTTGCCTTAACGAAATCCTTGGAAAATTTCAGAAAGCAACTGGTCTGATTATTAATAAGGAAAAATCCTCTTTGTTTCATAATGATACAAACATGGAAATCATTCTATGGATTTCTGAGTTGATGGGCATTGCTCCGTTTTCAATCAAGGAAGGGATTAAATATTTGGGTTTCAACATAAAGGCAAAGGGCAATTCCAAAAGGGACTGGCAATGGTTATTGGACCGATTCTATAAAAAGATTTCAGGCTGGGAGTTAAAATTTCTTTTTTTAGCTGGTAGGTTCATTTTAGTGCAGGCAGTTCTATCTCAACTGGCAGTCTATTGGGCACATATCTTCTTTCTCCCTGCAAGTATCATTAACAGAATGAACAGTCTGGTAGCCAATTTCCTCTGGGGAGGGCAAGTAATTCAGAGCAAGTTTCACTTAGTTAAGGTGGCTTCTATATCAAAATCAAAGAAGGCTGGTGGTTGGGGTCTTTTAGACATGCGCTCTTTCGGAAAAGCACTCCTTTGCAAGTCTCTTTACAAAGGTGTTTTTGGAGATGGGCCATGGAGCAAGGTTATAAGGGCGAAATACTTAAAAGGCAGGAGATTAGAATACTGGTACAGAAGAAGATCCATTGGCATAAGGAAGGGTTCGACAATTTGGCAAAGTCTCAGGAAAGTTCACCCTTTCTTCCTGGAAAATCTAAGATGGAACCTATTCTCGGGATCTAGCATGCTAATTGGTTTTGATTCTATTTTAAATGGTTAGGATTTCTCTTTCCCTTCTCCGTTGGTACGCTTTCTTCATAGATTGGGATGCTTCTCGTGGGACAAATTGATCAAAACTTGGTCAGATTCTATCCCAGTCTGGAAGGATGGGGAGGACCTGCACCTGCCACAAACGCTGCTCCCTATCTGGATCTCTGTAAAAGAGATACTTAATAGCCTGGGGATTTTTCGATCGGGATCTAGGGATTGTTTGGTTTGGTCTCTTCCAAAAGAAAAATTGCCAGTGCGTGTAAAGGATATCTATGCAAAAATGATCTCTGTCCACGCTCGAAGTCTTCGTCATCTTTTCCCTCCTTGCCTCTGGGAGGCAGGATGTCCTCTTAAAATGATTATATTTTCTTGGTTGGTATTTGTGAACAGGAATCTTACTTGGGAGGTCCTTCAAAGGAAAAACTGACAGGGCCCAAGTAGATGTGCCATGTGCCACAACGCAGAGGAATCAAACCTGCATATGTTTTTTCAATGTGCCTCGTCTCTCCATATCTGGTATGATCTATCTTTGTCTTTTGGTTTTCCTTACCTTATCTTTCCTTCTGTACAGGATGGTTTTAAGTGGTGGAGCGAGCAATGTCTATCCTGGAGATCTTTGTTTATCATTGCCTGTTGGTTCTTGTGGAAATGGAGAAACGCACAAATATTTCAAGAATCAAAGGAGCCTCTTAATTCAATTCTACAGCGCATTATGGCATGCTATGACTCTTTTCATTGGGGCGATGTACAATCAAAAAAAGTCTGCAAAAAGATGCTGCATATCTTTTCCTTTCAGACTCCTGCTGCGTTCTTTGATGGAGCTGAGCGCAACAATAGTTGTGGTTGCGGGGTGTACGTCGTAATAAATGACAACCTTCACTATTCAATATCTTGGCATGGCGGATTTGGCTCAAACTCTTTGGCGGAGGCTAGGGCTCTCACAGGGCTACTCGCCTTTTGTGTCTTCTTAGGCATCCAGTCTATTTCAATCTTCGGTGACTCGAAATTGCTCATTGATCATGTAAATGGCTTGGGCCTCATAAACAGTCCATACCTCCTTAGATGGCTAAGCTGTATCATGTTCTTTCGGAACTCAATAAACCAAATATCGTTTCAGCATATTCCCCGTTCCAGGAACGCCCAGGCTGATATCCTCTCAAAGGATGGTCTTGGCATGCTGCCAGGTCTATGCTCATTATCAGTCATGCATGAAGAAATCTCTTTCCTTATTCAGGATTTCAGTATCAATGGAATGTGACTCTTATCCATGGCAAGGCTTGCAAGCTCACTGAGCTTCAGTTCTATATGAATGTGTATTATCATGCATTCCTTAGTCGTTTTGTTACTTCTACGGCTGAATGCTTCTGTATCAAATCTGATAAGTAGATATGGGTATGTTTTTGCTTTAGGTTTCGATAAACTGGAAAAATCTGTCCTTTTATATAGTATCTGTTTCTGGGCATCTCATTGCCCCTAAAAAATGTTATGTATTGCAGATCTTTATATTTTCTTAATATAAATCTATGATGGTTTTTTCCTCTGAAAAAAAAAAGAATGACAACAGTAAATTTGAAATATGTACTATTCGTAAAAAGATGTTCCTTATATATTTCCACCGATTCAATTGTCATGTCAAATATACTTTCTTATGTTTGATTGGTAGCATATGAAATCAGAAATACTTAGACCAGACTTTTGAGAGAATTTCTTTATTGGATTGGAGAAATCAATATCATAAGAAAAGAATGAATACTAAAGATTCATCCACGAACGAAAAAACACATTCACTCATATTACTTTTTCCATAATCTATTTCCTCTTACAAAACACAAAACCCCAATATACTCACATTCTCAATGATAGAAATATAAACAATATCGAATATATCAAGATTTAATAGTTCAATTTCGTGTCTTTGTATCACTTTTTTATCTACATTATCAAAATTTCCATAAGTGGTAAATTGAGAAACATGGTCACTGATTCTAAATACATGCAGTCAGACACAGCATTGACTTAAACAATACTACGAAATTATATAGTTCAAGATTTAATAGTTCAATTTCGTGTCTTTGTATCACTTTTTTATCTACATTATCAAAATTTCCATAAGTGGTAAATTGAGAAACATGGTCACTGATTCTAAATACATGCAGTCAGACACAGCATTGACTTAAACAATACTACGAAATTATATGTCATGTGGGAATGAGCTGTGTTTACAAATTCACTTTACAAACAATTTGGAAATTAAAATTTCAAACTTCTTCTGCACTATTGAAATCTTTGCGTCTAACAAGTCTTTAACATTGTATTTAAACATAATAGTGTATATTACATTAATATTAGTTATATATCATATAATTGTAAATTTTTTAAATTAATAATTTATTATCTATTTAAATATATGAAAAAAATTAATTTCAAAATTATATCATTAAAATTTTATTTTTAAATCATTTTTATATTTTTATAATAAAAAAAAAATTATTTTCAAACTTATATCATCATAAAAATAAACAATCAAGAATTTAAATATAAAACGTTATATTCACATTCACTTTACATTTTCCCAAACTTACTCAATAAACTCCTTAAAAATCTTATTTTTATTATTTTCCCAAACTTACTCAATAAACTCCTTAAAAATCTTATTTTTATTATTTGCTTCATTATAATCTTAATTTTATTCTTATGAACTCCTTTTCATGTTCAAAATGCTTGTGATATTATTAAAATCCACAACAATGGGTTTCTGCCTCCTTTTCATGTTCAAAATACTTGTGATATTATTAAAATCCACAACAATCGGTTTCTGCTTATGCCACTGGCCCACTGGTCAGTGACTCCACATGGAGAGCACTGGATGTCAAGTGCAATTAAAGAATCAAGTGGATGCCCAACTTTTGGTGGCGTGTAAAATCAATTCCTCTTCCATCGATTCATGTGTTACGCTAGAGTCATTATAGTCCATGTGGGCTTAGTTGGGCTGCTCATTCTTGGAAGCGGCCTCCTCCCTCTCAGATGCATGGTCTTAAATAACCTCGTGGATGCTGGGAGGCTGTTAACCCTTCAAAAATCTGTTTAGTTCGCTTTGTCAAAGCTTTACGTTACTATGCCATAAAATTCCAAAGCAAAATTTAAATGAAGGAACGCTGTCACTCTAATGTTTCAGATTTAGAGAGTTACATAGAATTCCATGATGTTGGTCTATTTTGCAATATCTATTTTTTTAATAATTGGCTTATGAATATTTATCTTGGCTTAATATTTATTAATTATGATTTTATTTGTTATTTGAAATATATTAATTTTATATTTATATAAATTAGTTTAGATTTATCTTAATTTAATATTTATTAAATGTTGGAAGAGATCAAATTTCTTTAGATATAATATTGTTTTTAAAAGAAAAATTTGTACTTTTACAGAATTGATGATTTTCAGTGATTGATAAATAGAGATTTAAAAATGAATCTAAATAAATTTAATTATAATAAAATTATTAATTTATTGTATTTATAATTGTTTATTTTTTATGTCATTTGATTAAGTGAAAATGTTCTATCAATAATTAAAATCAATAATTTTTTATTTCAATTTATTTTTATTTTTATGTAATTCAAGTTACTAAAAATGTTTAATAACATCACATCACATAACATAACCTTAGATCATCTTTTCCGTACAACAAATGTGAAAAGAAAAATCATTTTTTTCTACAAATGAAGTATATATATGTACAACTTGTAGAGACAATTCAATTGATAATTGTTTCTCTTTGGTAATAAAGTGCTATATTCCTTGAGATTCCACATTCAAATCTTCATATAAATTATAATATTATCTATTATAATTTTAATTGAAAATAATTATACATGAAATTCAAAATTCAAATCTTCATAAATTTAATTAAAATACAAATATAATAATTTCATAATTATAAATAAATAAAAAATATATAATCAAATAATATAATACATAACATATTTGAAAAAAAAAATGGAATGTGCACCTTCACAGCGTTAAATTTTATATCTGCCTAATACATCCCCTTAAAACGAGTTTATGTTGGAGCAACACATTATTACTGAAATGTATTATAACAACACAAAGGTCTCAACTATGAAGCAATTATCTTAATTATTTCCATCCAATTTCAGAATTGTTGGGATGTTAAGGAAATGCTACCGGAATAAGATGATAATTAGATAAGACTTACAAAAATAAGTCGTTGATTGATGAAATTTTATTCTTCGAAGGTTAAAATTACATTGCTCAGCAAATTCAATTTACATATCGAGATAGTTGGATTGAACCATAGGATGGTGAAAAATTTTAGTAACCCATTAAAAAAAATAATTAAGAATATTATAAATTGGGTAGAAATATGGTGATAGAATTGTAATTGTTCAAGAAATTTAATTTAAAATTAAGAGACATAATTCTACTTCACTGATATGGGGAATTTAATTCACAGTTTAGAACAACATTCAAAAACATGTAATAAGAAAAACCACACATGCACAATGATTTATAGCGGAAAGAAACTGCTAAAAAACCCCTAATCCAAGTAATTTAGAAAAAAATTAAAAAACATGTAATAAGAAAAACCACACATGCACAATCATTTATAGGAGAAAAGGAACTCTTAAAAAGCCCTTAAACCTACTTGCATTAATTAGATGAATAGAGAATGTTAATTAGATGAATAGAGAATGTATTACAATTGCTTCTTTGCTTTGAGCTCAACCTGCAAATGAATAACCTTTCTCTATTCTCAATGAGAAGCTCTAACTTAGATTTAGTCAATTTCTACCTCAACTTGAGTCTCTATTTCCTTGCACAAATCTTGAGGAATTAGCCCCTATTTTTTAGAAATTTTCCTCCAATTGATTGCACAATTCGCAAGGTTTGATCATCTTAGTGCATGCAACACCTGTACACTCAAACTAATTTACAACTACTTGTTACACTCCCTTAGAATCTCCACTACAACTGAGAAACTCGAATTCCTTGCGTGCACTAGGTATTTTGAGTTCATTGATTAGTTAACTAAATGATCACTGAGTTAGACTGTTGTCTCACTGTACAACTAACCTTCCACTAGTTCCATTAATTGTTAGAACTAGTTTAATTGAACACAACTAGAAATAACTTACCTGTATTACTAAAATTTAGCAATCACACACTCCTAACTGAACTCCAAGCCTTCTAACTCAAATTTACTAAGCTAAGTGAGCGACAAGAGCCATGTCACACAAGTTATCTGCCTCCAAGTTGTGAGCTGATGTGGAAATTCGAATTTTCTCAATTTGACCAAGGCAAACACTTGAGATTTTTTTGCTACACTTCTCAACACTCCCTCTTAGCAAGCAAGGGATTATCAACCACCCCTATCCTGAACTTGTGAAAATCGAACTTCCCTCTTGACAAAGCCTTTGTCAAGTGTTAGCATCTTGTTCATTTGTTAGAATTTATTGTAGCAACATTATCTGCCTTTGCATAAAGTCTCATAATGTTGAAAATAATACTGAGAGGGGGGGGGGGGGGGTGAATCAGTATTATTAAGTCAAATTCTTTTGAATTTATACAAAGATTTGTATACGCTACTTCAGTTAATGAATACATCGTGTATACGCAACTCTAACTAAAGAAACTCGCGTATAACTTCCAGATTTATAATTTAAGTTATTCTTTAGATGCTGATCATTAATCTGTGTGTCAGAACCATATAAAAGTAAGAAGGAACAGAAAAGTAGACAGTCACCCAAAAGAACACAAGATATAAGGTGGAAACCCAATGTGGGTGAAAGCAACCTGCTGCAATATGTCTCTATCTTCTTTCAATTAGAAACTTCTTTTTACAATGTTTATGTACTGGTGCAGTCTTATACCAGTACACAGGCTGCTACCTGCAGAAGGCTACAACCTTCTTTCATTCTCCAGACTCTTCCTAGAAGGGAGCTACAACCCCCTTTAGCTCTTGTACTAGCTGAGGTACTAGTACGTAGGTGCTGACCTACAGAAGTCTACAACCTTCTCTTTTCTTCCAGGGACCATGTTTCATAATTTTCAGACTGGATCCATGAATATCAATCAAACATCAAGTAGATCTGCAACAACCAATCTCCTTTGAACAAATACTGAATCAACCAATAACTTCTCAGATTGTTGTAACCAGAAAATAGTACCAGTAACCAGACACCATTTCTGAACCCAGAACACTGCAGCAATAAACAGAAGCAACTAAAACATATTTCAAGAGACACATGCTACTTCACCAATATAAACTTGCATACATATGCAGATATGTCAAGACCAACCAGAGTATACGCAGTATTCACTTGCATAACCTGCGTGTATACGTGCCTCTGACGTGCCGAACCTGCGTACAAATCTATAAAAGATAATTTATCCTTTTACTTAATCAGACATCAGTTATACCCAGATTATCAAATTTATAGATCTAATCATGCGCCAAATATAATAGATTAAAATCACACAATGCTACTACTATTCAAGCCTTGAGATCTTGATCCATCAATAGAACTTAACCATCTTATAATGCTCAGGTTCCTCCTTGATTCAGCTCCTGCTATATCTCACCAACCAATCACCAGTCTTCCAGATCTTGCTCCTTTTAAGATATTCAATACATAAGTCGATACCTTTGCCAAGTGATCTCCTTCCCTTTTTACACTCTAGTCCTTACTCAAACCATGGTCCAAAACCATAGAGATCCAATACTAGGGACCCAATACCTGGGTTTAATACTTTAAATGCAATACCAAGGATCAAAACCATAGGTTCACATATGTCAGACTAAATACCATGGACCAACCATATGTTTTCCCACATGTATATGCTTTTCTTTGCATGAAAGTGTGTGCATACGTATACGCACCTTCTGAATGGTATACCCACATGTATACGCTATTTTGTTACGAGGAACTTGCGTATACCTGATTTCCTTTCATTTTGAGAGCCTGAACTGTGATCTGCCATTTGAGTGAGTTGCCATTAAGGACAACACCTGTGCCATAGTGTCAAACTTGTGCCATAATGCAAACAATCTCCCCCTTTGGACTTGATGGCAACCCCAAGTCACTCAAAATCATTCTCCCCCTTAAGACATGCTAAAATCTCTGCTCTGTTGTGTTGTCCAAGCTCCCCTTGACTATAGGTAAGGTCTGCAAGAAGATGTCCTACAAAAGAAACATGACTTTATACATCATAGATGACCTTACTATCACAAAAGACTCATACATACATCCAACTCCCAACCAAGTGGGGACTGACTCATCTACCCAACCAAGTGGGGATACACAAAGAATTTACACATGATAACAACAAGATCATTACTTCATTCATCCCACGCATAGTGGGGAAACCAAAATAGGCTGTTACATGACCTTGATAAAGGAAATATAAGACATAGAGACAAAGTATCTACATCAATACTTTGACAGATATCAGCAATAAACATCAGCAGCAATTGTTAAACATTATTCAGACCAACACCCATGTTCTCCTTCTGCACCTATCCCACCTAAAATCAAACCAAATTTTAACCAAGATCTTCTAAGATAATGCCAACAATGCATTATTAGAAGAATATATGCTCCCCCTGAACAGATGGTCTCTGTCAGACCCATATCAGACTCTTTTCATCCTGAGCCTGGCCCCACTGCTTTTCTTCAAACCAACATATATGCGACTGTACCTTAATAAACCAGTGTATGTACGCGGATCCTCCTCATTAGACTCACGTACAACCAATTTTCTGTGAAACAGACAAGATTCAACAACAAGATAATGCATCAACTACCCCCAGCTTCTGTCTGAGGTATTCAAATGTCTCCCTGGGTAGTGGTTTAGTGAGAATATCAGCAACTTGTTCCTTAGAGGGAACATACTCCAATTTGACCTTTTGTTCAAGCACTTGTTCCCAGAGAAAATGATACTTGATCGATATGTGCTTAGTATTTGAATACATGACAGGATTCTTTGAAATATTGATTGCACTTGTATTCTCACAAAAAATGGAGATAGGTGGAGTACAAGTGATTTGAAGGTCTTGCAATGTTTGCATCATCCAATGGAGTTGTGTGCAGCAAGATGCAGCAGCTACATATTCTGCTTCAGCTATAGATAATGCAATAGAACTTTGTTTCTTGCTGAACCAAGATACTAATCTAGGACCCATGAAGAATGCACCACCACTAGTGCTTTTTCTGTCATCCACGCTTCCTACCCAATCCACATCTGTATATGAATGAAGTGTCAGATCTGTACCTCTAGGATACCATAAGCCATAGTTTTGAGTTCCTTGAAGATACTTGAAAATTCTCTTAACTGCCTGAAAATAAGTTTCCTTAGGATTTGCCTGAAACCTTCCGACTATTCCCACTACATGCATAATGTCTGGTCGGGTACCTGTTAGATAGAGCATACTACCAATCATGGATCTATAGGTTGGTTGATGTACCACTACCGATTCATCATTTGCGCTGAGGCTGCATCCTGTCACCATAGGGGTACATACTGGTTTCGAATCCTCCATCCCATATTTCTTTAAGATCTGCTTAAGATACTTGGTTTGTGATAGAAAAATGCCATCTTTGTTTTGTTAGACTTGTAAACCAAGAGAATATGTGAGCTCACCAAGCATAGACATTTCAAACACTTTCTGCATTACCAAGTCAAAATTTTGACTCATGTCTTCTTCATTGCTACCAAAGATGATATCATCAACATACACAACAAGTATTAGCAACTTATCATTGTCAATTTTTATATAAATATTGTTATCAGTTGATCCTTTTATAAAACCTTGTTGACAGAGGTACTTATCCAAGCGATAATACCAAGCCCTTGGAGCCTGTTTAAGGCCATAGAGAGCCTTTTTGAGTCTGCATACAAGCTTTGGATCATTTCCAAAGATAAACCCATCTGTTTTCTCAATATACACTTCTTCATCCAAGTCTCCATTTAGAAAAGCAGACTTCACTTCCATTTGAAATACTTCAAACTTCTGAAAGCTAGAAAGAGCAAGGAACATCCTTATGGCCTCTAGTCTAGAAACTGGTGCAAAGATTTCTTCAAAGTCTATGCCTTCCTGTTGAGCATACCCATTGTAAACAAGTATGGCCTTGTTTCTAATCACATCTCCATTTTCATTCAGTTTATTTTTGAATATCCATTTTGTTCCTATGACATTCTTATCTTTTGGTCTAGGAACCAACTCCCAAGTGTTATTCTTTTCGATCTGCTCAAGTTCTTCCTCCATGGCTTTTACCCAGCATTCATCTTTGCATGCCTCTCTTACATTTTGTGGTTCAGTGGAGGAGAGCAATTTTAGATAGCTTGAAGCTTCTGAAATGGTTGTTCTTGTCTGTACACCTGCCTCTTTTTGCCCCAAAATTTGATATTCTAGATGATTCTTCTGAACATACCTCGATGGAGTCTTTTCTTCTATCCTTATTTATTCTTCTAGTGCCTCATGGATTTCTTCTTAATCATGAATCTTATTTGATGTTGATGGATAGTCCTCATCATCTTCAAAATCTTCAGATTTTACCTGGCTAGGAGTGTTTCCTTCTTCATCAACCACTACATCAATACTTTCAACAATTTTTCCAAGTCTTTTGTTGTAACACTTGTATGCTTTGTTGTGGGGAGAGAAATCAAGGAGAATGCCTTCATCTACTCTAGGTTCAAACTTGCCAAGATTTTCATCAGTCTTCTTCATGTAGCATTTGCTTCCAAAAATTTCAAAGTACTTTACCGTGGGAGTCTTACCATACCAAAGTTCATGAGGAGTCTGAGTTCTGTTTACCCGAATATTTGTCTTGTTGAGAATAGTAACTGCAGCAAATGCGGCTTCACCCCAGAAGGTTGCGGGAGTTCCAGACTCATCAAGCATAGCATGAGCCATTTGTTGAACCGTTCTATTCATCCTTTCCACTACTCCATTTTGTTTAGGAGTCCTAGCAGTAGAGAATTCCATTCTTATTCCATGTTCTTCACAAAAATTGAAAAATTCATTTGAGGTAAATTCTCCTCCTTGATCAGACTTGAGGCATTTGATTCTACGATCTGATTCGTTCTCCACCAAGGCTTTGAATGATCCGAATTTTTCAAAGGCTTCATCCTTATGCTTCATAAGTCCTATCCAACACATCATGGAAAAGTCATCAATGAACAATATAAAATATTCTCCTCCTCGAGGCGACCTTTTCCTAGATGGACCACATACAACATTATGGACAAGTTCAAGTGGCCTGCTAGCTGATCCTTCCTTCTCAGGGAAATTAGTTCTGGTTTTCTTACCAAATTGACATGATTTGCATATTGTATTGTCTAGAATTCTGATGTCAGGTAGATGACGAACTGCCTGATATTTGCATGCTTTCCTTATCTGTGAGAAGCATAAATGCCCCAATCTTCTGTGCCATAGCCAGTGTTCATCGTTCTTACTTAGATAGCATTGTTGTTGTCCTCCCTTGAGTATATATAAATTATTTGGAGTTCTTATGCCTTTGATCACTGTTTCTCCTGTATCAAGCTCACGAACAATGCATCCATTTGATCGAAATATTACTTCATTTCCTTGATCACACATTTGACTGAAACTTAATAAATTATGTTTTAAGCCATCAACATACATAACATTTCCAGCCTTGACCTTTTCTTTCAAAAGAACAAAACCTTTACCTTTTATGAGTGTAGGGGTGTCATTTCCAAATCAGACCTTCTTCTCCTTTTCTAAAGCACTCTATGACTGAAGTTTATCTTTATCACCTGTCATATGTTTTGAGCATCCACTATCGATGTACCATTGATTTTCCTATCCTTCTGCATATAAGGATATCCCACATATTTCTGGTTGCGATTATTTCTTTTTCCATGTTTTGGGACTCAATGAAACTTGTTCCTTCCGAGTTGTTTACCGAAACTTGCTCCTGCATTCAGAATCTTCATGACCGAAGTTGTTACAAATAGAGCATTCTACTTCATTCTCAAGAGCAGAAAAGCTATTGTATGTCCTTCTCATGATCCCAGTCATACTCCTTTGTTTTTAAGCTTCTCTAGTCATGATTGTCGTGTAGGCAACACATTGAGCTGCTTTGTGACCAAAGTTATGACAAGAGAAACATTGGCCATTGAAGAAACTCCTGCAATTATCAAATCTACTAACCAAATGGTTGTAGTTTCTATTGGCATCCATTCTTGAGGCAAATTGAGAATGATTTACCTATGGTGGTTGTAGCTTATGTTCATCCTTGAAGTAGATTGCCCCCAATATACCTAGTAGTCTTTGTTCATTCTTGAGGTAAATTTTCCCTGATTTACCTGGTGATCTCCATTGGGCCTTTGCTGTCGATTGTCAACCTACTCACTTCTCCTTGCAGCTTCAAGATAACTTTTGGAGGTAGATGGCTTCTGTCTTTGAGATGTCTCTTTGGTATACCCAAGACCTGTCTTGATTAGAGGAGAATGTTGTACTTTGATAATCTCATCTAAAGTTTCAGATCCTTTAGAAAATCTAAGATTAAGAGCTTTCGTTTTCTCACTATCCTTTCTAAGTCCCACAATTTCACATTCTAACTTTTCATTTTGCTTCTCCATTTCAGCAAGTTGGGATGTCAGAGTATTTATAATCATATTTTCTCCTCTAAGCAAATTTTGAGTTTAGAAATTTCTTCATAAAGACTTTCTTCATCTATAGCATCCAAGAAATCATCATCTTCAAAAGCCATCAAAAGTCTATAATCATTACCTTGTTCATCTTCATCATTGTTTGAAAGTCCATCATTGTATTCATGTGTGTAATAGCTTTTCTTACTTACATTCTGTTTCCTATTCCATCTAACTGGTTCCTTACCTTTGTCAAGCTTATCTTTATGAGGACATTTGGTAGCATAATGACCGACTCTCCCACAAGCAAAGCATTTGAAAGGCATCTTTCCCCTGAATCTTCCAGTTCCCCGTTGAAGGTTCTTGACAAAATTAGATTCTTCCTCTGCTTTTGACTCATTGTAATCTCCTTTTCCTGAGGCTTTGAATGCAGCTTCTCTCCTGTCTGATGGTCCACCTTTTCTCATTTCATAAGCAGTTAGGATTCCGTGCAGCTGTGACATGGTAAGGCTCTGTAGATTCTGCTTTTCTTCTATGGCAGAAACTTTTGAATCAAACTTAGGAGACAAAGATCTTAGAACCTTTTCAACCAAAACAACTTCTTTTATTTCTTCACCCAAGTTTTTCATACAATTAACAATCTCATCTATACAAAGGAAATAGTTAGCCATGCTTTCATCATTGTACATTCTGAGATTTTCATACTGAATTCTAAGAGTTTGAAGTTTTTCTCGTTTTACCTGATCATCTCCTTCATAGCTCAGAACGATCTTGTCCCATATTTCTTTTTCGGTTTTGAGCTACATAACCTTGACAAATTCTGATTGAGATAGACTCCCTAATAGGGTATTGACAGCCTTTGCATTTGTTTCATACTACTTCTTACCAGTTGTATCTATAGGAGTTGCTAAAGGAAATGTGTATCCTGTTTCCACAATATCCCAAACTTCTGTACCAAGAGATTGAAGATAGGCAGTGATTCTTACCTTCCAATAGCGAAGTTGCTCCCATCAAAAATTGGTGGCCTGATTGATGCTTGTTTGTCGTAGTTGCTCATGATGATAGATCTTCCTTCAAGCGATCAAGCTTCTCCTGAAGGACCTGCTTTGCTACCAATTGTTGAAAATAATACTAAGAGGGGGGGGGTGAATCAGTATTATTAAGTCAAATTCTTTTCAATTTATACAAAGATTTGTATACGGTACTTCAGTTAATGAATACAACGTGTATACGCAACTCTGACTAATGAAACTCACGTATAACTTCCAGATTTATAATTTAAGTTATTCTTCAGATGTTGATCATTAATCTGTGTGTCAGAACCATATATCAGTAAGCAGGAATAGAAAAGTAGACAGTCACACAAAAGAACACAAGATATAAGGCGGAAACCCAATGTGGGTGAAAACCACCTACGGCAATACGTCTCTATCTTCTTTCAATTAGAAACTTCTTTTTACAATGTTTCTGTACTGGTGCAGTCTTATATCAGTATGCAGGCTGCTACCTACAGAAGGCTACAACCTTCTCTCGTTCTCCAAACTCTTCCTGGAAGGGAGCTACAACCCACTTTAGCTCTTGTACTAGATGAAGTACTAGTAAGTAGGCACTCGCCTAGAGAAGTCTACAACCTTCTCTTTTCTTCTAGGGACCACGTTTCATAAATTTTCAGACTGGATCCATGAATATCAATCAAACATCAAGTAGATCTGCAACAACCAATCTCCTTTGAACAATTACTGAATCAACTAATAACTTATTAGGTTTTTGTAACTAGAAAACAGTACCAGTAACCAGACACCAATTCTGAACCCAGAACACTACAGCAATAAACAGAAGTAGCTAAAACATATTTCAAGAGACGCACACTACTTCACCAATATAAACCTGTGTACATACGCAGATATGTCAAGACCAACCAGTGTATACGCAATATTCACTTGCATAACCTACGTGTATACGCGCCTCTGAGGTGCTGAACCTGCGTACAGATCTATAAAAGATAATTTATCCTTTTACTTAATCAGACATCAGTTATACCCAAATTATCAAATTTATAGATCTAATCATGTGCCAAATATAATAGATTAAAATCACACAATGCTACTACTATTGAAGCCTTGAGATCTTGATCCATCAATAGAACTTAACCATCTTGTAATGCTCAGGTTCCTCCTTGATTCAGCTCCAGCTATATCTCACCAACCAATCACCAGTCTTCCAGATCTTGCTCCTTTTAAGATATTCAATACATAAGTCGATACCTTTGCCAAGTGATCTCCTTCCATTTTTATAGTCTAGGTCTTACTCAAACCATGGTCCAAAACCATAGAGATCCAATACTAGGGACCCAATACCTGGGTTTAATGCTTTAAATGCAATACCAAGGATCAAAACCATAGGTTCACATATTTCATACTGAATACCATGGACCAACCATACGTTTTCCCACATGTATGTGCTTTTATTTGCATGAAAGTGCGTGCATACATATATGTGCCTTCTGAACGGTATACCCGCGTGTATATGCTATTTTGTTACGAGGAACCTGCGTATTCCTCATTTCCTTTCATTTTGAGAGCCTGAACTGTGATCGGCCATTTGAGTGAGTTGCCATCAAGGACAACACTTGTGCCATAGTGTCAAACTTGTGCCATAATGCCAACAATCTCCCCCTTTGGACTTGATGGCAACCCCAAGTCACTCAAAATCATTCTCCCCCTTTGACATCAAGGGCAAAGGGTTATGCTCCCCCTGAAGACATGCTAAAATCTCTGCTCTGTTGTGTTGTCCAAGCTCCCCCTGACTATAGGCAAGGTCTACAAGAAGATGTCCTACAAAAGAAACATGACTTTATACATCATAGATGACCTTCCTATCACAAAAGACTCATACATACATCCAACTCCCAACCAAGTGGGGACTGACTCATTTACCCAACCAAGTCGGGATACACCAAGAATTTACACATGATAACAATAAGATCATTACTTCATTCATCCCATGCATAGTGGGGAAACCAAAATAGTCCATTATATGACCTTCATAAAGGAAATATAAGACATAGAGACAAAGTATCTACAGCAAGACTCTAACAGATATCAGCAATAAACATGAGCAACAATTTTTAAACATTATTCAGACCAGCACCCATGTTCTCCTTCTGCACCTGTTCCACCTAAAATCAAACCAAATTTTAACCAAGATCTTCTAAGATAATGCCAACAATGCATTATTAGAAGAATATATGTTCCTCCTAAACAGATGGCCTTGTCAGACCCATATCAGACTCTTTTCATCCTGAGCCTGACCCCACTGCTTTTCTTCAAACCAACATATATGCGACTGTACCTTAATAAACTAGTGTATGTACGCGGATCCTCCTCGTTAGACTCACGCACAACCACTTTTCTTTGAAACAGACAAGATTCAACAACAAGATAATGCATCAACTACCCCCAGCTTCTGTTTGAGGTATTCAAATGTCTCCCTGGGCAGTAGTTTGGTGAGAATATCAGCAACTTGTTCCTTAGAGGGAACATACTCCAATTTGACCTTTTGCTCAAGCACTTGTTCCCAGAGAAAATGATACTTGATCAATATGTGCTTAGTATTTGAATGCATGACGGGATTCTTTGAAATATTGATTGCAATTGTATTATCACAAAAAATGGAGATAGGTGGAGTACAAGTTATTTGAAGGTCTTGCAATTTTTGCATCATCCAATGGAGTTGTGTGCAGCAAGATGTAACAGCTACATATTCTACTTCAGCTGTAGATAATGCAATAGAACTTTGTTTCTTGCTGAACCAAGATACTAATCTAGGACCCATGAAGAATGCACCACCACTAGTGCTTTTTCTGTCATCCACGCTTCCTGCCCAATCCACATCTGTATATTCATTAAGTGTCAAATCTGTACCTCTAGGATACCATAAGCCATAGTTTTGAGTTCCTTGAAGATACTTGAAAATTCTCTTAACTGCTTGAAGATGAGTTTCCTTAGGATTTGCCTGAAACATTCCAACTATTCCCATTACATGCATAATGTCTGGTCGGGTACCTGTTAGATAGAGAAGACTACCAATCATGGATCTATAGGTTGGTTGATGTACTGCTGCCGATTCATCATTTACGCTGAGGCTGCATCCTATCACCATAGGGGTACATACTGGTTTCGAATCCTCCATCCCATATTTTTTCAAGATCTGCTTAAGATACTACGTTTGTGATATAAAAATGCCATCTTTGTTTTGTTGGACTTGTAAACCAAGAAAATATGTGAGCTCACCAAGCATAGACATTTCAAACTCTTTCTGCATTACCAAGGCAAAATTTTGACTCATGTCTTCTTCATTGCTACCAAAGATGATATCATCAACATACACAACAAGTATTAGCAACTTATCATTGTCAATTTTTATATAAAGATTACTATCAATTGATCCTTTTATAAAACCTTGTCGACGGAGGTACTTATCCAAGCGATAATACCAAGCCCTTGGAGCCTGTTTAAGGCCATAGAGAGCCTTTTTGAGTCTGCATACAAGCTTTGGATCATTTCCAAGGATAAACCCATCTGGTTTCTCAATATACACTTCTTCATCCAAGTCTCCATTTAGAAAATCAGACTTCACGTCCATTTGAAATACTTTGAACTTCTAAAAGCTAGAAAGAGCAAGGAACATCCTTATGGCCTCTAGTCTGGAAACTGGTGCAAAGGTTTCTTCAAAGTCTATGTCTTCCTATTGAGCATACCCTTTGCAAACAAGTCTGGCCTTGTTTCTAATCACATCTCCATTTTCATTCAGTTTATTTTTGAATATCCATTTTGTTCCTATGACATTCTTATCTTTTGGTCTAGGAACCAACTCCCAAGTGTTATTCTTTTCGATCTGCTCAACTTCTTCCTCCATGGCTTTTACCCAGCATTCATCTTTGCATGCCTCTCTTACATTTTGTGGTTCAGTGGAGGAGGGCAATGCTAGATAGCTTGAAGCTTCTGAAATGGTTGTTCTTGTCTGTACACCTGCCTCTTTTTGCCCCAAAATTTGAGATTCTAGATGATTCTTCTGAACGTACCTCGATGGATTCTTTTCTTCTATCCTTATCTATTCTTCTGGTGCCTCATGGATTTCTTGTTCATCATGAATCTGATTTGATGTTGATGGATAGTCCTCATCATCTTCAAAATCTTCAGATTTTACCTTCCTAGGAGTGTTTCCTTCTTCATCAACCACTACATCAATACTTTCAACAATTTTTCCAAGTCTTTTATTGTAACACTTGTATGCTTTGCTATGGGGAGAGTAACCAAGGAGAATGCCTTCATCTTCTCTAGGTTCAAACTTGCCAAGATTTTCATCAATATTCTTGATGTAGCATTTGCTTCCAAAAATTTTGAAGTACTTTACCGTGGGAGTCTTACCATACCAAAGTTCATGAGGAGTCTGAGTGTTGTTTACCCAGATATTTGTCTTGTTGAGAATAGTAACTGCAGCAAATGCGGCTTCACCCCAGAAGGTTGCGGGAGTTCCAGACTCATCAAGCATAGCACGAGCCATTTGTTGAACCGTTCTATTCATCCTTTCCACTACTCCATTTTGCTGAGTCCTAGCAGTAGAGAATTCCATTCTTATTCCATGTTCTTCACAAAAATTAAAAAATTCATTTGAGGTAAATTCTCCTCCTCGATCAGACCTGAGGCATTTGATTTTGTGATCTGATTCGTTCTCCACCAAGGCTTTGAATGATCTGAATTTTTCAAAGGCTTCATCCTTATGATTCATAAGTCCTATCTTTTATGAAACCAGCTCAAGAAAAGATAGAAAAGATAGATCAACGCCTTAGAATTCAGCCTCTTCGAGGGGGAAACCTCCTTTACATTACATGAATGAACAATTATTGGATGATACAAATGAAAAGACCTCATTTCTATATATAGGAGTCCAAGGGGTTATAACATAATTAGAGCTGACATAACAATAATAATGTAAGGGCAAAATAATAACAATAGTGGGCTTCTATGGGGCACAATAGTAACAATATGGGCACTACTTGGGTACATCAATATAATAAGTGGGTTGTACTAATAACAATAAGGGGTTACACTAGTAATATAGGGGCCTAACATGCCCCTCTCCTTCAAAAAGCGTTGTCCTCAACGCTTGAGTAGTTCTTGATGCTTCTGTACAAAATTCTTGTCCTCCCATGTGGAATCTTCAGCGGGTAAGTTCTTCCACTTGATGAGGTACACTGAAATTGATTGATTTCGTAGCTGTTGGGTTCTTTTTTCTGTGACTACTCTAGGTTCCAATATGGTTTTTCCTTCCTCTTCAATTTTTGGCAATATTGTTTGAATTGGGATCTTTTGCAACTTTTTAATAAGTGGCCATACTTCTTCGTCCTTCTTCCATTCATCCCTTGCTTCATTTATCCAATCTAGTTGGATAATAGAAATAGCACAAAACAATGCTTTCATGTCCTCATCCTTTAAGAGTCTTCCCATTCGGTAAGGTCGCCATTTTTTAAGTGCATGTAGTATTGCCAACATTTCCTTCTCATAAATAGCTTGCTTGAGATGTAGCAGTAAAAATACCCAATCACCTACATCAAAACATTTATCACTACGATGTTGATCTACTTGTTGTTTCGTTTGATTTTGCACCGAAGTGGCGTTATCCTTTAAAATTTGGAGAACTTGTTGTTGATGCTTAATGTGATCTTTCACTGCTTGAACCTTTTTCTTCTTGATATGTCCTTCTATCTCTAGAGTTTGAGGAGTGGTAATTTCTTCCAATCCTTTACAAGATATGGTCAGATTCATTTCTTGATGCTCGATGTGATCTTTCACTTCTTGAACATTTTTCTTTTTGATATGTCCTTCTATCTTGATAGTTTGAGGAGTGGTAATTGTGACCAATGAATTACAAGATATGGTTGGATTCATTTCTTCTTTATCGATGCGATCTTTCACTTCTTTCACCTTTTTCTTCTTGATATGTCCTTCTATCTTGAGAGTTTGAGGAGTGGTAATTCTTGCCAATTCTTTACAAGATATGGTCTGATTCATTTCTTCTCTCTCTCGGGTGGGGTCTTGGTGTATATCTTCTTCTTTTGATGTTTCTTGATCCTTTTCTTCCTCCTCTTCATATTCTATGTAAAATAATTTCTTCTCAACACACTTATGACCTTTATTGCATTTGCTATCACAATTGTAACAAAGTCCTTTTTCTATTTTTTCTTCCAATTGTTGTGATGTAACCCTTGTAGGTTGTGGAAGGCTAGGAGAAACAACACTTCCATCTTTATAGTTGTGAGGGGTATGCTTCCTAGTTTCCATAATTTTTCTTTCCAATATGTCACAAAACCCTTTTATTCTTTCCAATTGTTGTGGTGTTGCTCTAAAGAAGGTGTTGCTCTTTGTATCCTCATAATGTGCTATCATTTCCTCCGTGAAAATTGACCATGTAACAAGTTGTTTACGAGAACAAAGCCCTTCATACCATAAAAATTGATCTGGTTCTAAATATGAAGATGCAATACATACCTTTTGTAATAGTTGTACACCATGTAGATCAAAATATTACTCCATCTGAAGTATCCAATTTATCGGATCCTTGCCATCAAACTTCCTCATCTTACTTTTTCTTGATTTTAGGAGCTTGATCTTGAAATGACTCTAACTTTGTACTTTCGGATCTTTAAGTTCTGAAATTATGATCTATAGTAGCCCTCTGTGTCCTCTTTCCAATGCCACAAGTCTGACCCAAATTGGATTCTCCAAGGAAGAGTTATGTGAAATCTCCCACAATGACTTGCTTCTAGACTAATTCAGTAGAGTGAATTTGTACGACGCGCCACGAGTCACTGTTTCAACTTTTGGATCTAAAACATGCATACAAGAAACTACAGTCCGTCCTCTTTCTATACCTTCTTACGAAATTTCAATCCAATCCCCAGAGAGGAAGTTATGACGATTTTCCCCAAGTCACCTGTTTTGAATGTATTTCAGGAGTCTGCAAAAAGACCAACTTCCTCAGATCATATCTCCGCAAATATCGAGCGAAAAGCTCTGAAATTCAGACCCAAGGTTCAGCGCGATTTCTTCTCAAATGAGTTTCTTTTGCGACTTCTGAAATTTCACAGAAAAAATTTATAGTGAAAATGCCACGATGACCTGTTTGGAGCAGCAAAACCCTAGAATCCAAAGCTCTGATACCAAATGTTATGAAACCAGCTCAAGAAAAGATAGAAAAGATAGATCAACGCCTTAGAATTCAGCCTCTTCGAGGGGGCAACCTCCTTTGCATTACATGAATGAACAATTATTGGATGATACAAATGAAAAGACCTCCTTTCTATATATAGGAGTCCAAGGGGTTATAACATAATCAGAGCCGACATAACAATAATAATGTAAGGGAACAATAATAACAATAGTGGGCTTCTATGGGGCACAATAGTAACAATATGGGCACTACAAGGGTACATCAATATAATAAGTGGGTTGTACTAATAACAATAAGGGGTTACACTAGTAGTATAGGGGCCTAATACTATCCAACACATCCTGGAAAAGTCATCAATGAACAATATAAAATATTCTTCTCCTCGAGGTGACCTTTTCCTAGATGGAACACATACATCAGTATGGACAAGTTCAAGTGGCCTGGTAGCTGATCCTTCCTTCTCAGGGAAATTAGTTCTGGTTTGCTTAACAAATTGACATGATTTTCATATTTTATTGTCTGGAATTCTAATGTTAGGTAGATGGCGAACTGTCTGATATTTGATGCTTTCGCTATCTATGACAAGCTTAGATGCCCCAATCTTCTGTGCCATAGCCAGTGTTCATCGTTCTTGCTTAGATAGCATTGTTGTTGTCCTCCCTTGAGTATATATAAATTATTTGATTTCTTATGTCTTTGATCATTGTTTCTCCTGTATCAATCTCACAAACAATGCATCCATTTGATCGAAATATTACTTCATTTCCTTGATCACACATTTGAATCACACTTAATAAATTATGTTTTAAGCTATCAACATACATAACATTTCCAGCCTTAACCTTTTCTTTCAAAATAACAAAACCTTTACCCTTTATGAGTGCAGGGGTGTCATTTCCAAATGAGACCTTCTTCTCCTCTTCTAAAGCACTGTATGACTGAAGTTTATCTTTATCACCTTTTATATGTTTTGAGCATCCACTATCGAAGTACCACTGATTTTCCTGTCCTTCTGCATATAAGGCTATCCCACATCTTTTTGGTTGCGATTCTTTCTTTTTCCATCTTTTGGGACTCAACGAAACTTGCTCCTTCTGAGTTGTTTGCCGAAACCTGCTCCTGCATTCAGAATCTTCATGACCGAAGTTGTTACAAATAGAGCATTCTACTTCATTCTCAAGAGTAGAAAAGTTATTGTAGGTCCTTCTCATAATCTCAGTCATACTCCTTTGTTTTTGAGCTTCTCTAGTCATGATTGTCTTGTAGGCAACACATTGAGCTGCTTTGTGACCAAAGTTATGACAAGAGAAACATTGGCCATTGAAGAAACTCCTGCGATTATCAAATCTACTAACCAAATGATTGTAGTTTCTATTGGCATCCATTCTTGAGGCAAATTGAGAATGATTTACCTATGGTTGGTTGTAGCTTCTGTTCATCCTTGAAGTAGATTGCCCCTGATTTACCTATCTTTGTTCATTCTTGAGGTAAATTGTCCCTAATTTACCTGGTGATCTCCATTGGGCCTTTGTTGTCAATTGTCAACCTACTCACTTCTCCTTGCAGCTTCAAGATAACTTTTGGAGGTAGATGGCTTCTGTGTTTGAGATGTCTCTTTGGTATACCCAAGACCTGTCTTGGTTAGAGGAGAACGTTGTACTTTGATAATGTCATCTAAAGTTTCAGATCCTTTAGCAAATCTAAGATTAAGAGCTTTCGTTTTCTCAGTGTCCTTTCTAAGTCCCATAATTTCACATTCTAACTTTTCATTATGCTTCTCCATTTCAGCAAGCTGGGATGTCAGAGTATTTATAATCATATTTTCTCCTCTAAGCAAATTTTGAGTTTAGAAATTTCTTCATAAAGACATTCTTCATCTATAGCATCCAAGAAATCATCATCTTCAAAAGCCATCAAAAGTCTATAATCATTACCTTGTTCATCTTCATCACTGTTTGAAAGTCCATCATTGTCTTGATGTGTGTAATAGCTTTTCTTACGTACATTTTGTTTCCTGTTCCATCTAACTGGTTCCTTACCTTTGTCAAGATTATCTTTATGAGGACATTTGGCAGCATAATGACCGACTCTCCCACAAGCAAAGCATTTGAAAGGAAGCTTTCCCTTGAATCTTCCAGTTCCCCGTTGAAGGTTCTTGACAAAATTAGATTCTTCCTCTTCTTCTGACTCATTGTAATCTCCTTTTCCTGAGGCTTTCAATGTAACTTCTCTCCTGTCTGATGGTCCACATTTTCTCATTTCATAAGCGGTTAGGATTCCGTGCAGCTGTGACATGGTAAGGTTCTGTAGATTCTACTTTTCTTCTATGACAGAAACTTTTGAATCAAAGTTAAGAGACAAAGATCTTAGAACCTTTTCAACCAAAACAACTTCTTTTATTTCTTCACCCAAGTTTTTCATACAATTAACAATCTCATCTATACAAAGGAAATAGTTAGCCACGCTTTCATCATTGTACAATCTTAGATTTTCATACTGAATTCTAAGAGTTTGAAGTTTTTCTCATTTTACCTGATCATCTCCTTCATAGCTCAAAACGATCTTGTCCCATATTTCTTTTGCGGTTTTGAGCTGCATAACCTTGACAAATTCTGATTGAGATAGACTCCCTAATAGGGTATTGACAGCCTTTGCATTTGTTTCATACTACTTCTTACCAGTCGTATCTGTAGGAGTTGCTAAAGGAAATGTTTATCCTGTTTCCACAATATCCCAAATTTCTGTACCAAGAGATTGAAGATAGGCAGTGATTCTTACCTTCCAATAGATGAAGTTACTCCAACCAAAAATTGGTTGCCTAATTGATGCTTCTTTTTCGTAGTTGCTCATGATGATAGATCTTCCTTCAAGCGATCAAGCTTCTCCTGAAGGACCTGCTCTGATACCAATTGTTGAAAATAATACTGAGAGAGGGGGGTGAATTAGTATTATTAAGTCAAATTCTTTTCAATTTATACAAAGATTTGTATACGCTACTTCAGTTGATGAATACAACGTGTATACGCAACTCTGACTAATGAAACTCGCGTATAACTTCCAGATTTATAATTTAAGTTATTCTTCAGATGTTGATCATTTATCTGTGTGTCAGAACCATATAACAATAAGCAGGAACAGAAAAGTAGACAGTCACACAAAAGAACACAAGATATAAGGTGGAAACCCAATGTGGGTGAAAACCACCTGCTGCAATATGTCTCTATCTTATTTCAATTAGAAACTTATTTTTACAATGTTTCTGTACTGGTGTAGTCTTATACCAGTACGCAGGCTGCTACCTGCAGAAGGCTACAACCATCTCTCATTCTCCAGACTATTCCTGGAAGGGAGCTACAACCCCCTTTAGCTCTTGTACTAGCTGAGGTACTAGTACGTAGGCGCTGACCTACAGAAGGCTACAACCTTCTCTTTTCTTCTAGGGACCAATTTCATAAATTTTCAGACTAGATCCATGAATATCAATCAAACAACAAGTAGATCTGCAACAACTAATCTCCTTTGAACAAATACTGAATCAACCAATAACTTCTTAGATTTTTGTAAGCAGAAAACAGTACCAATAACCAGACACCAATTCTGAACCCAGAACACTGCAGCAATAAACAGAAGTAGCTAAAACATATTTCAAGAGATGCATGCTACTTCACCAATATAAACCTGCGTACATACGTAGATATGTCAAGACCAACCAGCGTATACGCAGTATTCACTTGCATAACCTGCTTGTATACGCGCCTCTGATGTGCCGAACCTACGTACAGATCTATAAAAGATAATCTATCCTTTTACTTAATCAAACATCAGTTATACCCAGATTATCAGATTTATAGATCTAATCATGTGCCAAATATAATAGAATAAAATCACACAATGCTACTACTATTCAAGCCTTGAGATCTTGATCCATCAATAGAACTTAACCATCTTGTAATGATCAGGTTCCTCCTTGATTCAGGTCCAGCTATATCTCACCAACCAATCACCAGTCTTTCAGATCTTGCTCCTTATAAGATATTCAATACATAAGTCAATATCTTTGCCAAGTGATCTCCTTCGCTTTTTGTATTCTAGGCCTTACTCAAACCATGGTCCAAAACCATAGAGATCTAATACTAGGGACCCAATACCTGGGTTTAATACTTTAAATGCAATACCAAGGATCAAAACCATAGTTTCACATATGGCGGACTAAATACCATGGACCAACCATACGTTTTCCCACATATACACGCTTTTCTTTGCATGAAAGTGCATGCATACTATACACGCCTTTTGAACGGTATACTCGCGTGTATACGCTATTTTGTTATGAGGAACCTGCGTATACCTCATTTCCTTTCATTTTGAGAGCCTAAACTGTGATCTGCCATTCGAGTGAGTTGCCATCAAGGACAACACCTGTGCCATAGTGTCAAACTTGTGCCATAATGCCAACACATAAATGATGATACATGATATCTATATGCTTGGACTGATCGTGAAATACTAGATTCTCAAAGAGCTTAATGCAACTAATTATCATAATAGATCACAAATGGATTCATCATGTGACCAAAAAGTCCCATAAGGATCTTTCTTACCCAGATCGCCTCACATGTTGCTTGACTTTCAACCATGTATTCAAGTTTAGCCGAGCAGAGTGCCACAGATCTCTACTTCTTACTATACTAGGAAACTATTGTAGACCCAATACTAATAATTCCACCTGATGTATTGTTTTGATTGAATGGAATCCCTTCCCAATTTACACTTGTGAAGCCACACAACTTCATTGCCTTTTTCCATCTGTACCAGAATCCATACTGGGTAGTGCCTTTGAGGTACTGTAAAACATGCTTAGCTACATTCCAATACAATTTGGTCAGCCTACACATAGCTTAGCTTAGTTAGTTGACTGCATAGCACATATTTGAACATGTGTTCACAAGATACAACAATGTACCCACTAGGTGTCGATAAATGGTAGCATCAACCTCTTCACTTGAAGTGGCATTTCCCTTCCTCCAGTTGGTCGCTAGAGGTGTCTCCATGGGTTTACGGATCTCCATGTGAAATCTCTGTAATATATCGGTGGCACATTTTCCTTGAGACAAACAATTCCCCTTCACCTTTCCATACTTCCCACCTGAGGAAGTAGTGCATGTGACCCATTTATTTCATCTCAAATTCTCTTGTAGGGTCCTCCTTACAAGAGTTGGTCTACTACTCATTAGCTGCTAATATTAAATCAACAACATATAAAAAAATGATAAGAAATTTACCTTCTACCAAAATATGATAGAGGTTTGTATTCACTTCAATTTTGGTGTAGCCCAACCCAATGAGATAACTATCGATCCAAGTGTACTAAGCTCGAGGTGCCTATTTGAGACCATACAATGCTCACCTAAGTCTCCACACATGAGACTCCAGAAAAAATGTCTCGAAACCTTTTGGTTTCTCTATGTACACTTCCTCCTCAATAACACCATTGATAAAAAAAAAAATTACATCAATTTAGTGGATCTTCCACCCCATCTATGCATCTAATGCAAGAAATGATCTGATGGATGAATACATTGTTACAGGAGAAAAGGTTTCCTCATAGTCAATTCCCTCAACTTGAGAGAATACTTTGGCCATGAATATGGCCTTGTACTTCTCTATGCTTCTGTTTACTGCATGCTTAACCTTGAAGATCCATCTCAAACCCAACTGATTTATTTACTAGTCTTGTGACCACTTCCCAAACACTATTCTTCACGATGGATTCATATTATTCTACCGTTGCATCAACCCAAAGAGGTTTCTCTACTACTTCCTCAAAATAGAATGGTTCAGTCTCTACAAGCTCAGTCATTAGAGACATGTACCCAGTGTACCTCTTAAGTGACCTCCTTTTCCTATGCAAATTTGAATGAGCTCCCACATTCTCCCTCACATCCCCCACCAATCTATCACTTTCTATAGTTCTTTTACTCCCTTCTATGGATTGTTTGGCTTGAGTGGATGTCTCCAATCTTCCTTCTTTTAGATCCTCCATTTGTGGCTGCTTCAGAACTTCCTGAGGCTCCTCCTTTGGAGCTAAAAGCTCATCTCAAGAGAGCACCTAATCGCTTTCTCCTCATCAAAATTTACATCCCTTCACACAACTTTCATTTTGAGGGAAGGTAATTACACACGTAATTGTGTGAAGTTTTAATGTAACCCAAAAAAGCTCCCAACTCTGTTGTTGGATCAAGTCTCCTCGTCGAATGGTAGTAAAAATTCTAAACTGATACACATCTGTCTTTCTCCTCGAAAAATCCTCCTTTTGTGTAATCATACCAAGAATCACATGAGGACTCTGGTTTTGAAAGTAGACTATTTTCTTACATTCCTTTGCCCAAAAAAGCACTGGTAGGCCTTGTTCATGTAGCATATCTCTCACAGCTCCACAATGCTCTGATTCTTCCTCTCAGCTACCCAATTTTGTTGCAGGTTGTGGGGTGTTTCCATCGCTCTTTGAATTTCTTCTTTTGCATAGAACTCCTTGAAGTCATTCGAAACATACTCACCTCGATTGTCACTCCTGAGAGACTTCACCTTCTTGTCGGTCTATTTCTTAACTAGTGCCTTGAATTCTACAAACTTTTAGAATCTCTCATCCTTCTTCCACATGAAGAAGATCCAACACTTTCTTGAGAAATCATCAATAAAAATAACAAAGTATTTATATCTTGCAATGGGGGTTGTCATGAAAGTTCCACAAACATCAGAGTGGACTCTTTCTAAGACTACATGTGCTTTTTTGTCTCAATCATGGAATGTGGATTTCACATACTTCCCCAAGGTACAACCCTTGCAGACATCATGCCACTCAAGTGCTACTTTCGGGAGGCTAGTGGTTATTTGTTGCATAATTTTTAGGGCACCATGGTGAAAATGGCCCAATATCCTATGCTAGAGTTCACTGACATCGTGAATCTGCACTTTATTTGTGTCATTTCTTAATGTGACACAATATCCCACATTCAAGTAGTTCTTCACAGGAACCCTAATATTCTTCACTTGTATAGTAGTTATGTGCCTCGGAAAGGCTTTACCTTTACTAAAGATTACATCATAACCACAGTTTACCAAAACTACTACAGAGATGAGATTTTTCTTTAGGTTTGGAACAATCATGACAATTTTGAGGTGAAGAGGGGCTCCTAACTCCCTCTTAAAGGTTACTATACCAATCTTGGTAGAATTGTACCTTCCGTTGTCCCCAAGTTAAATGTGCATCTGGAGATCTTTCTCCTCCAAGTCATTGAAAAAATCTCTACACCATGTCACGTGGAGCAAGACACTAGAATCCAAGTACCACACACTCCCCATCTTTGTTCCACTAGAATCCAAGTACCACACACTCCCCATCACAGAGATGGACATGCATGTGATAAGGGTGAAGTCTAGCTCAAACTGTGAAGCCAATTTTTCACCTGCTCCTCCTCCAGAGTTCTTCTTGCTAGACTTTTTGTGTGGACATTTTGTTGAATGGTGCCTGAATTCATGAAAATTCAATCATTTTATTTTGGAAAAGTCTCTCTTTTGGCCCCCTTGGTTGGATTCTGGTTTGGTTTGAGATTTCTTCCCTTTTCCCTTCTTGTCATTTCCACCCAATGCAAAATTTCTTTCGTCCTCTCCCTTGGATAAGTTTCATTTTTTCTATTCCTCCTGATCTCTTCTTGTACCAAATCGAACCACAAGCATTCCCAATTTGGTAGTTTCTCCATCCCATTCACCAAGTCCTAGTAGTTATTCCAACTTTTGGGATGTTGGGAATCATGATTGTCATTAGACCAAAACTTGCAGGCGATCGTCAACAATCACATCGCCAAAGATAAGGATCCATGAGAGGTGCTTATTCCATGTTGTGAAACACATGGGGAGCGTTGGTTAATCCAATGTCCAACAATCTCCTCCCCAACACAAGTTGGATGTGTGTTGAACTCGTGACCTACCCTCTAATACCACTTGTTGGGAATCACAATTTTCATTAGACCAAAACCCATGGGAAGACCCAGAAGAGATATTCTCACCAAGTCATCTTCTGTAATAGTCACACAAACCCCTCCAAACTCATCCCAAACTTGTGTAAATCTGGTGAGATACTGCGGAATAGTATCATTCTTCTACATCTTAATGTTTTAAAGTTTGTCTTTGAAGGTCATTTTTCTATGGTCACTACCATTCTTGAATAACTTTTTTAATGCCTTCCACATCGCAAAAGGATTTTTTTTCCCTTGGATATTTGAGACAATGTGGTCTCGCAGTCCCTCCAAGTTTAGTCTCCTCGCCTTTGCTACATCTTTCTTACATTGGGCTAAGTTCTTGGCATCAACTAATCCTAGTTTTAGAATGTTTGTTTTAACATATTCCAACAATATGTTGTCATCAAGCACTAGCTCGATGCAATTTTTCCATGCAATGAAATTTGAGTCACCTTTCCAGGCATACTCTAATCTTAGTCTATTGAAGGTCATTTTCCCGATCCTGAAGAAATCCTACTGCACTGAAGTTGCAAATTCGAAACTTCTAAGGAAAAACTTCGAAATTCTTATTCTAATATGAATCCAGCTCTGATACCATGTAAAAGATATGGTGATACAATTGCAACTACTCAAGAAGTTTAATCAAAAATCAAGAGACACAATTCTACTTTATTGATCTGGGGAATTTAATTCATAATTTAGAACATCATTCACAAACATGCAATAAGAAAAATCACACATGCATAATGATTTCTCGAGGAAAGAAGCTGTTAAAAAACCCTTAAGCCTTCTTGCACTAATCAGATGAATAGAGAATGTATTATAATTACTTGTTATCTCTGAGCTCAGCCTACAAGTGAATAACCATTCTCTCTGCTCAATGAGAAGCTCTAACCTAGACTTAGTCAATTTCTACCTCATCTTGAGCCCATATTTCATTGCACAAATCCTAGAAATTAGCCCCTATTTTTTTAGGAATTTTCCTCTAGTTGATTGCGCAATTCCCAAGGATTGATCATGTAGCTGCATGCAACACTTGTACCCTCAAACTAGTTTACAACTGCTTGTAACACTACCTTGGAATCTATATCAGAGTTGAGAAAATTGAATTCCTTGCATTAACTAGCTATTTTGAGTTGATTGATCAGTTAATTGGATGATCACTGAGTTAGATTGTTGTCCCACTACACAACTAACCTACCACTAGTTCCAATAACTATTAGAACTAGTTTAACTGAATACAATAAGAAATAATTGTCTCGAATTACTAAAATTTAACAATCACACATGATTAACTAAACTTCAAGCCCTCTAAATCGAAATTACTCAGTGAAAAGATGCATTACACATAAGTTAACTGCCTCCAAGTTGTTTGTTGATGTGGAAATTCAAATTTCCTCAATTTGACCAACGCAAAGCCAAATTGAGACTTTCTTGCTACACTTCCCAGGACACTGTAATGCATTCACTGGGACAATTCTATGAAAAATGAGGGTAATTTAGTATCTCAACTCATGTTAGTCCCCTAGCAACAATTACCAAGGTATAAGTTATTTTTGTAGTGCTAGTGCATTTTGGAGTGTTAGTGCTCAAATGAACTGATTTGAATATAAGAATATGGTTTGGGGTTTTATTAAGTTGAGTTTAAGTTGAACTCAGTTTCAATAAACTTGAAAGAAATACTATTATAAACATATAATTTTTATTCTAATCTAAAAAATTTCATTATGAGGATATATATTTTAACATAAAAATTATTATTATAAAGATATAGATAGTGATATTATAAAAATAATTGGTTTGTAACTTAATTGTTATTCAAGCTAGAAATTATGCTTTTGGAAAATCTATATATAAAATTATAATCTATATTAATGGGAAAATAAAATTTTATAGACTTGATTTGACACGAACTAATAAATTGAGACGTGAAGTAAGGACTTCCTTAAATTATCGTGTGGTGTAATTGATAGTAAATATGTTATTTACTTGATTCTGGACTATTTTCAATGATTTTAGTTTTGGTTAAATTTTAAGAATAAAAGATTACAACACAAATCTCTAAATATCATCATGTATGAACACAACAACCATATGTATAAATTATGCAAAATCAATTATCACTATGACATTATATTGTGTAAAGGCTCCAATAAAACCTTCACATTATAATCCAATCAAATATTTAAAAAATATTTATTTTAAATATTTATTTTTCAATATTAAACCTTATAAATCACATTAATCAATATTAAATTAATAATCAACTTAAAAATATATCTTAATAAAAAATAACCATATCAAAATAAACCACAACACATTTTCTTTATAAATCATCACTTGTTTTCTTTATAAATCATGACTTATACAAGTGCACTAATAACATAAATCATTTCACTTATACAAGTGCACTAATAATATAGTGATGGAATTAGACAGAGGAAGTTAAGCGGAGAATACTCAACATTTTTTTATTTCACCAAGTCAACTCCAGCCATTCCATTCTCCATATAAAATTAATGGTAAAAGATTACAGCGCTCTTAAAACATTATAAATAAAGAGCATTATAGGCTGAGCAAAAGAAATTAACTACATTCCGATGCTCCTAGCTTTCTTTCGGCGCAAGTCTCTCCACTTCCACCCAACATTTGACCAAAACTCAAATTATCATACTGTACAGTTGAGCAACAATACGATTCCCAGTAAAAATATTAAACTAGTAGAAGGCCCAGGCAAGCAGTAATGTTTGCAACCTCCAACGATTTATTAGATAGGAGGTGCAAATTCTATCAGAATTGTCGGAATGCCATTCAACTAAATTGTTGAGAAGCAGCGAAAGTTTGGCCAAATTGCCAATTAGCAGGGGCGACATTGTACATTGTCAGCGTTCTTCCACTGCTTATCGTCACTATGAATGATAAACTCTGCCCGTTCAGATAAGAATTGCTCTGCCAGTTCGCTCCCCAGTTTCTCTGCATCCGTTGCCATCCAGCACTGTTTGACCCTTTTATCCACGCTGCTGTGACATCTCCTCTTCCCCCAACATTGCTAATTAGAACCAGCTCGAAGTAGTCGCGTCCAGCTATTGTGAAGCGAATTCCTCCAGTCCTCTTGCATGGAGTTCTGCAGCAATTCCATTAACACCACTAAGTTAAATATATAAAATATATTTCAGAGTTCTGCAACAATTCCATTAACACCACTAAGTTGAACATATAAAATATATTTCAGATCGAATTCAATAGTAAAAATGAAAAGATCTGAATTCAATAGTTAAAATGAAAAGATCTGAATTCAATAGTATAAAATGAAACAACTTTTATGATTAGTTGGTTCGACACATCAACCAAATTTTAATGATGAAATTGATTCTAAAAACATTAAGATCAATCATTAAAATAGTCTAATTAATGGCTATTTTATTTTATTTTAAAATATTTTAACATTTGATTATCACAGACCAGTTAAAATTGATCTCTTTTCTGATTGTCAAGAAATTCCTACAACACCCACAAAATATTTTGGTGTGTGTATATATATATTTTTTCAATTTTATCCAAATCTAAAAAAACAACATGAATACAACTACTTACAAATCAAATCTAAACACCAATTAAATTATTTTATGTACAAAATTTTAATACATTACACGCTTTTTAAAATTTTAAATACTAAATTCATTTATACCTTAAAAAATATATATATTTAACCAACCAAAAAAATGAAATGATATTCTAACTTCTGCTGAAAAAAAACCATTAAACTGTGACAACATTATGTACCTTCTATACTTCACAGGTACAATGCCGGCTTTGTATTGAGCAATCTGTAAGAAGGCAGGCTGTGACATATCGAAATGCTGAAGGGGTGGATTGCACCACCCTCCATTGTCATTGGGTAGGGCGTAATTCGGTGGACAGAAATTGGTCGCGGTAATGATAATCGATCCAGACAGACACCACTGAGGAACTTTAGCAGCGTCGCACTTAATTTCAAAACATGCTCCGCACATCTGCCCATCATTGAACAAAGCGGTACTGAGGGCTGCAGTATGTGTACCATATCCTCCGTTAGACAATTCCCCATACCCGCATGCACCCCCTGCACAAGAAATATATTAGCATCACATGTTAATCATTTAATTCATCAAAAACTCCGGTCCTTTCTATTGGAATTTGTCATTTCTTTGGGATCAACCAGACTCCGGTCCTTTCTATTGGAATTTGCCATTGATTTGCATTGCATTGGATTAAATAGTAAACGATCTAGCATCCCACCTCAATTCCAATATATAGTTCTCCCATCCAAAATTTTGGTAGTTTCAATCTTTTTTTCTTTTTTAATTCAAATTGGGTAAGCCCTTAAGAATACTTCTTCTATCAAAATGATATCAGGGTGGAACACTTCTCAAACCTGAAACTTCAAAAATTCTTACCAAATTTATACACCTAAAAGAGAGGTATAAAATTTTAGAAATTCTTACTAGATTTATACATATTTTTAGTATAAAATTTAACACTTACGCATAGTTAAACCTATGAGGTGCAGTTTAGCTCTAATTTGAATTATCAAAGTTGAAATCTTCTTAAAAAAAAACACCAAAAAAAAAGTACTCACCCATAGTTCCAGAAGCATCGCTCCCACCATAAAATGTAGCGTGGGCTGCAGTCCAAGCAGCTACCACAATTGCTCTTTGCAAAATCGATACCAGCGTAACAACCATCACAATCAAAATTCGAAATTCCCTGTTGGTCGCCATTGTGATATAACACAGCCTTGAATATTGCCTGTCAATATTTCTTCCTTGGCGCAACTCACTTTCCAGTTGCAGCTATATATACAGGCTTGGCATGTGGGATTTTAGGTCAAATTGTAACTATTCAAGAACCGACAAAGGAGCTTTACCGGTCAGAACTTTGTACGGTTTTCGATCTATGGGTTCGGTTTGTTGGAGGGCCCCGATTGACTTTGCGTGTCCGACATTCAATAACCGGAGCCTACGGTGAAGGGCCACATGCAGGAAACCATTTTTCCCGCAGGGAATCCTCCCTGCCTAATTATATATTTTATTCAGAGTTTGCAGCTCGAGTTTGTGAACAGTATGGCACCGCACACACATCTCTACGTTGTCCAGAAGGTATTTAACGTTTTAAGTGTGAATTTTATTTTATTTTTTTTTTTTTTTTTATTTTTTCTAAAATTTAGTAGAGATCTATTAAAATTATAAATTTGATAAGTGAATTTTTTACAATTTAAGTGTTTTAAAAGATTTTTGAACGTGTTGAATCTTATAGGTAATTTAAGATCCAATTTTAACAACACAAAACACCTATTTTGCACAAGTTTCCCGTATCCGGGTACTTCCAATAAGCAAGAACGAGTATCTGGCACGACTAGAAGTATTACCCAAATTTACAGGAAACGTCAAATTGAGAGCAGAAATAATATAATATATTAAAAATAGAAATAAAATAATTTATTTATTTCCATCCAAAATTTGCCAATGAGATTCCATGTTGCAAAGAAACATGTAAAAGATTGAACTTTCAAACATTGCCAAAAAAAAATCAAAATATTAATCCGTCGACAATTTCTCAATCAAATTCCTTCTCAGCAAAGAAACACATGCAAGAAAAAAAGTTTTTATTACTTGATTATTAGGTGATTTCATGCAACACTATATGTCAAGTCATTGGTTCAATTCTTCGCCCTTGATGTAACCTCACCAATATTATATATATTACATCTAATTATAATAAAGAGATAAGAAAAATAAAATATATATTAATAATAATTAAAAATAAATAAAACAACAGAATTTAAATCCAATGTTATTTTACAAAAAAATTGTTTAATAAAATTATAAATTTCCAAGTTAATATATATTTTATACTTAAATAAATATGAAAATTAAATTAAAAATTGTTTTTTCATAATATTTATATATCATAATTTCAAAAAAAAAAAAAAACTTTAGTATTCCATCTTTTGTCAATTTAGCTCTGGCGATAATGATAGATTTTCCAGTGGCCAACAATCTTCCTAAATTCTTTTATATCCATTTGCCATGAGCGAATATGAGGAGAATGAATAGCTTTCCAATGACAAAGATCAGGATTGGCCAAATGCCTCATCTTTATTTGGATAGAAGGGCTTTCCATAAACAGGTTGTTTCTCTTAGTTCCAAACCCATATCCAAATTTAAACTCAGCTATATACCCTTCCCTTCGCACAGTTCCATCAAAGTTAAGCAGCATCCAAGCTGGCAACTTCAAATACACCCAAATTTGCACTTATTCATTAGAGTGAAGTTTCGAGCTATATACCCTTCCCTTCGCACAGTTCCATCAAGTTAAGCAGCATCCAAGCTGGCAACGTCAAATACACCCAAATTTGCACTTATTCATTACAGTGAAGCTCCGAAATCGTCAAAATCAGTTGCAGTGAAGCTCCCGAAAACCTACAAAATACCTGTTGAAGCTCCGGACAGTTTTGGAGCGTTTCCAATCAGCGTCCAAGTTCTTAGCTTTGGGTACGTGCTCTCCAATGCCTAGAAGCAGTACCCGTGTACCTATACAAAACACAAATCAAAATTTGACCACAAATTTTTTCCATAAAAATCTGGCCATCCTGAAGTCGATTAAATATTCTTGGAATATTCTGGAATCCAACTGGGCGCAATCAATTTTTTGACCATGCCCCAAAATATTCCAAAAAGACTTAATCTCACCGTAAAAATCCACCCAAAACTCAAAAAATCTTCCACCTCATAGTAATAAACTAAACGCTGCAAATCGGTCACATATGGATAGTTTGGCCAAACCGGTTTGCATGAAGTACAATTATTAAAAACGCAGCCCAAGAAGTGGAAGTCTTCAAAGTTTTTAGGTTTTTCCTCGGAATCCGCCATGTTAGGAGACAATCACAGGGCGCTTACGCACATGCCGTATCCAAAGTCGACGAATTCGCTTTGTAACGTAGAAAGTTTAGTATTTTAATTGAAAAGCTATGATACTTCCCATGAATAAGCGTAATGAACAAACTTCGATTGTTTAGGTAGCATTGAATTGTTTTATGCTCGTTGCTCAATAAATTGTTTTGTAGCCCACTGATTAGCTTTCTCGCCGTTGGCCATGAGTCACAGCTAAATGGCATTCGCATGGTAAAACTCTCTACAATATCTGCTCTTAATCTTATCTTGCATGTTCACTGTAATCTTACGTATAATGTTAGTAAGGCTTCTTTTTCTGTTCATCATAGCGGTCAAAATGCTTTGGGTTTTGCTAGTGACCAATTAATAGATAGTATTGATTTTTTTCCGCTAAATAGAGGTGGAGATTTTGAGATCATATTGATATGCTAGTTTTCAAAGGAAATGGTTTTGCTTTTACTTCATTTGAGTTATGCGAAATTTAAGCTGGTGTCAGTTTCAATTTTGGATGTTTTTAGCCCGCATTAGTTTTAATGTGGGATGGGAGAACTATTTAGCCATTTACATTTACAGCATATGGTTTGATTTATAAAATAAAGTAGTATATTTTGATATGTTTTTGCTTTTTAAATTTGTGTTTTCATTTTTTTCTTCTTAATTAGGTTAATTTTAATATTGAAAAAAAAACAATATGGCAATCTGTATTCACAAGTCTCAATGTTAGATAGATAAAAGAACCATTTATCCTCCCATGGCTTTCCAATCACCAGGATTAGGTTGGCCAGCCTCAATGTTGAATTAAAAAATAATCTACCTCCTGTAACTCACACAAAAACTTTGTTGTCACTATTACACCAAACCTGTCACGCCCCCAAGCCGGCGGTAGTCTTTCAACCACTCTTAGCGAGGTGAGGCACCATCAAAGACTTTCTTTTCACCAATACTTATGTTCATGGACTACGCCTAACCACTTACTCCTACTTAGTTTGTGTTTCGCAACCAAGTATTATTATGTTATCCTTTATACCAATGAACACCCTACACATTCATTATCAACAGCAATTATAAACGAGAACACAATTGCACAGTATAAATGGAGGGGCAACTCCTTGAACAATGAGTCTGTCCAATAATATATTATACAACTTTACAAAATTACAATGCTTTACAAGTATACTTGGAAACTCCAAGCTTCATACTTAGCCAAATTTACAATCCAAGGCAAAACTCAGTTGCCTAGCTTGCCGGCGCCTCCGCACGGTCGTCACACGACTCACCAACGCTTCGTTCACCTTGTCGCACGATCGTGTTGTTTTCCCAACTTGGGCGTGCCTCTGAGTCGCCACACACGGGCGCCTCCACCCGAGACACACCTCCGTTCACTATCTCAACACTTCACCAAGTTACCGTGCACACTTGCACAATGGGCGGGCGCTCACCCGAGTCACCCAAGAACCCGTGCCAAGTCGTCGCACAAACCGGGCACTCCTCTGTTTCATCGTCGGGCACCTTCACACAAATCAGGCACCACACACCCATGCAGACCCTCACCCAACCACTGGGCGCTCCTACTCGCACCTTCACTCACAACTGCACTATCACCGTGCAGCCCTGCCCAAGAATGGGTGCATTACTAAACCTGCGCCTCCTCCTTAGATCTGCGCACTAGACCTGCGCCTCTACCTTGTAGAGCGAAGATGTTGAGCGAATAAGTTGCTACCAAATGAGTTCCAACGCTCTACAATATATATGCGTTGTAGGGGGAGGTCGTAGCTTGCCCAGCCGACCTCTCCCACGCCCTTGCTCCATCACAAAAGCCCCTATCTTCAAGTCGGCCCCTAATCCAACGTTGGTCGGCCTCCATATGTGTTAACGCATGCTCCTATGCGTATATACCCTCGCTCGCCCTCCACATATGCACATAACACCATTGCATACTCAAGGGAGAGCTCGCACTTCGTCCAACCGCAGCTACCCACGCGCACGCAAGTTCCACCTGCGCACCCAGAACTGCAAGTCGTTACATCCTCCTCCACCTGAAATCGTTGTCGTCCCCAACAACATACCATCCTGGTAGCCATCCACCAAGATCACCATCAATTTCTGTCTCATCCTCGGTCCATGATGTCAACTCCTCCACATACTGCAAACATCTCTGCAACATATGTAGAACTCCCATCTCCATCATGTGTCTTCCTCATCCTGTGAACTGTCCTCCTCGCCTGCCTGATGCTAGCATCTCCCTGTGCACTTCCGGACCCCATGTCTAAACTAGTTTGGTAGCTAATCCAACTGTCACGCTCAAGCCATGAGAGTGAACATCCTTATGCCTTCACCAGTCTATCTCGGATTCTGCCACATCCTGGACTCACCAAGAATCCCATCACCATGTTCAGGTCCATGGAAATTCCATCCCATCTGCAACATGTCATGATGCTTGATGCCAAGCCATCCCTGCACCATCTGCCATACCTGCTCAACTTGTTTTAAAGGACTCACTGCCATGAGCAGCTAACAATGAACCCCATCTTCTTTGTCATCTAAGAAGATGTGGAGGGAGTAGAGCCTGAAGGCTCACCCTCACTAATCATCTCAATCCATCTGTCAGGATCTTCTGTCTCCATCCTCTGTAGATAAGTGACCCAATCCTCCTTCCGGACATTCGGCCTCACATATGCCTCATCATCATCATCATCCTCAACCACTTCTAGCCTTCTTGACAAATCCAAGATACTATCTGAAAGTGTCCTGATGACCAATGACTGCTCGGTAAGCTTTGTACCAACCGTAGACAACCGCTTACTCATGTCTTCCATCCACTTCTCATCCTCCATTTGCATCACTACCAACTTACAATCAGGTCTTGTCACTCCAATGGTTGGTACACCAATGGGTACATCTTCCCTTCCATCGTAAATGTACAGCTTCCTGAAATGTAGAATAATCATAGCATCAAAGTGTTTCATGAATTTCATTCCTAGCATAGCTTAGTAGTCATCAATCCGCACTATAATGAAGTCGACCTTCCCTGTCCACTCACCAAGTGTCGTGTCCACCTTTTCAGCCACACTAAGAACATTATCAGGAGGAGAATTGACTATCTTCATATGTACCTTCACTGGTACAAATTTTAGCCCAATCCTTCTCGCAGTATCTTCGCCCATGAAGTTGTGAAAGGCCCCACTATCCACCATAGTGAGTATATCAGCACCTCCAACCTTCATCCGAACATACTCCAACCTGTTCCTCTCAGGATCCGTCTGAGAGACCACCTCTGTAGCAGCAGCAGCTCCAAGTATCTGCATCATCCCCATAGAAGCTTCTTCATTCTTCGCATTAGATTGTGCAATCACAGCCACTTTCGGTTATAAGGACAATTCTTCACCGTATGTGATCCAGCACATATCCAACACTTCAAGGCCTTCTTCGTCTTCGAATTATCATCTGATTTCGAAGCATCATCCTTCTTCTTCTCTTTTGGCTTATCGGACTTCTTCTTCCTATCATCAGAAGTCTCATCATAATGCTCCACCAACCTGTGAACAGTAGCAAAAGCTTCCTCAAGTGTTCTAATCCTCTGCCTCTTCACTTCATTGCATGCCCAAGGCTTCAATCCAATAATGAAATTGAACACATTTTCCCTCTCCGCCATGTCAGGAAGTTCTAGAACCGCACTTGCAAACTCCCGTTGATATGTCTGAAGGTTCCCAGTCTGCTTTATGAACTTAATTTTCATCCTTGCTTCCCACGTTTCATCCTGAGGACTTAAATGGGTCTGCAAAGCTTTCTTCATGTCATCCCACGAAGTAATGTCACCAGCACTACCATTGGTAATCTGATCCATCCGTCTTCGCCACCACATCTTAGCATCCTTTGTTAAGAACTGAGCAGCTACCTTGACCTTCGTCTCATCATCAGATAGACCCAATCGCTCCAAGTACTGCTCCATGTCCCATAGAAAGTTGCCAAGAGTCTTTGCACTCCTTGTACCATCGTAAGATTCTGGTTCCTTGACTTTCACATGAGGCAGTCCTCCGCCTGAGTTATGCCTCACGGCCTTCTTCAACACTGCGATCTCATCTTTGGCTTCGTCAAGAGATTTTCGCAAGCCCACGATACTCTGCAAGACCTTGGTCTCTTGCCTCTTCAACCTCCTTGACCCTTACTTCATGTTGTGTACACATAAGATTAGTGTACTCGTGTTGAGTCCAGAGTTCATGGAGCTCTTCCCTCATCTTTGAATTGGCCTCTTGATCCCTCTCGATCACATCCATCTTCTTATTCCAGGAAACTTCCAAGTCCTCCATCTTCTCCAACACTTTTTCCATAAGTGACATAGTAGCATCCTTCACACTATGACTAGACCCAACCTGAGATTCAGCTGCCATTGCTAACATCTTCCTTCTCTTTTGCAATCTAGTTTCGACCATCCAACAGCTTCACCAAGTTGCCTGCAACCTGAACCAGCTCTTGTTCCACTTGTGTGAAACAACTTCCTTCACCTGCAAGTACCTGCTTCACTGTCACCAACTATCAAGCTTCTTCAACCCTGAATCAACTTCAATTACCAGCTCCAACTAAGCTCTGATACCACCTGTCACGATAGTGCAGTGGGATCAGCACTTTATTGTCAACTCAGTCATCAACGAGCTCTCATACCACCTTCACTTCAGTGGAGATGTGTAGCAGCTTCAACTTTCAATGCCCAAATCAGCTTCTCTGATACAACCTTCACTCCCCCAAGCCGGCGGTAGTCTTTCAACCGCTCTTAGCGAGGTGCAACACCACCGAACACTTTCTTTTCACCAATACTTATGTTCATGGACTACGCCTAACCACTTACTCCTACTTAGTTTGTCTTTCGCAACCAAGTATTATTATGTTATCCTTTATACCAATGAACACCCATACACATTCATTATCAACAGCAATTATAAATGAGAACATAATTTCACAGTATAAAGGGAGGGGCAACTCCCTAAACAATGAGTCTGCCCGATAATATATTATACAACTTTAAAAAGTTACAATGCTTTACAAGTATACTTGGAAACCCCAAGTTTCACACTTAGCCAGATTTACAATTCAAGGCAAAACTCGGTTGCCTAGCTTGCCGGCACCTCCGCACGGTCACTGCACGTCTCACCAATGCTTCGTTCACCTTGTCGCACGATCGTGTTGTTTGCCCAACTTGGGCGCGCCTCCGAGTCACCACACACGGACGCCTCCACCCAAGACACACCTCCGTTCACAATCTCAACACTTCACCAAGTTACCATGCACACTTGCACAATGGGCGGCCGCTCACCCGAGTCACCTAAAAACCCTTGCCAAGTCGTCACACAAACCGGGCGCTCCTCCGTTTCACTGTCGAGCACCTTCACACAAATCGGGCGCCACACACCCATGCACGCCCTCACCCAACCATCGGGTGCTCCTGCCCACACCTTCACTCACAACCGCGTTGTCACTGTGTAGCCCTGCCCAAGAATGGGTGCATTACTAAACCTGCACCTCCTCCTTAGATCTGCGCACTAGACCTGCACCTCTACCTTGTAGAGCGAAGATGTTGAGTGAATGAGTTGCTACCAAATGAGTTCCAACGCTCTACAATATATATGCGTTGTAGGGGGAGGTCGTAGCTTGCCTAGCCGACCTCTCCCATGCCCTTTCTCCATCGCAAAAGCCCCTATCTTCAAGTCAGCCCCTCATCCAACGTTGGTCGGCCTCCATATGTGTTAACGCATGCTCCTATGCGTATATACCCTTGCTCGCCCTCCACATATGCGCATAACACCATCGAATACTCAAGAGAGAGCTCGCGTGCACGTTCCACCCATGCGCCCAGAACTGCAAGTCATTACAAAACCAAACAACTGAAACTAAGATCCTTTCAGTTAACATTAATTTATTAGAGGGTGAAAAAACAACATTTTTTAGAAACATTAATTTATTGGAGGGCGAAAAAACAACATTTTTTTAAAGTAATAAAATTTGGCTATAAACTTTTGTTTGATGAATTCTTTAAATGTTACAATTTATTTTTTAAGATTTGTTAAATATTAAAAATAAATAAAAAATTAGGAGTCAATTTTGAATAATGAGTTGTAATGAGATATTGTTAGTATTGTTATTACATTAACGTATTAATATGGAAATTGATTAATTTTTAATATATTATTTTTGTGATTGAAGTTATTAGAAACAAAGACTATATAATACACGTAAATTAGTTTAAATGTAGTTTAATCAAATTAAAAATATAGCTTAATTAAACTAAAAAATACTAAAGATGAAAATTTCATCACAAAAATGAACCACTATATTGTTGAATGCCATCAACAAAAATTAAGATATATCATTAACTAATATTGTTTGTATTAACATATACAATTTAATACATATTTATATATCTGTGTGTTTTATTTTTTATTAATATATAATTTAGTTTAAATGTAGTTTAATCAAATTAAAAATATAGCTTAATTAAACTAAAAAATACTAAAGATGAAAATTTCATCACAGAAATGAACCACTATATTGTTGAATGCCATCACCAAAAATTAAGATATATCATTAACTAATATTGTTTGTATTAACATATACAATTTAATACATATTTATATATATGTGTGTTTTATTTTTTATTAATATATATAATTTTTTATAATTAAATTTATTAAAATATTTTTAATATAAAAGTAAGTCATATTAAACTGAAAATATACACGAAAAACTATAATTCATAAAAATGGAAATAATAGAAAAAAGAAAAAAAAATAAAAATAAAGAAGTTAAATGAAAAGGAAATAAAAAAAAAAAAAAAAAAAATAGTAACTAACAAAAATAGAAGTTACTAAACAACCATAGTAAGACCTCAACAAATCACCTTACAAATAAATAAATTTAAATAATAATAAAATTAACAAAAAATGAATTCCTAATGTTAAACTATGGATAAGCAACTGAAATTTCTAGTCAAAGATAAATTAATACAAAGTAAAAGTAAAAATGAATGAGTAATACCATGCATGCGTAACGTATAATTAGTTTTCAAGGTTTTTTTTAAAGATAAAACTTTGTTATATTGTGTTATGCCCCTAATTCCCCCCTTCCGAAACTTTGAACGTGGTTTATAAAATCAATTAATTAGAACCCTTTTGAGTTTTAGGGAATCGGGATACATGCTAATGCAATCACAGATATGAGTGGTCGATTCACCCTCTTCTTAAATCAACGGTAGAGAGCGCACATCGGAATTATTCATGACAGAGGTTTAACCTTATTAAAAAGCCTAACAAACATAAAGATCGATCAACTTTCTCTTTCCGCTATCGTTCGATGCCCGGTAGCTTTCCTACTACTCCTTGTTGCATCAAAACATGCACGAGCGTTAAAGGTTGACTTAATACCCGATATATCACGACCTTGGAAATCAAATTAATCTGATGGCCCTCATTTCATGTCGACTTCGGACATGCTCGACAGATAACCCACTTTGTCAATTGATACCATCCTAACCGTCTGATGCATCGATCATTAACAGCTTTCGGGTTCTTACATGCACAAAGTTTAATCATGCACTAATCCCGGATCGACGGGGCCCATATCCTTAGGTGACATTCCACGAGTCAGTGCGCGGTAAATGTTGCATGAATTAATTTACTCCATAACCATCATTTAACCTTAGTTCTCCCAACTTTTTAAGATTCATTCATTCTACCTTTGCTTCTGCATGTCACTCCAAGGACCCGTTAATGGAAAAATATAACCTTTCAACGGGTGCAACGTGCAAAATTTATTTCTACTGTCTGGGTAAGTTACTCTCACTTACTTTTCTTTGCCGCGCTATTAATTTAGTTACAGAAGTCGATAATGTGTGAGTCTTCGAGTAAGATCTAGTAAACGAGATAACTAGGGTTTAAGATACTAAAGTTTGTGTTACTGATATCCTTACTCTAAAAAGGACTTTCACCCCTTCTACCAGTGTATCAAATGAGGATATGTGCCTTTTGAAGTCCGAAATCTTAGGTGCCACCCTCTCTTCTATTAATTTCGACCCTGATTCCATTATGTTACTTGCTAGGCATTATGACCTAGAGCAGCAAGTACTTTTCTTCCAGTCTAGCAGAAAAGCCTTCCTGAAATTAGAAGAAAAAAGATAGCCAAGATGTTAGGCATTCTCGACCAAGGGATCAACATAACCAATAAGGGGTTAGACCAAGAATTTATCATTTGGGCTTATTCAGATGATAAACAAGAATTCATGAAAACTTTGCTAGGGAATCTCAGTCTGAAGCTTAAATTACAATTTCCCATAGCAACTCAGCCTTTGAAACCCTTCTTTCTGACACTCACTTCTCTTTTTTTGTTATTTTCGGGTTAGCGGACAACGCTAAAATGGACGAGTTGATATTTTTATTCATATGGCTCCTCACTCTCCATCCAAATCATCATACGATAAATTTTCCTAAGTTTCTAAGCGAAGCCCTTACAGTTGACCTATCTACTTGTTAGGTCCCTATACTACTAGTGTAACCCCTTATTGTTATTATTGCAACCCCCTTATTATATTGTTGTCCCCATGTAGTCCCCACATTATTATTATTGTGACCCATAAAAGCCCACAATTGTTATTGTTGTGCCCTTACATTATTATTGTTATGTCGGCTCCTATTATATTATGACCCCTTAGACACCTATATATAGAAAGGAGGTATTTTCATTTGTATCATCCAAGAATTGTTCATTTGTGTAATGTAAAGGAGGTTGCCCCCTTGAAGAAGCTGATTTTTAAGTCTTTGATCTATCTTTTTCTATCTTTTTGTGAGCTGGTTCCATAACATTTGGTATCAAAGCTTTGGATTATAGGGTTTTGCTGCTCCAAACAAGTCATCGTGTCATTGTTGATATAACTTTTTTTATATGAAGTTTCAGAAGCTAAAACAAAAACCCATTTGAGTTGAAATCGTTCTAAACCTCGGGTCTAAGTTTCAGATCTTGTCTCTCTATATTTTTGGAGATATGATCTAAGGAAGTTAGGGTTTTTGCAAGCTCCACGATTCCATCTCAAATAGGTCATCGTGGCATTTTCGTTATAATTGTGTTTCCACGAAGGTTCACATTTGAAAATTAAAACCCATTTGAGTCGACATCATTGTGAATCTCGGGTCCAGATTTCAAATCTTGTTTCGCTATATTTTCAGTGATACAATCCAAGACATTTAGGGTTTCTGTAGGCTCTCGAATTACATCCCAAACAGTTGACCTGAGAAAAATTGACATAACTTTCTATCTGAGAATCAGATGGAAATTTCGTAAGAATCTACAGACAGAGGACTGATTGTACTTTTCTATGTATTAGTTTCAGGTCCGAAGGTTGAAACAGTAACACGTCGCACTTCGTACAAGTTTGCTCTACTGAAAAAGTATTTATGCAAGTCATCTTGGGAGATTGGGCATAACCATTTCTAGGAAAATCCAATTTCGATCAGACTGGTGGCATTGGAAAGAGGACACATAGGACTACTGCAAGTTAAAATTTCAGACCTTGGAGATCTGAAATTTCATAGATACAGCAGATTCAAGATCGAGCTTCTAAAAACAAGAAAAAGAATGACTCAAATCAAGAAAATAGAAACACCTAATAAGAAAAATTGGATGGAGGATTTGAAGAATGCGATCGAAGCTAAGATAAATAGTTTTATATGTGCCATAGAAGTTAATATCAATGGTAGGGAAGCAGATTTGAAGAAGGGCATGAAAGCTTTCAAGAAAGACATGGAAGGTTTGAAGGAAGGTGGGACAACACTGCTACAAGAAAGGCATCTTAATGACGAAAAGACCCACCATATTCCAAAGGTCGATATGAGGAAGTTTGATGGCAATGATCCCATAACATCGATAATACAGATGGAAAAATATTTTGATCTACATGAGGTGAAACTGTTATAAAGGTACTTATTGCATCTTTATATTTAGAACCGAATCAATGTTTATGGTATAAAGGGCTTTGTTCTCGTAAACCACTTGTCACCTGGTCAATTTTCACAGAGGAAATGATAGCACATTACGAGGATACATAAAGAAACACCTTCTTTAGCTAATTGATTAACCTCAAACAAAAGGGTTCAATGGCAAAGCACATTGAGGACTTCCAAAAATTGAATATAAGGTTAAATGATATTCAAGAGAAGCAGAGGATTGATGTCTTCGTAGGGACTTTAAAGGATAACATTCAACATGAGGTTCGCCTTTGGGAACCTAATTCATTGGAGAAGGCATACAGGTTGGCAAAAAAATTTGAAAGAAAAATTATGGCAACAAGGAAACCTACCACTCATAACTCTAAATATGGAAGTGTTGTTTCTCCTAGACTTTCACCACCTACAAGGTTGAGACCACAACATTTGGAAGAAAAAAGAGAAAAAGGGCTTTCTTACAATTGTGATAGAAAATACACTAAAGGTCATAAGTGTTTTGAGAATAAATTAATTTACATATATGGGGAAGAGGAGCAAGAAAATGAACAAGAAACGTCAAAAGAAGAGGATATACACCAAGAACCAATCCCATAGAAAGAAGAAATGAATCTGACCATATCTTGTAATGCATTGACAGGAATTACCACTCCTCAAACTCTCAAGATAGAAGGGCATATCAAGAAGAAAAAGGTAATAGTGTTGATTGATTCGAGTAGTACCCATAATTTTATTCATTGTAAGATAGCCAAGGAATTGAATTGCTTCCTATATCCAACACCAAAGTGTCAAGTAATGGTTGCAAATGGAGGAACCATAAATTGCTCTGGAAAGTGCCATAATATCAAGCTATCCATGGGAGAATATGTCTTGAATAGTCCAATGCTTTCCATTCTAATGGGTGGTGTGGATGTTGTACTAGGAGTTCAATGGCTACAAGCTTTTGGTACGATAGCTTTTAATTTTCAAGAACTTTTCTTGAATTTTTTTTGGGAAGGAAAAGAGGTTGAATTAAGGGGTAACGCAGGGAAAAATGGAAAGATAATCAACTCTAACAGGATGAAAAAGCTTCTAAAGAAAGAAAAATAGGGTAAAATTTCACAATTACGTTCACTAGAGGTACCCACATCGAAATCATTTATTTCTCCAGATCTCCAAAAAGTTCTAGATAATCATTCCAAGGTATTTGAGACTCCCAAAGGCCTCCCACCTATTTTCAATCATGATCATGCTATTAATTTGATTCCAGGAAGTGTTCCCCCAAACATCATGACTTATAGATATCCATATTCCCAAAAGAGTGAAATTGAACATATGGTTGCAAAAATGCTAGAGGTTGGTATAATTCAACCTAGTCAAAGTTCTTTCTCTACTCCAGTGGTATTGGTACACAAGAAGGATGGATCATGGCGCATGTGTCCGAATTATAGGGAGCTCAACAAGATTACTAATAAAGATAAATTTCATATTCCTATCATTGATGAATTATTAGACGAATTACGTGGAACAATTTACTTCACCAAGTTGGATCTTAATTCATGATATCATCAAATTAGAATGAAGATTGAATACATTCCAGAAAAAAAACATTTAGAACTCATGAGTGTCATTATGAATTTTTTGTCATGCCTTTTGGCCTTACTAATGCACCTTTTACATTTCAAGTTTTCACGAATTTCATTTTTAAACCCTTACTTAGAAAATTTGTGTTAGTATTTTTTTATAATTTACTAATCTACTTCAATTCTTGGAAGGATTATGTTCAACATGTTGATAGGGTGCTCAAACTATTGGAGGAGAAACAACTATATGCAAAAAGCTCCAATTGTTTCTTTGGAGTACAAGAGGTGGAATATTTGGGTACTCAGCTAGCTCATAGCTCATGTTATCATCATGAATTTGATGGGAAAACTGTGATAGTGAACAAATGTTTGGAAGGATATCTTCCTTACTTTATATCTGATAAACAGACACAATGGGTCAAGTGGATTCCTCTGACTGAATGGTGGTATAACACTTCCTTCCATACTGTAGCAAAAATGACCCCATTTATGGCACTTTATGGATATCATCCACCGTCCATCACATCATCTTTAAAAGAAAATTCTAAGTTTCAAGCAGTGGAGGATAACATCGACCATTAACAACAAGTTCTGAAACTCTTAAAGGATGCCCTCACTTTGGCGCAGAATAGAATGAAACAACATGCATATCCACATCGCAACGAAAGAAGTTTTGATGTAGGTGACTGGATATTTCTAAGATCACAACCATACAAAGAAATGTCCCTCAAGCAATCTAAGAAAGATGATAAATTATCGCCAAAGTATTATGGTCCTTGCAAGGTGTTACAAAAGATTGGTACTATGGCATATAAATTGGAGCTTCTTGCATCTTCTTGAGTGCACCCTGTTTTCCATGTTTCATGCTTAAATAAGGTTATAGGTGATAAGCTCCCAGTTCAAAAAATATTATCTGAACTTGACGAGGAAGGAAAAATCATATTGGAACCTGAAGGAGTCACAGAATCAAGAACCCAACAGCTATGTAATTGATCAATTTCAGAGTATCTCATCAAGTGGAAGAACTTACCCGTTGAAGATTCCACATGGGAGGATGAAAATTTTATACAGAAGCGTCCAAAACTACTCAAGTGTTGAGGACAACACTTTTTGAAGGAGAGGGGCATGTTAGGTCCATATACTACTAGTGTAACCCCTTATTGTTATTATTGCAACCCCCTTATCATATTGTTGTGCCCATGTAGTCCACATATTGTTATTATTGTGCCCCATAGAAGCCCACTATTTTTATTGTTGTGCCCTTACATTTTTATTGTTATGTCGGCTCTTATTATATTATGACCCCTTAGACTCCTATATATAGAAAGGAGGTCTTGTCATTTGTATCATCCAAGAATTGTTCATATGTGTAATGTAAAGGAGGTTTCCCCCTCGAAGAGGCTGATTTTTAAGTCGTTGATATATATTTTCTATCTTTTTGTGAGCTGGTTCCATAACACTACTACCATCTCGCTTAGCTCATGTTGACACCATACCTCCTTAACTAATTTCGTTCTTTACAATTACCCTATCTATTTCCTATCTACTAAGCTCCTCATGAGTATTACGAATATTGATAATAAAGAGAAGGAAATTATAAGTTGATTGGTGTAATTTATCCTCAGCGTATTCCTCACTCTAATTCCCAATATATGGATTGCTTTGCTTATCCTCTAAAGATTAAAATAACAAAGGAAATGGTAGACAGAATTTCAGAGGAGAAAAGGCAAATATTAAGGCTTACTAAAGAGTAGAGTATAGGGAGTTGGTTTTTATACCCTAATTTTACTGTGATTCATTTATACGCTTTTGAAAAGAAACCCTTTTAGCTACCCAAGTATGTTTCACCCTTATTTTTTTCTTATGACATTCTTAGGCAAAACGAAATTGTGAATGAATTACATTTTGTCTCTAAGAAGAAAGGAGAATTAGTTAAATATTTGTATGCAATCTCAACTTTAATTTCTAAAACTAAAAATGTTATAGATATCCTAGAAAAGGAAATGTTGTCTTTCAGATTCTTGCAAGATAGTAGCTGGTATTACGTTCCTTTCGAAATCATCTCGAGGTTAAAGAAATGGGTTGGGTTGTCTACCTATTATCATGAGAGAAAACCCAAAGAAGAAAAGGTGGTGAATGTTTTGATACCCATGGAAGATATCACACAAATGGTGACTCCTGCCACCTACAAAATATGAGAAAACAACCGGTGTTATTCTCTGCCATACCAAAAAATAGATGCAGGTAATCAACGCAATTCATTTCGCTCCAGCCACTACAAAAAAAAATTAAAAAAAAATAAAAATAAATAAATAAAATAAATAAAATTGTGACTTCATCTAAAATGTCGCAGCGGATAAAGGAAAACGAAGATAACATCGACACTGACATATTTGAACAAGAGGTAGAGCAACTGGATAAACAAATGTAACAAGTTATCAATGAAATAAGGCCAAAGGATTTAGGGGCACAAGGCCTTGAAATTAAACATGTTTTTACTGAATGGGAATAGATAATAGAGACTGGTGTAGAGTTGTTTATATTATCGTAACAATATCAGTTAATAGAGATTCCAACGCTTAAAGGGGCATCTTCTATAGGTGGACCCTGATTTATTTTTCCCATTGACTTTGAAGCGAATATTTTGAATCTCACATTTGTCCAACCAAAAATTGGGGAAAAGCAATAGGATTTGGAATCTCAAACTTCTTCCCTGGCTATTAACTTGGGGAAGGTATTTGATATGGACGTTATCGATCTTCATTGACACACGGGTGAAATTGTGGCATGAATATTGTTTGATGCAAATGCAGGAAATAGAAAAATGCATGCAATGTTTGAGAAGGTTTCTAATCAGCTACATGTGGCATGCATAGCTCTGAAGAAAAAAACAAATTGGACTAAAGAATTAGAAGAAATAATAATCTGATACTCTAGATAACCTAAAGATGTGTCTGTTAAGAATTTTTTGGAAGAAAAGGACAGGGAGATCAAATATTTACAAGCTATTCTAAAAATACTTGATCATGACCCTCATGTTTTAATTCAGGCATTTGAAATAAAGGAAGAGATTGAAACCCATATCCAAGAGATGGAAATAGCCTTGCAGCTCAAGGATGAAGAGCGCCAAGAGACCCTTAAACAAATAGAGCTACTAAGAACACAATCGAATAAAAAAGAAGAGCATCACCTCAATCTTTTGGCGGAATACAAATCCTTAGTGGATCAAGCTCTTAACTCTTCTCAGACATCTGAAACCAAAGAATCCTAGCTAAGATAACATAACTTAGTTAAAACAAGAATTGGAACTAGCCCAATCTGAAAGGGAAAGAGTTGAATATAGAGCCAAAATTTTGGTAGATCGAAAAAATGAAGAAATCGAAAATTCAAGTTGCACTAAAGGAGTCGCATGGTGAGATTAAGACCCTACAGGAATTGATTAAACTTACCCACAGAGGTAAACAGGTGTTAATCCAGTCAAAATGGGAAATATGGAGGGAAATCAAATAAAATATATGTACAGTCCTAGCATACGTTGAAATTATTTCAGACTATGAAAAGGGTATTATTAAGAATGGAAACTTATAAGAAAAAATTATAACCTTGGCTCTTGATGAAATATTGAAAGATTTTGATTCGCTCATTGATCTTATCAACACCTTTGAGGATGAAACTTTGAAAGAGTTGGATCTGCCTACCAAAGATCAATGTGTTTTCTCTCTGTATGTTGAGAGAAAAATGTACTGCAATGCAAGTGATGCAGGAGGAATTCGAGAAGGCCACTAAATAAATAGATGACTTTATGGAAGATTGGAATTACCTTACCAGGTTCGGTGTCCCTTTTCTTTGGGGGAAAGCTAATTGGGTGATATATCAAGAGGAAATCTGTAATAAACTACAGAATATAGAACAAGATCTTGGTTGCTTAACTATACATGGTGAAGAAGCGATTTCAACGACTACATTCATAAACGGCCTTTGCAGAGACTTTTCCATCTTGGCAGGAATTAACATACAAATCCTTCCTAAAGCTCGTTATCAAATCAAATCAAGATTGGTGGTGGTTATCACAAAGTATAAAAATGTGCCTTTGTTTCCAGTAGCAAAATAGGATAAAATGGCTAAGTTAAGGAACCATTTGAAACAAAATCTCATTATTGAACAGGTCTCCTCAACAACTCAAGTTGTTCAACCAATGCAATCTATAATGTAGCAGCCGAAAGACTGGAGTGAAATTCCTTTAATTACAACTTAGACACTAATAGCTAGGATGCGCGGTGCCCACACTCTCTCCTCTACAAACACAATGAGTAAAGTGAACACTCCATAGCTGTGGAGGTGTCATGATGCATAAACCTTTAATTTAAGATATATTTTATTTTAAATTTGAATTCTCTACATTTGAGACAGTTATTTAATCAGTTATATTTCAAACTAAGTATTTAAGGCCTCGTTTCCCATACAAGGGGGGCGATTGACAAAAGTGATATTTTTCGATTTTGTGAAGTTGCTTGTACATGTTACACAGTCTGTTATTACATTTCTGAAATCTTTCCTTGGTGTTTTAGATGAATATTTTTGTGTTCATTTATGTGTATGTAACAATTACAAAAATCTATATCTGAGACACGTTTTTGTTTAGAAAAACATTTTGTTTAGTTGTTCATGTTCTAATATCGTACTATCAATCTAAATGATTAAATGATTAACATTTGATTGTCATTCGTTTTAGTAGCTTGTCTCTTGACTTATGAAAATAATTGTTTTATTTTTACGGTTGTTATTGTGTTACATTTTTGTAATCTGCCTATATATTGTGTGGTTTGCATTTCAAAATCTCTAAATTTCCATTTCATCTCTTCAAGTTATGTTTGCAATATTTATTATTGAACATCGTTGTCTTTAGACAAAGGGGGTGGAAAGTTGGAGGAAATTTGCACATGTTGCAATGATCACTTATCATATTTGAATGATTCTCCATCTCGTACCTTTGATGTTTGTCCCTTTTTCGGTTTTTCTTTCAACTTGTTATAATTACATTTCAAAGTTTATTAGTTAGGTTTTGTCTTTTGCATCTAGGTTGAAGCTTTTAGGAATTTTTTCTAATAGAACTTTCTCTTCTATTAATACCATAAAATTACTACAATAAAGAAATTATCAACAACTAGCCTTGTTATCTTTCCCTATTGAAAATTATATAACTATTATCAAGGCTACTCCTTGTGGTGCACTAGAGGTCAGCGTATAACACATAGAGCGGGAGGACTTCTCAGTCCTCAATGAATGAGTTCTCAAGTCATTCATATGTGGGGACGACTTGAACACCAACATTATTTTGGCGTCGTTGTCGAGGAGTCATTAAATGAAGAATTATTGGATGAATAATTTTAACCCTATTCAACCACATATTCTTTTTGGTTTGGATGATCATTAGGCAACTAGACTACGACAACAATAAAGGATCTAAGTCTACTACGAAAGTGCATGTCTGCCATTGCCTAGGTACCTTATGAGTCACGATTATTCTATTTATTATATTTAACTAGTCATACAAACAAGTTTACCAGCTTTCATCTTGAATTGTATAGTATAAAAGTGATATGTAAATAAACAATTGTAAAATTACTAGTTAGATATCACGTTGCTCGTTAGTCACGTAGGTTAATTTTCAATCTAGATACTCCCCATAGGTTAACAAGGTCTACGTCGGAGGTTAGTCACTCTCCTTTAGAAGACCTGGAATTGTTGGTTGCCACAGCCAATAGGAGGAGATGCCTTGACGAGTTCAAGAAAAATCATCCATTGTCCCCTAATCCAAGGATAACATAAACTCTTTCCTATCCTTTTTCTCCTTTAAGTTCTTATCCTTTACCTTCATCATCAACTTCTCAACCTATCCACTCATTTGTACCTATCCCATCCACTCCGCGAAGTATCTCACTGCTTTCTCCTTATCAATCTTTATCGTCTTCGCCTCCTTTTCTGCCACCCATGAATTCTTGGGTGAATGCCCAGTATTGTCCCCTCGATCTGCATGGAAAACTCCACGATTTTCCCCCAAAATACAATAAAAGTTTACTTAGATTTGATAACGAAGGGGAGGGAATCACCCAAGAACATGTTTTTAAATTTCAGGACTCCTGTGAGAATTTAGGAATTAAGTATGATGATGATATTTGTATGAGACTTTTTGTACAAATGTTGGAATGGAAGGCTTGTAAATGGTTTAGAGCTCTTCCCAAAAATAGTATCAATACTATGGATATGTTGATTTAGCTATTTTTACAGTAGTATGGTGTAAAAAAGAGTAACTAGATATGGCTCAAAGAATTTTCTACTTAAAAATTAAAATCGATTCAGTGATTAGCTCATTTTAATAAGAGGTTTACAAAATGTTAGCTACCGTGCAACTCTCGATAACAACTTGTCTTATGCTTTGCAAGAAAGAGAGCCAACTATTTTAGTTGATGCTCAATCCAAGGCTTGTGCATGTGAGGGAAACCTCGTTGCTACTGGGAAAAATTCTTCTCGGGATAATCGATCCGAGGGCAAAAATAAGACAGTTGACACATCGTCGCAGCCTGTTGCTTACTCATCCTCCCAATATCAGCAAATTGAGGAAATTTCGAAACTTATTAAGTCATTAACTAATAAAATCCAATGCCTTAAGGTTGGAAACATAAAATCCCATCCACCTCTTACAAACCCCCTTGCACAACCCAACTTTCGTCCTAATCCACAAAACAGGGATCCCAATTTTCCGCCCAAAAATCAAGCCCCTTATCAACGTCCTCCACAAATGTTTCAAAGAGGGCAAAAGCCAAATGAACCTCACATCCAGCCTCCTCTCAAAAACACAATACGACAATGGTGCTACTAGTCGTCATCTTATGTATTATTGATTTAACTCAATACACCATATGTATTTTTTATTATTATTGATTATTTAATGATTTAATGCAATACACCATATGTATTTTTTTTTAATTATTGATTAAATTTTAAATAATTACATCCTATCACTACATATTCATAATTCATTGATTTCAAATTTAACTAAAAATAAAATTAAATTTTACAAATTAGTAGATATTTCATTTAGGTTTATTTTTTAAATTCAACATCCTAAAATGTGAAAAAGGAAAATATGGAATGGTTAAAAGCCCAAGTTTTAACCATCTCGCAGGTTGGATGGACAGGATCATGTTTTTTTGCGGACTCATGAGAGATTGCTCCATTCAACACATTTACGTGCTCAGAATCAGCAAGCGGACTGTCTGTCAAAGGAAGGTCTGCTTCTAGAATCAGGTACCTGGTCCATGAAGGTAATATATGGCGAGAATTCCTGTTTCATCCAGGACTTCTCTATCTCTGGATCTTAACTCTCTTTTGGTTATCTCCAGGTTTCTATTTCTTCATCTTTTTTGTTTAATCTTGTATATGACATAATATATGATTGTCCAGTAATCTCTAAAATCTAGGTTTAATATCAGAATGTTCCTGCATGTGATGCACATATGACTGGTATTTGTTCTTTCTGTTTTTTTTCGAAACAACTCAGATGTTTTCTTTCCTTTCATAAAGGAATCATCCTTCAGTTTTTTGTTTCCAAAATCAAGATTATCCGGCTTCCAAAAACGGAATTTTGTACTATCTGAAACCTTTATATAGCCTCAATATAATACAATGATGCTTTTTCTTTCTAGAAAAAAAAAACAAAAAAACTAAAAAACTAAAAGACTAAAAACTAAAAAACTAAAAAAACTAAAAAATCAAAAAACCCAAGTTGTAAAAATATGAATTTTATAAATAGTAATTTTGATTAAAATACAAAATGAACGTTTATTAATAATTTGTTTATTTAATCAAAATATAAAATATAGGTTAATTACTGCTTTTAAAAAATCATTATAGTGTTAATATAACATCGATTTCAAAACTTAATAATGAATAAAAGTAAATTTAACAAATTGATAAATAGTTTATCTAATTTTAATTTGTGATTTTAATATTGTGAAATGTGAATAAATAAATAAATTCAAAACTTATCATAAAGAAAATATATTTTTGAAATTAATAATTTAATGAGATACAAAAATATATATTAATTATTTATTTTATTTTATTTATTTACAAAATATATATTAATTATTAATTTAATATAATTTAATTAAATAATTTATTTATTTTCCCTAATAGCTTAATAAACTATTGATTTCAATTTAATCAAAATGAAAGATAAATTTAACAAATGGATGGAGGAGTTATTTAATTTTATTTAAATTTTGGAAAAATAAATTAAAGAATGATAAAAAAATTAAGTTAAGAATATGTTTCGAATGAGGATGGCATAAGGATGTCTACTCTTGGGTTGACTATTGGGGATAAATAAGGAGATTATCTTGGGGAATAAGGATAGTATCAAAAATACTATTACCTCTAGATTTAAGGATAAATGGTGGGATGATAAGGTGGTAGAGAGAAAAAGCAAGCTAAGGTATTATAAGGAGGTGATCAACTCCAGCCTTCCTAATCAAAATTATCTTTGTGTATTGATCAATACTAAGAAGAAAATGAACATTGCAAAGATGAACTAAGTCTCAGGAGCTTTGAAGTGAAATTGTGCGTTGGTCTGTTCTCAAAACTCCTGGGATAAAAGAATATGTCACCTTTGCAATATCAAGAGGGTTGAAGATGAAAAACATTTTCTCTTGGATTTTTTGGCTGTTACTCACATTTGCTCTCATCTCCAAAATATTTTCCACACTACCAACCTCGTTGACTTTTTAAGTCAACAAAACTATAGTGATCTTGGAGGGCTTCTTTCTCTCATTTTTAATCATAGAAATACAATATTAAAGATCTGCAATTAATCTCTTACTTTCTTAAGGTGTCATAGACCACATTGGTCTTAGTGTATGATCTTCTCCATCATCACATACACACGGAAAAATTATCTATAAAGTAATTGCAATTTATTATTACATTTTAATATGACATTGATTGCAAACTTAATTAATTTAACTTTAAGTATGCTCTATAGGGTGAATGCATGAAGATGGATTACACTTTTGAGCCAAATGTGGTGATGAAATTTCAAAATTTTACTCCTTTATTGAATTGAAACCCTCAAAAGTCATATAAGAATTGTGAATTTTGATTCGGAATAGAAAGACAATTTGTGGAGAATTATATTATTGTCTTAATGATATTTTTTTCAAAAAAAAAATTAGTGTCATATAATAGGTCAATTTAGCATGACTTAGTCTAAAATGTGTGTGTGTGTATAAGCATGATCTACATGGAGAGAACTAAGTTTTTCATATTAAAATTATATTTTTTATGAAAAATTATATTTTTGAAAAATTGTTTTTTTTATTATTTTTCGAAGTTTGAAAAATAATATTTCAATTGCATTTTGCAGACACATGTCTTCACTTAAGGTTTTTTTCAAATATTTAAATAAATTGAAAAACAAGAATACCCTGATGAATAAAATTATATTTTTTATTATTTTTCTAAGTTGGCGAAGTAATATTTCAATTGCATTTTGCGGACACGTGTGTTCATGTAAGGTTTTTTCAAATATTTAAATAAATTGAAAAACCAAGAGTACCCTTATGAAGAGGACTTGTAAATAAAGATAGTGGTATTTTTTGAAAAAATTTATTGTGTATATTTTATGCTTAAAAGTGTCCAAAAAAATTTCAAGAATTATGTTTAAAAGAAATTAGATGAAAAATATCATATGAAATCGAAAATGTGAAACTCATATGCCATTGCATAGAGGATTCTTTCATGAATCTAGAATTATCAACTTCACCACCTAAAGAAAAAAAAAAAAAAAACCCTCAATCTACAAAATGGTGTTGTAGAAAAAATTGCAAAAGATGTGTTAAAATTGTGTTTTTTTGGACTTTAGAAGCTCAATCCAACGCTTAAATTTTAAATTCAAATAGCTTGATTGAGGTTTTCTTAAACCCTATATTGAGTCATTCACGTGGTTAACTGGGGCTCGATTTAGTTATGGATCTCAATCAAACTATTAAGTTCAATAAAGACTCTGTGAAAAAAATTCAAATCCTTATGTGAATCCCATAATTCCATAATTTAGATTTTAGAATCAATAAAGATCGAAAATTTAATCCATTAATAAATTAACCAAGTGGATATGATATTATTTTACAAAGAATGAAAATCAAATCTAGGTTATGAACAACATTAGAAATTTTTTATGTGGCATTCTACAACCTAGTATAAGGGAAGTGTGTAAATATGTATGTAGTTACCTAAAATATACCTTATCATATGCCTTGAATTTGAATGGATCATAAATTTACCTTCGGCAAAAGTTTTTACCACATTAAAATTCCAAATTTGTTATAATTTTTATTATCATGTCATTTAGAAACCTTATTAATATTAAAAATTATTATTATTATTAAATCTTATATTAGTACTAAAAATTTAATGTCCACGGGGTTTTGGATAGACAATAATGAGGTGTTATGTTAAGGCACTCATTTCCTTGATGTGAAGTCACTGTTAAATTACCTACCTAGATTGAGATTATATATTAGACATGATAAAGATTTAGTCCTACGAAAATTACAAAAAAAAAATATTAAAAAATAATATTAATATATTTCAATATTAAATTTATTAATTTTGTGTTATTATAATATTAATTTTAATATAATATAAAATTTATTATATTATAATATATATTAATATATTAAGAGCTCTCGATCTAGCCTATAAGTTCAATCTAGTCATAATGATCGATTGAGCTATTTTTAGTGCTTAAAAATGCTTCGTGGAACTTAGCGGGGTGTTTCTTGCTAAAAAGTATATCTCAACTCTAAGATCTTACCTTTTAATTAATAATTTAATAAATATAAAGTAATATTGATTTTTTTACAATACTTATAATGTAGAAGTAAGTTTTTCAGATTAATCATATAGCTAGGATTTGGTGGACATTTTGAACCAACTAATGTGGTTTATCCTCATGACAAGATCCTAAGGATAAACACATTAGTTGGTTCGAAACGTCCACCAATCCTGAGGATAAGCCACATTAATTGGTTTGAAACGTCCACCAAATCCTAGCTATGTGATTAATCCAAAATACTTACTTCTACATTATGGATCACAAAAGTCTTAGATTTAATAATTATAATATATCATTCTATTTCATTATAATAAAATATCTAAATTTAATAAATAAATAAAAATAATTTTAAAAATAAATAAAAATAATGAATAGTAAATAGTTAATTTCCTATAGGGGATGATTATCAGCGAGGTTGACAGGGCTGCACTGCTTGCTGAAGGAGTTATGCATCCCTAGCCAGCGAACGCAGTAAGAAGCTTGCCGCTGCCCCTCAACAGCCTCCTGCTGCTGGGGTTTGAGCACCATGGATGCATCAAAAGACGGAGAGCGTCTCTCAGATCAACAGCAAGAAAATGAAGGAATAGCAAAAGATTTTTCCTCTCTCATCTCTGCAATGGACCCGGCAAATAATAGACCATCAGTCACCAAGTTTGTTAAAAGATTGGAAGACATTCCTGAAATCTCACTCCCTCCTGCCCTTCCTCGTAGAGCAGCACTTTCTCTAGCGGAGCGTAGATTAGTGGGGTAGTTTACGGGGTTATGGCCATCGCCCAAAACTCTGCAAAAATGGGTAGAAAGGAACTGGACTACATCAATAGATGGATAGATCTCAATCAGGTTTTGTGGAAGAGGTTACTACACCTTTCACTTTGAAACCGAGGGTCGAGATCTGATTTTCAAGAATGGGCCTTATTTTATAGATACAAGGGGTTTGTATCTAAACAGATGGATGCAGATTTTGACCCAGAAATGGATGTACCCAATGTCATCCCCGTCTGGGTTAGATTGCCACACCTTCCCCTTCACGGTTGGGGGGATGATTTAGTCAAAGCCATAGGAAATGCAGTGGGGAAATATATAGACAGCTGCAAGCCAAAGGAAAATATGCATGCATGTGCTAGAATCTGTGTAGAAGTGGATCTTGGGAGAGGGCTACCAGAAGCTATCAAAATCAAAGTGGACCATTGGACGCACATACAACAGTTGGATTATGAACAAATCCCCTTCAAATGCAATGTATGTCACGAATATGTTAATTTTGCAAATAGATGTACAAAAAAAAATGAAAATGAAAATGAAAAGAGTGAAGATCTAGAAAACAAATGGGAATAGGTTAAAAGAAAGAAGACAATCCACAAACAACCAAATCTATCTTCCTCGCAACCCTCCACATCCTCTGATCTCCATCCCTCATCACCCAAATAAGATAATAATCCTCTTACTAGCCTTAATCCTTTTGAGCCTTTGGATCCTTCAGCTCCCCCATCCCCTGGACCAAGATCTAGATCCAGATCTAGATCCCCACAACATACCCCCAACCCCCCTTCATCCCCTCTGGTATCAAACTCTCACACCCCTCCCCCCCCCTAGTAGACAGAATTCTAACCAGAAAACAATCAAAGGAAGCACCCCCAAATGTAGAATATAAAAAAAAGCAGGAAGAAAGACAAACAAAGAACTCAGGGATGAAGCAACAACAAAGGAAATGGTAATAGGAATGCAGCAACCTATGGAAACCTTCTTAGGAAGGAGTACAGGAAACAACAAAAAAAGCCAGCAAAGAGGGAAAGTAGCCATGCACCACCCAACAAGCAAATAATGATAGTGGTCTCCTAGAATTGCAGAGGAATGGGATCATCCATCAAAGAAAATGCTACAAGGGACATTCTGGCAAAAGAAAACCCAGACATCCTTATGATTCAGGAGACAAAAACAAACAACCAAGAAACTGAAAATATTAAAAAAAAAACAGAAATTATGAAGGGGAAGCAATACAGGCAACAGGAGCGTCTGGAGGTATTTGCACAATATGGAAAAAGGGAACCTGGGAATTAATAAAATACGAAAAAGACCAGCATTGGATCCAAATGGATCTAATTCAAATCAGTACAAAATAGAGGTACAATGTTATAAATATATATGCCCCAAATCACTATAAGGAAAAATAGCAATGTTGGGCCACCATAAAAGAAGCACTAAAAGAAATACAAGTTGGGAAAATAATTCTAGGAGGAGATTTAAATTTCGTGAGAAGTATAGAAGAAAATTTTGGAGGAGCATACCACACAGACCCATCCAGGGATATTCTAGAAGAAATAATGGAACAACATAATTTAATAGACATCCCGCCAAGCAACGGGAAATACACTTGGAGCAATAAAAGAGTGGGCAAAAGCAACATAAAAGAAAGGCTGGATAGAATTATATACAAGAAAACATAGTAGCAGTGCACGGCTCCATAAAATAAAAAAAATTTACACACCACAGCATCTGACCATAAACCAGTGAAAATAGTCATGGGCAAAATGGAAAACTAGGGACTGCTCCTGTTTAGATATAGCACAATTTGGGACAGCAACACAGAAATAAGCGAACTATTCAAGGAAGCATGGGAGCCAAGAGTAACAGGATCACCTCAGTATATTTGCGAAACAAAATTAAAAACAGCAAGAACCAAATTAAAGGAATGGGAAAAAGCAAATAAAAAAAAAAAGGAGTTACAGCAGAAAATGGAAAGCATGTGAACTGAAAAAGAAAACAGAGAAGAAGGCAAGCAAGATTATCTAAGAGAGAAGAAAATGTTCTAGGAAATATATAGGGAAAGCAGGAAAGAAGAAGAAGAGGCAAGATTGAAATCCAAAAGTTTGTGCCTCAAGGCAGGGGACAAAAACACATCCTTTTTCCACAACATAATGAAAATAAGAAGAGCAATAAACCAAATAGAAAAAATTCAAGTCGAAAGCCAAGAGGTCAAAGGTGCGGAGGAACTAAAAAATGTAGCCTATCAGCACTTTAAAAACTTACTCTTAGCTAATGAAGAAATGGCTGAGAGTGAAGATTTCTTAAAGCACACACAAAAAATAAATAAATAAAATAAAATAAAAATAAAAAATAAAAAAGAACAAAATGTTGCAATGTGCAAGGATCCCATAGAAGAAGAGGTAGTGGTGGCCATATGGAGCCTGCATCCAGACAAAGCCCCAGGGCCAGATGGTTTCACAATAGCTCTCTACAGATCTCATTGGTCTACCATCAGAAAGGATTTCTTAAGAATGGTGAAGAATGTCTTCAAAAAAAAAATAGGAGGCAGCACAAAATCTTCCTACCTTGCTCTAATCCCAAAGGAAGCAAACCCCTCAACTTTCAACAGGTTTCACCCTATCTCTCTTTGCAATTCATCTTATAAGATAATAACAAAAATAATTGCAAATAGAATCAAAGAAGTACTTCCAATAATCATATCTGAAAACCAAGGAGGATTCATGCCCAACAAGCAAATCATGGATAATGTAATTATTGTACAGGAAGTTGTACACTCTAGTATGCTAAGGCAAGAGATAGGCCTCATAATCAAGCTAGATATGGCTAATGCATTTGACAGGGTCAACCATCCATATCTAATGGTTGTCCTCCAGAAACTTGGTTTCTCAAGAGATATAATGGAAGTCATATAGGCATGCATTTCTACTCCTTGGATTGCCCCCCTCATAAATGGAAGGCCCAGTGACTTCTTTCAAAGCACAAGAAGCCTTAGGCAAGGTTGTCCTCTCTCTCTCCCTTCCTATATATTATAATGGCGGAAACTTTAAGCAAGGCTTTGGAAAATCAAAGAAAGGAAAGAAACATCACAGGGATCAGAATAAAAAAAGGAGTAAAAACAATAAACCACTCACTCTTTGCTAATGACACATTGCTGCTGGGAGGGGCTTCAACAATAATAGCAAGGAGGTTCAAAAAAGTTCTGGACGATTTTTTACAGGTTTCAGGTGGGCTATTAAACAATACAAAATGCAGGATATATGGATGGAGTGCCCCCCACAGAACTATGCAAAGGATCTCACAAATCTTAGACATCCCTGTATAGGGAAAATGGACACACTTCTTCTATCTGGGACTTCCAATCTCAAAAGAGAACATGAAGATAGAAATATGGACTAAACAAATTGAAAAAAATGAAAAACAAAATACAAATATGGGGTATGATGTGGCTAAATATAGCAAGAAGGGTAATACTAATCAAAGTACTCCTTGCAGCACTACTTATCTACCAATATGCAATAATCATGGCCCCAACAAGTGCCCACAAACAAATGGAGTTAATATTAAGAAGCTTCTTGTAGTAGAGGGGAAGGCAAGAAAACAAAAAATTTAGCCTGGTTAGGTTGGAGCAAGTGGTACGACCTTATGAACAAGGAGGACTATCGATACGGATACCTGGGCTCATGAATGCAGCACTAGGAATGAAAATAGTATGGGGACTAATTACAGGAAAAGGGAGCTGGTGAAAAAAGACTCTTTTATCAAAATATATGATGGCACCAGGGAAAGATTGCTTAATGGAAATATCCCAATAAGACAATGTACCCAAGTTTGGAAGCTGGTTAAAAGAACAATTCCATTAATTAGTAGATACATTTCTAAAATCTCAGGCAATGGAAAAACAATTTCAATTTGGGAGGACAGAATCATGGGAAAAGAACCACTTCAGACTCATCTAGAAATTGAATACATACAAGAATGGATGAAAGGTAAAGGTTTCAATACTTTACACTCAATCTCTCTATGGAACCAAAAGGAGTGGCAAGACAGGAAAATCTCAGCAATTCTGACAGATTTGGAAGGGCAATGGAGCAAAATCAGGCAGCTCTTAAAAGGGGCAGCACCAATCCACCATGATGAGGAAGATGAATATCTCTAGGACCCAAGCGGTGGACATTATATAGCTAGGACTGGATATAAAATCCTTCAAGAACAGCCAAATCAACAAGAGTGGGATTCTTGGAAAATAGCATGGAAATCAGAAATTTTCCTAAGATAAAAATGTTCATCTGGAATCTTTTAAAAAGGAGAATATTGACCAGTGAAAACTTAAAAAAAAAAGGCTTTCAAGGTCCAACACAATGCCCATAATGCATGCAGGCTGAAGAAAATATACAACATATTTTCCAAGAATGTATCTTTGCAAAAGAATGTTGGCAGCAATTGATAAATCCTTTGGAAATAAGAATAAATTTTGAAAAGCCCTTGCCGGATTTTCTTCAGACCTTTGAGAAAGCCTAGCCAGACACAACAAAGAAAAAGCCATAATTCAAAGTATATGGAAATGCATTCCAGTGGTTCTATGTTGGCAAATTTGGTTGACACGAAACAAGTGCATTTTCAAAAATCAAATCCCAAGGATAGGGAAGACCCTTTCAAAAACATGGGGTCTAACTTCTGAAATACTCAATGTCAAAGGAACAGCTCCAACAGACTATAAAACTCTTCAACAGGAAGAGCGAGATTGGCTCAGCAAAGCCATAATAAATAATAATGGGCAAAAAGGATAGAGGAAGACAGGATCAGAAGTTATATGGAAAATAAGAATGAGCGAAAAGGAATTGACAAACTAGAGGAAAAATCAGAATAGATACTATTTATACTTTGATGGGGCTTCAAAGCATAATCCAAGAAAATCAGGGGCAGGTGGAATAATCCTCGATCCTGATGGGAAAGAAAATGTCACTTATGAATGGAGATGGGGACAAATCTCAAATAATAAGGCAAAAGCATACAACTTGTTGATGGGAACAAGAATACTAGAAAAAAGAGAAATCCAAAATCCTATCATAATAGGAGACTCAGCCATAATAATAGAGGCAATGGAAAGAAACAAAAAACCAACAATGAGTTCATGAACAGAATCTTTAGAAGAATCAAGAAGAACTTGGAAGGCTCTGGCGATGTAATCTACAGACATATCTTGAGAATTCACAATCAACAGGCAGATTATTTTGCAAACCAAGCAGTGAAAAAAAATGAAGCCCTCTTATTCGTGAAAACCAGGAAGAATACCACAGCTTTGTTCTTTAATAACCAGCAAAAACCACAAGTTTAAAGCTAACCAATTCCAAAGGAAAAATCACAATGATAAAAGCAATAAATCAAAAAACAACAGTTATAAAACAACAAAGGACACATCACTGCAGCAACAGCCAGGAAATCATGGGAAAGCAAAGGAAAAATCATGAAACTTCAAACTCTTGTGTGAGCAACAGCAGGAATGAAGATTCTAATCCTAGTCACAAGAACTACGTTGCAATCTATCTCATCGAAGGTAGGTTTCGGGCTAAGATAAAGCACTATAAGAATAGAGGGTACATTCACAAAAATCGCAGCAGCAATTTCAGCGAGGAAATCTCCATTTTCCATGTTATTATAGTGATACTTTGGTTTCAAAGACCCTCCCTGTCCTCTCTAATAGCCAGCAGTGTTTCCTCTATTCAGCGCGCAGACTTCATCTTAAGCCCCCACCCTTCTACTTACCCAGCTTGCTCACTTCGTATCTCTTCTCTCCCTTCTCTCCCTCCTCTCAGCGAGCGCAAATCCCTTCTGAGCACCCACGCCCTCCATCTGCCCCTCTCATTATATCAGCCCTCCTCCCTGACTGATATAACCAGACTTTGGCCCTCCTTCAATTCTGTCATTCGCAGGGACTTCAGCTCTATCATTTTACAAGGGAAAAACCCGTCCAAGCACTTTATCTGGACTTTAAAAAAAATTCATTTACGTCTACTATTATCGTTGGGCCCGCACTCCAAAGCCTTTTCTGCAGCGCTGCTCCCTCCTTTCTGTGATCTCCAATCAAATTAGGACCGTTGATCGGGCACTCGATCCGACAGTCATTGATTAGCCTGTTCAATCAAATCTGTGTGACTCATCCCTACTGTCGATCTGTACTCATAAGATCAGACGGCTCCCACCGAATTTGGGCGGACAACAAGCACGGAGATTACCCGCTCGAAAAGCGGTTTTCTCTCTCTCCTCTAATGCTATGTGTCGCTCGGTCAATGGAATTAGGCGACTCCTCCCCTTTACCACTTATGGTTTATAACTTGCCCGAAATACCACCTCCACGTTTAATCCCGCCTTTCTTCTCGGTTAACATGTGGACTTGTTCACCCTCGATGACCGTAGATCTCAACCATTGACGGTTGTGATGGGTTCTCCAGTCTCCTCTTCCATCAGCGCCTCTGGTTAATCTCCACCGTCCATCCCCTGATCCCAATCTTTGTGAATTAATATTGGCCAATAATCTTCTGACAACCTCATCCTTTGACACATCCAACGGTTCCTGTTTACGCCAAAAGGAAAGTGGTCAACAACAGCAAAATAAGAAGCCTCTCAAGCAACACAAAATCAAAGAAGCACAGCGAAATTCGGAGCAAAAAGCAGAGACAAAGGAAGAACAAGCAAACAAATCACTTGGAATTCAACCCACTGAAGCAGAGAACTCTTTGAGAAACGAAGGAGAGAACTCAGACAATTATGATAAGAACCAATCAAATCAGGAGCAATCAGTGTACAAGCCTTGAAAAACTGTCAGAGAGCCAATAACATGCAAATTCCTCTTTCTAGTAGGTTAGTTTGTTAGGCAGTACACTAGAATACACATATAAATACAAGAAGTCCTGAACACAAGCCTAGGAAAAGAGACTGCATTCCTATCTCATGGCTTAGATATTTTTCATAGTACAGTCTTTTGTAATAAGAGCTTGCTCCATCAAAGCTTCTGGTAATATATAAACTACCCGACCTTATTAAAAAAAAAAAAAGTAGTAGTTAATTTCCTATAATTAATAATTTAATTTAACTCAAAATAATATTGATTTTTTTTTAAATAATCATAACGCATTACTCCACCTTCATATATCTTAATAGGGCATACATAATAAAAAATAAAATAAAAAATAAAGGAAAAATTACAAATTATTGAATACTTCATTTAATTTTAATTTTTAAATTTAAAGTGGGGGAAAGTGAAAATTTCCTATAATTAATAATTTAATAAAAAATTAAAAGTAAATATGGATTATTAATTTTTTTAATTTAATTAAAATACAAAATATATATTTATTGTATATTTATTGTCATTTTTTTAAATAATTATATCTTATTATCACATTTTAATATGATATAGATTTCAAATTTAATACCAATAAAAATAAATTAATATTTTATTTTATTTTAAAATAATAAATAATATATTTTTTTATAAAAATTCAATTTTGAAAAAGTATATTCTTTACTATAAATAAATAAAGATGATCAAAAATTTAAATAAGTTTTCTATAGTTACTCTATTTTAAAAATTTTAATATATAATTTTATTAAATATAATAATTAAAATTAATAAAAATAAAAGTAATAGATAAATAAGTTTTTATTAATATTTCTTCTCACCTCCACTTTTAAAAAAATTTCTCCCCTCTAAAATCTATCCCGCAGCTTAGCATGAAAAAAAATGGATAAAAAGAAAACCCAAAAAGACTTCTTAAAACAATCTCCAAGGGTTCCCCTCAATCCTCAAGGGGAATGCTCTTTTGTTCCCTTTCCCTTCAGAAAGTATCCAGATCGTTGATCTGGAGGTCTTCAATGAGCCATTTGACAGATAGATTTGACTGATTATTCCTTTTTCGGGTTTTGAATGTTCTAATCACCGTACAATAAATAGTGAAGAAATAGAAACTATAAATTCTCGGAATCTAAGATGATAGGTATAAGAATATTTCTGGAGAAAATTGTAAAATGCACGGCAATAAATTTGATATTAATTGTGAACGATAAAAGACAACCTCAAAAAAGTATCTATATAGAGTTTTACATGGCATCTATGTCCAAGCTAAAACTCTAAGTGAAAAAGCTACTCCAAGAAATGCACATAGGATAATAATGATGTCATCTATTATTCTAGAATAGTGTGCAATATTGTTGGAGCGATAAGATTTTTTTCATATTTTCAGAACAAGTTTGATAGAAAATATGGGTTTTATCCTGTTTTTATTGATGACAATCTTTGTTTGTTAGATGAAATGAAAACACATGTAAAATACTTGTTACATGTGCACAGAGGGAGTCTGGGAGGAGAACAAGATAAGTTTTTTTCGTTTTGTTTTTTTTTTCAAACAAGTTTGATAGAAAATATGGGTTCATCCTGTGTTTATTGATGAGAATCTTTGTGTGCTAGATGAAATGAAAACACATGTAAAATACTAGTTACATGTGCACTAGAGGGAGTCTAGGAGAAGAACAAGAAGGAATCGGCTGGAAAACGTTAAGTATCGTTATCAATATCCTCTTGATTTGAATTGGTGTTGCTTTTGTCATCGGTCTGGTTGTCTTTTGGAATAGGCTATTCCATAGATGACTTTTGATTGAGTGTTTCAGGAACAATTTTGTAGTGGAATTATTTCATGTAAAGAAAATAAAATATATATATTAAGACTCAATGTTCTTTCTATGGCTGCAATGTTGGTGAAATGAAATTTTTTTCTCGTTGTTGTTTTGATGTAGAAAATTGTATATCTCTTGTCTTAAAATGTCCTATCATGTTGTTCTTCTTTAAATCTAATGTGTGCAATTTAAATGTGTTTTTTCAATTTATGTTCCTTTGCTCCAATAGCTATGTTACTATTTTATTTTTTTCTCTTGCATTGGTAATTGTTTTGGTATTTTGTATGGGTCTCTTCACTTTGTTCATGTCTTTCATAAATGAAAATATTATTGACGTCTATAATATTATTGTTGAACCTTCATGTTCTTGTTTTTTATATCAATATTCTTGAGATTTATACTATTAATATATGCACGTATTGATATAATGTATTTGTGATTTAAAATTTATTTATTGTTTATAATTTAGTGATATAAATGTGTTATTGTTAATGTGTTGATGATTTATCATGTTTTAATGCTTTATAGTGCATTATTATTAATGTATTCATATTAACTTTTTGTATTGATGTCTTAATGGTTTACAATGTGATCCTTATATTGATTGTGGTTTATGTTTATTATTATTGTTTTGTATTATAACATTATTTACGTTTATAATATTGATGCCATAAATTTAAGGCTTAGGGGTTTTAAAATATTTAATATGACATATATTCTTTCATTTTTAAAACCAATCATAATGAGCGTTCTCGAACGTTGCGTTATAAGGAAGATTTTCTTCAGATGAAAACCATAATAAACCATGGCGAATCATGGTCAACCATTGTCCAACATCACATTGTAACAAAGATTGTCTCAATATGAAAATCAACGATGGTTAAGGACGGTCATTGATATTTATTTTTTGATTTATAATATTTATCGTGGGGTTTAAACAACTTTGGTTTATAATATTAATCCATTGGCGTTAAAATATCAATCCTTTTCGTTTTTAATAGTGATCTCTTGCATTTTTTTATCCTTAGGTTTATAATATTTTTCTCTTAGGTTTATTTGTTCTTTGAATTTATAATATTAGTAATTCCTTTGGTTTATCATTTTATCTCTTGGGTTTATTAATCCCTTGCCTTTAAAATATTAATTGCTAGGGTTTATTAATTGTTTAGGATTTTAATATTAGTTTGTTGGGTTTATTTATTCCTTGAGTTTATTAATCATTTGTTTTTATAATATTAATGCCTTGGTTTTATCATATTAAAAATGCATTAGGTTTATTCATCCCTTGCATTTATAATCTTGATAATGCCTTGGATTTATAATAATAATAATCCCTTTGGTTTATTAAACCCCAATATTAAGGGTTTAATCCATTAGATTTATAATGTTTATCCTTTTAGTTTATTTATTCTTTGAGTTTATAATACTAATACTCTCTAAGGTTTATTGATCGCTTGGGTTTATAATATTAATAATCATGCGATTTTATCAATCCTTTGTTTGTAGAATATTAATTCTTAGGATTTATTAATCTCTTGTGTTTGTAATATTGATCCCATATGCTTCTTGATCCCTTAGGTGTTTAATATTTATCCCTTGGGTTCATTAATTTCTTCGGATTATAATATTAAAAGGTTGGGTTTATTAGTTCCTTGGGTTTATAATATTAATAATTCCTTTAGTTTATTAATCCTCTGAATTTAAAATATTATTTCTTAGGGTTTATTAATATCTTCGGTTTTTATATTAGTTTGTTGGATTTATTGATTCCCCATTTTTATTAATCGCTTGGATTTATTAATCCTTTGTGTTTATAATAATTTTTTGTTGAGTTTACTATTTCCTTGGGTTTATAATATTAAATGCTTAGGTTTATTTGATCTTTAAGTTTATAATATTAATAATTCCTTGGGTTTATCATTTAAAATCTTGGGTTTATTAATCCCCAATATTAAGGTTTAAATAATAGTCCTAATGTTTAATATTAATCTCTTAGGCTTACAATGTTTACCCTTCAGTTTATTAACATGTTGGGTTTATAATATTAATATTCCCTAGGGTTTATTGATCCCTTGGATTTATAATATACATAGTTATGCGGGTTTATCAATAATTTGAGTTTAAAATATTAATTCCTAGGCTTTATTAATACCTTAAGTTTTTAATATTGGTCCCTTGCAATTTTTTATCACTTCGGCTTCTAATATTTTTCCATTGGGTTTATAATGTCAATCCTTTGGTTTTTTTAGTTCTTCAAGTTTATAATATTAATAATTCCTTTCATTTATCATTTAATCCCTTGGTTTTATTAATCCCCTAGGCTTAAAATATTAATTCCTAAGGTTTATTAATCATTTGGGTTTCTAATATTAGTTCGTTGGGTTTATTGATTCCTTGGGTATATTGATCCTTGCATTTATTAATCATTTGTTTTTATTATATTAATTCCTTGGGTTTGTAATATTAACAATGCCTTGGGTTTATTGATCTCTTGTATTTATAGTATTAATAACCCTTGGTTTTATAAAAGCCGAATATTAAGGGTTAAATATCGGTCCAACTATTTATGATTATGTCAATATCACAATATATTAATCTAAATGGAAATCAACCATGGTCAACCATGTTTATTTTAGGGTTTATAATAGTCATGTTAGAGTTTATATGCATTGGGTTTATAACTTTTATCCCTTAGGTTTATTATTCCCTTGGGTTTATAATATCAATCCCTTGGGTTTATTGATCTAAGGGTTCATATTCCTAAGATTTAATATTATTCAACAATAAGCAACCATGTTCAACCATGGTCAACCATGGTCCAACATCGCATTATGACAAGGATTGTCTCAATATGAAAATCAATCGTGCTCAAGCATGTTTTTTTTAGTATTTTTAATATTTATCTAAGGGTTTTTATGCCTTGGGTTTATAATATTACTCTGTTGGGTTTAATATTATTCCCTTCAGTTCAAAAATTGTATCCATATAAAAATCATGGACAATCATGGTCAACTTTGGTGAGCCATGGGTGATGATGGTCAAACATATTTTATAGAATCAAACATGGTCACCCATGGTCAATCGTGGTCAAACATGTTTGAATTTTGTGTTGTGACAAAAATTGTCTCGATATGAAAATCAACCATGATCGACCATGGTCCAATGTCACATTATGACAAAGATTGTCTCGATATGAAAATTAACCTTGGTCAGCCATGGTCCAACATGGCATTGTGATAAGGATTGTCTCAATATGAAAATAAACCATGATCAACCATGGTCCAATGTTGCATTGTGACAAAGACTATTTGGATATGAAAATTAACCATGCTCAACCATGGTCCAACATGGCATTGTGATAAGGATTGTCTCAATATGAAAATAAGCCATGTTCAATCATGTTTATTTTAGTGTTTATAATATTTATCTTAGTCTTTATATACATTGGGTTTATAATATTAATCCCTTTGGTTTAATATTATTCCCTTGGGTTCATAATCCCTTGGGATTTTAGTATTAATCCCTTGGGTTTTTTATTCCCTTGGGTTTATAATATCATTCCCTTGGGTTTATAAATATTAATCATGGTAAACCATGGTCAATCATAGCCAACCATGTTCAACCATGGTCAAACCATATGGATATGGAAATTAACCATGGTCAACCATGGTCCAACGTTGTGTTCTCACAAATATTGTCTCGATATGAAAATCAATAATGGTCAACCATGGTTCACCATGGTCCAACGTTGCATTGTGACAAGGATTGTCTCTATGGAAATCAACCCTTGGGGTTTTAGTATTAATCCCTTGGGTTTATTGTTCATTTGGGTTTATAATATCAATCACTTGGGTTTATTATTCCCTACTCAATCATGTTTTATTATGACGTCAACCATGGTCCAACGAATTATGATAAGGATTGTCTCAATATGAAAATCAAAGATGGTCAATCATGTTTATTTTAATGTTTATAATATGTATCTTAGCGTTTATATACGTTGGGTTTATAATATTAGTCCCTAGGGTTTAATATTATTCCCTTGGGTTCATAATCCATCAGGGTTTTAGTATTAATCCCTTGGGTTTATAATATTAATCATTGTCAATCATGGTCAATCATAACCAACCATGTTCAACTATGCTCAAACAAGGCTAGATATGGAAATCAACCAAGGTCAACCATGTTTATTTTAGGGTTTATAATTTTTATCCCTTAGGTTTATTATTCCCTTGGGTTCATACTCCCTTGGGTTTATTATTCCTTTGGGTTTATAATATCAATCCCTTGGGTTTATTATTCCCTTAGGTTTATAATATCAATCATGGTCAACCATTGAAACCATGGTCAAAAATGGGGTTTTACTATTAATCCCTTGGGCTTATTTTTCCCGTGGGTTTATTATTAACTTTATTTTATAATATCAATCATGGTCAACCATGGTGGGATGTCGCATTGTGACAAAAATTGTCTCCATATAAAAATCATGGAGAATCATAGTCAACCATGGTCAAGCGTGGTTGATCATGGTCAAACATGTTTTATAGAATCAAACATGGTCAACCATGGTCAATCATGGACAACCATGGTCAATCTTGGGTTTTTAGTTTTGCTCATAGTGATTTGTTATTCCCTTGGGTCAAACATGGTGAATCATAGTCAATCATGCTCAAATGTCACTTTGTGACAAAGGTTGTCTCAATATGAAATTCAACCACAGTCAACCATGATCCAACGTCACATTGTGACAGAATTAATTATTATTATTAATTATTAACATTATTAATTATTATGATGTAAAAATGAATTAATTATTTTTTATTTCATTAATTAATAATCATATTATTATTATTTTCTAAATATTTAATTATTAATATTTATATTATTTATTCATTTTTATTAGTAAAATATTATTATTTTTATTAAAACTTATAAAATAAAATACAAATATTTGTATTTTTTCCAAAAACAATAGTTACTTTTCTTTATAAAAATAATCATTTATTTATATTTTATAAAAAATGAGTAATAAATTATTATTATTGTTAATTAGTATTATTAATATTATTATCAATTAATAATAATAATAATATAATAATATTTTTTGTATTTAAACTTCTTTTATCCATAATGAATTAAGCAAAATCTTTTAATAGAAATCACATAATAATAATAATAATATATTATTATTATATTATTATTATAAGTTATTATTATTATTAATGAGTATTACTGATATTTTATTAGTTAACATTATTATTATAATATTAATATAATAATTATAAATATATAAGAATATGGTTGCTAAACAAAGTGTTTTGGTAGAAATCTCATGTGATTTCTAGGAAAGACTTTGTTTAATTCATTATGGATCACAAAAGCTTGAATAAAAAATATAATTGTTATTATTTATATAATTATTAATAATTATAAATAGTTAATTTTTAAAAAATATACATAATAATTATTAATGTGATTGATATACACTTATTGATATATATTAATCACATTGGAAAATGTAATTTTATATATATATATTTCATATATGATTATTATTATAAATCAAGCATATTAATAAATATAATTATGCTAACATAAATTTTTGGAATCTAAAATAATAAATATAAAAATATTTTTGGAAAAAATTGACAAACAAAACGGTGAATAACAAAGTACACGGCAACAAATTTGATATTAATACAAGAAATATAGTAACATCGTTGAACTAAGTTGAAAGAGCAAGACAAATCGTGAACGACAAAAGACAACAAAAAAATGCAACCATATAGAAGTTTTTCATGCCATCTATGTCCAATGTAAAACTCTTACCGAAAAGGTTAATACAAGAAATATAGCTATTAGCCATAAATTTGAAAATGTTAAACACATTGGTGGAATCAACATATATTTATCCTTACACAGGACCTATCAAATATTAAAAAGATAAAATCCTTCGCAATCCAAATATTTCCAAGTTAACATTCTAGAAAATATTTAGAAATAAATCCAGAATTAAAAAATTTTAAGCGTATGTCAAATTAATAGTTAAAAATACAAATAAACAATATTAGCGAGGTGAGGAACGAACAGTAGAAATGAATTGCATAAAGTAGGACACAAATGGTCTTTTCTAGATGACTATTCCGGGCAGAAAATTAATAAAAACCCAAATTTATGAGAGATTCTTCAACGTAAATCACATAGAATATCATTTGTGACGCATTTCGAACCAACTAGTGTTCGTTAAAAACCCAAATTTTTGCACGACTTTGCCAATTAAAGTTCCACCGTCATAGTTCCTTAAGGCTTCGAGATTTTAAGATTTTATAGCAATACAAACAAAACCAAAAAAAATCATGATATGACTTGAAATTGAATTTTTCTTACTTTGTTAGAATCAAAGTAAAAATAAGATTTTAACCCATTATTTCAAATAAATAATATTTTTTTGGTCAATATTATGTAGGAATTTAGAAGGTAAGTTTCTCGGATATAACACCAAGAAGTTAAGTTTCTCGGATATAACACCAAAGGACCGCTCACAAACAGATCACAGATCAATGCATCAGTATTGTTGATGTGGTTAAAACCCTCAAAGAGGGAAATAGTCCACGACTTGAACCAACACAGCCACTTTAGGAAATTTATTAATAAAAGAAAGAAAATTTACATAAGCTTCTCTCATAAACGATCACCTTACAAATGACCCTCCATGCTCTTTAAATAGAGATCATGGACCAATTAGGCATTAAGCCACGGATCGAGTGTACGTAATACCGAGAAGGGAATAAACCATTGGATCACTTCATGTCTAGAACATATCATGACCATCAGATTGTAAGTTATAAAAGTACATAGTAAAGAAACACACTTTACCTAACTCTACACTAGACCAAGTTATACCTAACTATTCCCTATGTGTCAGAATATCTTTAATAGAGTATTAAAAGTTGATGGTACCTTATACCGTTAGCTTGTAGGAAAACTTTTGTATCTAACCCATACCCATCCTGACATTTCCTTTGATGTTGGCCTTATTGTTCGGTTTATGCAAAACCCACGTGAAAGTCATTGGAAATCAATTAAAAGAATATTTCGTTATATTCGAGGTACAATTCAGTTTGGGATTCATTACAGTGCAGAAGCATCTCCTCTATTGGTTGGTTTCACTGATTCTGATTGGGCTACTGACCCTGATGATCGGAAGTCTACTGCAGGTTATGTCTTCTCTCTTGGTTTTGGACCTATTACATGGGCTTGCAAGAATCAAAGTGTCATTTCTCTTTCTTCAGCAGAAGCAAAGTATCATGACGTTCTAGAAGCTAGTAAGGAAGCCTGTGGCTTCCTTAGATCCTGTTAGAGTTTGGCATTTAGCAATAACATCCCACTACACTTTCGTGTGATAATCAAACTTCCATTCAACTATGCAAAGATCCAATCCAACATCAGCGCAGAAAACACATTGAACTACACATGCACTTCATCAGAAAGCTCATTCATGACCATGTTCTTGAAGTGCAATATTGTTCAACCGATGATTAAGTTGCAGACATCTTTACAAAGGCTCTCACAGAGGTGAAGTTTACTAAACTTCGATTTATGGTTGGAGTTCTAAAAGTTGTCACTAAGGGGGGATAGGCTCTAATGCCTCCTTCCTTCTCCTATTGTGTCATATTTGTACATCCTTCAATCATATCCCAAGTTGTTCTTAAGGGGGGGATGTTAGGATATTTTGACATATAGGAAATAGTTAAGTATAACTTGGCCTAGTGTAGAATTAGGTAAAGTGTGTCTTTTTACTATGTACTTTTGTAACTTACAATCCGACAGTCATGATATGTTCTAGACATGAGGTGATCCGATAGTTCATTCTCTTATAGGTATTATCGACACTTGATTTGTGGTTTAACACCCAATTTGTCATGCCCCTACACCTGCGGTAGTCATCCAACCGCTTGTAGCAAGGTGCGGCACCACCGAATGCTTTCTTTTCACCAATACTAACATCCGTGGACTACGCCTACTTTCACATTAACATTACTTAGCTTGTGTTTCGCAACCAAGTAAACATAATTATCCTTTATACTTAATGAAGCCCATACTCATTCATTATCATCATGCAATTATACCAAGAACAATAACAATTGCAACAAGTATAAAGGGGAGGGGCAACTCCCCGTAATGTGAGTCTGCCCGACAATTTTATTAAGAATATCAGTTTACAATACAAGTGTGTCTTGGCCGAACCAAGTCTCACACTTAACCGAATAATACAAAGAGAGGCAAACCTGCCTTTACAACATCTTATGCATCTCTTGCACAAAGGACGGTGCTCACCCGAGCCACCAAGAATCCTTACCAAGTCTTACACCAAGAAGTGCACCTTAGAATTCACCCCGGGCACACTTGCCCAACCTTCGACTTCCGGTTCCAAGACTCCACTCAAGCGTGCAATCTTCTTGGAGCAATGCGCATGAGATATGCGCAGCTCCCTCTTGACTTGCGCACTTATCTTCTTGTCCCTTGCGAAGAGTGAATGAGATTCGATGGTCTTTATGAGCTCTCATGCTCCCTTATATATATGCTTCCTTGTGTGGGTTTACATGGGGTGTGCAGCCCCTTGGCCGACCCCCAAAACCACTAACATGCGCCCACAACGCACTTGTAACATGCTCCTTTACCGTCGGCCATGCCTTCTCCAAGTCGCAATATAAAACTCCCAACACTTAGCCGCATTTCCCAAGTGTCGTAATCTGCTCCATGGTTTCGTCGCATTTCCTCCACGGTATCATCGCATTTCTTCCGCAGCTCCGTCGCATGCCCATGTTGCCGCACCCGCCCGTCTTGCGGCCCTCACCCGCCCGTCGTGCAGCCCGCGCCCACTTCGTGCACCCGCGCCCCCCCGTGCGCTTGCGCGCCCGCCCGTGTGCCCGTCGACCCCCCGTGCGCCCACGCGCGTGTCCACTCGCCCGGCGCCCAACCGCGCCCGCGCTCGGGTAAACTCGAGGACCTTACATCCTCCTCCACCTGAAATCGTTGTCGTCCTCGACAACATACCATCCCGGTAGCCATCCACCAAGATCATCATCATCCATGATGTTGACTCCTCCACACAAAGCAACCATCATTGCAACATATGTAGAGCCTCATCTCCATCATGCTTCGACTTAGTGACCAACTGCCACCAAGCTCACCATACCAAGGTATGCACCTCAATGGTATGCTCTCCATCAGATGTCATCTTGATCCATGATTACTGACCTCCTGTCTTCATCATGTGTCCTCATGTGAACTGCTGCCATGATACTCCAACATAATGCTAACACATATCTGCACACTTCGCGACCCGATGTCTGAACTAGTCGGGTGATAAGTCATCGATTCCTCAAGAATCTATCTCCATAATCCATGCTCAGGTCCATGGAACTCCATCCATCTCATCTGCAACATGTTGTCCATGATGTTTGGTGTCAATGTGCTACATGAAATCAGCCACATCTATCCCAACATCATCATCTATGTGTGTCTCCTCCATATCAAGAGATCCTTTCCTCAAACATCGACTCTCGATGTGCCACATCTAGGTCCATGAAGCAACCTCCATCATATCCACAATGTGCCATCCCTCAAGTCATCCATAGAAACAAGTATGCACCTGTCTCATCTCCCCATGTGCTGTCCATGATCCTCGATCAATCAGCTCTCATGTGCCAAAAGTAGTTCAGTCTCGGCTCAACCCATGCCTAAGTCAAGGCATCATCATAATCGTAACTCCATCACTCCAAAGTGTCTCATATCGATCCTCTACATCAAGTCACTCTTCCAAGCCATGCCCATACATGTACTTTGAAAGTATGCATCGCATGCTGCATCAAAGTCTTTGACCTCAGCTCCTCAATGCATCAAATCCTCTAAGTCCACCATGTATGAAGTCCCTAAAAGTCACAACAATCTCATGTCATCATGAGCTCCATAATCTGCTCACAAATCCATCCATATCCATGATCTTGTTGTACAAGAGTGCACAACCTCTCCATCGGTTCATAAGTATTAAGTCTCCATGTCGCACTAGCAAATCCATCTGCACAACATCTCTACCTTGGCACTCTTCCTTGGATGTCCATGACACCTCTACAAGTGCTCCCACACAATGTCCCTGCATAAGACTGCCATGCTCCATGCCTCCAACCTGATGCCCATGACTATGTTGCCCATGTAGTCCAACCAAGTAGACCCATCACAACAATCGGTCATCCTCATCCAAGTCTACAACCTTTGGTTTAGTGAACTCAGTAACCCAACCATATCATCATGTCATGAGTCCCTCCATCATAGCTCCTCCACCAAAGTGTCTACCAAGACTATCTCTTGGTCTCGGCCATGAGAAGTCCACCCAAGAGTGTGCCCTTCAATCTGTCCATGAGTCATGCCGGGCACTTAGCCAATTCTCTATGTGGCTAAAGCATGACCCAATCCTCCACAACGATCATCACGTTCCTCCCTTGTCAAGGGCCTTTGTACCTTCCACCATAAGGTCACAAACAACCCCAACAAGTCCTACAACAATCAACAATCCTTGCTTCTTCATACAAGGTCTCATCCTAGTCATCCATGGCAAGATCCTCCATAGCATAGGCAAACTGGCTTTGCCTCTCCCTGCATACGGTCCATCCACCAAATGCCCAAATGAAACACAAGTATCAATACTTACTTCATCATCATGAGGCTCTTCCTCATTCATCCATGTTCGCAAACTGCACGATCCTGGTCCAACGTGATCATCCTCAAGTTCATCCTCCATCATGGTCATGTCTGCAACATCTTCAATCATCACGACTTCCTCTTCCTGGTCAGCACAATCTGCAACTTTATCTTACTCCATTGTCCAACCAAGTTGAAGAACTTCATCTTCAACATTCTTTTCCAAGACTGCAAGCTTCTCTCGAATCCGGGGATTCTCTTCTTTCAACCTCTTCAACCTGTATAAGGTAAGCAAGAGCTTCCCTTCACCTTCTCCCAAACTTGCCATGCCTTGTTGTTCAGCTTGGTCCAAGCACTAAGCTTCACCTCTGCTAAACCTGCTTCCACTGTCACGAGCAACCCTGCTCAAACCGAGTCTTGAAAATACCTTCAAATGCTTCAGCACCTGAACCTTGTTCAAGCCTCAACATCACTTGTCATCAAGTGTATGCAAACTTACTTCACCAGCTCCAACCGAGCTCTGATACCAACTGTCAAGTTGTGTATCAACTTCAAACCTTCACGAGCAAACCTTGCTCCGATACCAACTGTCACGCCCCTACACCTGCGGTAGTCATCCAACCGCTTGTAGCAAGGTGCGACACCACCGAATGCTTTCTTTTCACCAATACTAACATTCGTGGACTACGCCTACTTTCACATTAACATTACTTAGCTTGTGTTTCGCAACCAAGTAAACATAATTATCCTTTATACTTAATGAAGCCCATACTCATTCATTATCATCATGCAATTATCCCAAGAACAATAACAATTGCAACAAGTATAAAGGGGAGGGGCAACTCCCCGTAATGTGAGTCTGCCCAACAATTTTATTAAGAATATCAGTTTATAATACAAGTGTGTCTTGGCCAAACCAAGTCTCACACTTAACCGAATAATACAAAGAGAGGCAAACCTGCCTTTACAACATCTTGTGCATCTCTTGCACAAAGGACGGTGCTCACCCAAGCCACCAAGAATCCTTGCCAAATCTTACACCAAGAACCGCACCTTAGAATTCACCCCGGGCACACTTGCCCAACCTTCGACTTCCGGTTCCAAGACTCCACTCAAGCGTGCAATCTTCTTGGAGCAATGCACATGAGATATGCGCAGCTCCCTCTTGACTTGCGCACTTATCTTCTTGTCCCTTGCGAAGAGTGAATGAGATTCGATGGTCTTTATGAGCTCTCGTGCTCCCTTATATATATGCTTCCTTGTGTGGGTTTACATGGGGTGTGCAACCCCTTGGCTGAACCCCAAAACCACTAACATGCGCCCACAATGCACTTGTAACATGCTCCTTTACCGTCGGCCATGCCTTCTCCAAGTCACAATATAAAACTCCCAACACTTAGCCGCATTTCCCAAGTGTCGTAATTTGCTCCATGGTTTCGTCGCATTTCCTCCACGGTATCGTCGCATTTCTTCCGCAGCTTCGTCGCACGCCCGTGTCGCCGTGCTCGCCCGTCGTGCAGCCCTCGCCTACCCGTCGTGTAGCCCGCGCCCACTTCATGCACCCACGCCCGCCCGTGCGCCCACATGCCCATCGACCGCACGTGTGCCCGCGCGCCCGTCCACTCGCCCGACGCCCAACCGCGCCCGCACTCGGGTAGAACTCGAGGACCTTACACGATTGGTCCATGATCTCTATTTAAAGAGCATGGAGGGTCATTTGTAAGGTGACCATTTTTTAGAAAATCTTATGTAACTTTTCTTTCTTTTGTTAATAAATTTTCTAAAGTGGTCATGTTGGCTTAGGTCATGGATTTTTTCCCTCTTTTAGGGTTTTAACCACATCAAGAATACTGGTGTATTGATCTGTGATCTTTTTGTGAGCGGTGTCCTTTGGTGTTCTATCTGAGAAACTTACCTTGTAAATTCCTACATATTAAATGAATGTTTTAGTATTTTATAATAATCCAAAAATAGAAACTTTAATTTCCTTACTTTTCTTACCCAAGTTAAGATAAATTTTTCTGAAATGTTTTAAACAAAAACTATTTTCGAAACCAATTTTAAATAGGATTTTAAAAAACATTTTAGATAAAGCATATAATACACGCAAATATAATCATATTCATATGCTAATGCAACTTTCTTTGGGCACAAGCCTCTCCATGTACACCCAAACATTGTATCAAAATTTAAAATATCAAATTGTACACTTTATCAAGACTATGATTACAGTAAATATAACAAACTAGCTGATGAGTAGAACGAACATTAATGCCTGCAACCATGCCATTTATTAGAAGGATGACTTGAATTTAATCAGAATTTTTGAACCAAATTTCAAAATGAATGCATTCAATCTAAACTTATGTGTATTGCAAATTCAGGGATATCCACTGTTACACAGGAACCACTCCTAAGAGTTGGGAAACCTCTTCCAATCGTTCTCGTGTTCCCGTGAGCTTTGGAACTGTATGAGAATGTTCCATTTTCAGCGGGAGTTGAAATGGGAGCTTGGGAGAGTTCTGGGAGCTTTGAAGACTTTTTTTTTAGTTCCAGCATTCATAGGGTTGGGGAGAACAAATTTGGTAGAGAAATATGCTGAACTGCCCACAAAACATGAGCCTAAGATGAAACCTTCATAGCAAGAAAGGCCAAAGACATCCTTAACAGCGATATCCTTAATTGAGAAACTGGAGCAATCTCTTGATGCGCGTGGCACTTCGATGTAAAGGCGATATCTAGGATGTCATGTTGATGAGTATTTCTTTTGTTGTTTATGTATATATGTCGCAGAAGATTGTGTGTGCATATTGTATGTGATAGTTAATGGTTAAACATTAGGGTTGTTTTACTTTTTCTCTTAATAATAACTAAAGAAACATATGTAAAGTTGTTCATTTGTATTTTTAAGCCAAATTGTTTCAAAGACTCATCATGTGTCATAATGAACTTGACATTTTAATATTTTTTATATATAAAAGGGAGAGACTCATGGAGAGAGACACCCAAAGAATATATCTATATATAAGAGATTATATATTTATTATTTATATATTTAAATTAATTTTAATATTTGAATATTTTGATTCAATATTAATTTTGATTATTATATAAATTATATAATTAAGAAAATAGCTTTCATATTTTTATATTTTATATTATATAATATTACACTCCTGATTAGCCGTTTCCTCTAAATTTTAGAGAAACCTCTAGCCTTTACCCAAACTATCAACATTCCCTAGTTCCAGAAATTCATGCAACATAAGGAATATCTCTTGAATTTATGTATATTGCAGATTCAGAAGTATCTCAAAATTTCATGGTAAGCCAGAAGTTAATTGTTTGACTCGCTCTTGATTCTCAAATTTTGACATATTCCGAAATATGGCCATCGATTCATCGAAATTGAGGTAGCGAATGTTTGGCCAAACTGCCAATTAGCAATGGCTACATTGTACATCGTGAGAGTTCTTCCACCGCCTTTTTTTTATATGTTGAATTTACAATGATTATAGATTATGGGATATTATAAAAATGGAATCTAACAAGTTAAAAGCCAATTGTTTGGCTTTATCCATATTTATCAAATTTTCTAATAATATTAACTAACCTAATTGCCATAATACATATTTAAAATTTAAATATTTCTAATTTATTTATGTTAATTAAATTTTTAATAACAATATTAACAACCCTAATTGTATTCCAAAATATTATTTATCATGAAATATTTCAAAATTGGATAGAAAAGTTTAAAGTAAACTATTTGACTTTTTATATATGTATATAATTTTTTAATAATATTATCCATCTAATAATCATAATTTATTTCACTTTACTCATATTCATCAAATTTTCCATAACAATATTAACAAACCTAACTCCTATAATATTTTCCTTAATCTAAATGTTAAAATCATTAATTATTTGATTTTACACATGTTCATCAAGTTTCCCAAAAAAATATTAACGTGAGTCTCAAAATCACCGATTCACCAGGTGATATATATATATAAACAAAAGTAACTTTCACATAATATCTTAATCTACCTGATACAAGAGAGCCAATTAATCTACCCGATAGCAGAAACCCAATCATTATTTAAAAAGATTAAGGTTTTTCCACAACATTTCGACATGGGCATGTAGTTAAGCTTGCTTGACAATCATAATAACCTAGCAAACTAACCTCTCATACAAGTCCAATCACTTCCTTGCTTTGAGAAATGAAACCCAGTATTCTCGGAGAAAATAACTACGTAATGGGGTAACTTGGATAATATGAAACAAGTAACTCACCCATAGTTCCAGAAGCGTCGCTCCCTCTATAAAATGTAACATGCGGCTACCACTCCTGGCAGTCTTAGCACAAAAAATGACATCATTGCATCTCCCAACATCAAGTTCTTCATTAAAGCCATTTCTGTATGTACTTAAAACCCCTCCAATCTCTTCCCGTACTACGAACATGTACTATTTATACAGGCTAGGGTTACCTTCAACTAGTAACATTACGTTAAATGCACCAACGCCTTCCATATCCACGAGGCTTTAAAAATGGTTTAGTGCGGGCGAGGCGAATTTAAAATCACCGATATAATAAATTATGTATATGGATTTTCTATTGAAGTAGCTGCAAAAAACCAATCCAGTGTAATATAAGTAATCCATTTCCAGGGGAGGCACATGTAACCCCTCTGACTTATTGCAATTGAATGAGATATCTGCATGTGGTTGATATGGAAAAAGGAAAAGAAAGCGTGCAATAAAAGCATTCCGAGAGTTATATTGGCCACAACGCTTGCTCCCGGCTCCCCCGTCTGCGCTGCCTGCTTTTAAGAAAACCGTTCGCTGCCAACGTCAATTTTTGGCCCGCTGAAACGTCGGTCTTGATGAGCTACTTGTCCTATATTTAATTTAAAGAGTAGTTTAATGAGGTTATAATTTTTTTTTTAAATAAATGGAAAATTTAGATAATTTTAAAAAAATTGGAAGAATTTTTGGAAATTTAGATTATATATATTAAAATTGAAAATTTGAATGTCTCTAATTTAAAATGTTGCTGAATCCATTTCCAACATAAAAATTGATTCAGCATATTTTTTTGAAAAAAATTTAAACATATTCCGAAAAGATAGAGGCTAAATTGTAGCCCCATAGACAAAGCCTTATTTAATGGATTCGTCCACTGAGGCTGAGGAATTGCTGGGATGGCCAAAAGTGGCTGGAACGCAGACAAAAGAATTTCAAAAACTCTTGTAGAGGCAGTCTTTGAATCGTGTTTTTGATGATGGAAATAGATTCAGCACCACCAAAAACTTCTAGAACACCTAAAATTTTGAAGTTTAACAACTATAACTTGGATTTACAAAAATCATTGTCAAATTTTCCCTAAATATAACCAAAATTTCCATAACTTTCCGAGCAACTCCTGATCCTCGTTACACTACAGTTTATTTAATAGGCTATTTGTGGTTTGTTTTATATGACACATGTAAGTGTACGGAATCTATGTTTGCCGTGGAAGTACAATATGTGCACTTAATTTAATTTCTAAAGCATAGGTAACTTTGCACTTAATTTAATTTCTAAAGCATAGGTACCTCGTACAAAGTCCACGCTTCATCATATTGAGGCATCGGGGAAGCAGGACATTGAAAGCTGGCTTACTGTCTATATTATACAGCATCAACAGTGCAGCATTTAGAATAATAAATAATTCATAGATACTACAACTAGTAAGTGTTTCTATTAATAGATAGAACAACTAGTAAGTGTTTCTATTACGAGCAATTTAGTATACAGCCTCAACAGTCCAGCTTTTAGAGTAATTAATAATTTATTTTTAAAGGGGTGCGAAATTTTAGAAAAAGTTAGATTTCGATTTACTTTATATTATATTAAAAAAAGATTGATTTGTTTTGATATATATAACATATATGATATGATATACATTATATAATATTTTTATTTAAATTTTAGATAATTTACATTTTTTTTGGTTGATATTTATATAGTTAAAAACTAATACATAGTAGAATTTAATCGCTACCATCATGTATAAGAATTTACAGATTTAATAAACTACCATCGCAAAAATAAAACATAGCAATCTTAATGTCCTGTGTAGATAGCTTTGTCTCCACAAAAACTTGGAACACTCAAAAAGTTGTCACTCTATCGTCATCTAATACATGAATCAAAAAAATTGTTACTCTATCATCATCTAATACTATAAATGAATAGTCATTTACATAGTATCATGTAATAATACTATAAATGCATAGTCATTTACATAGTATCATGTAAAAAAGATATTTCATGTAACATAAAATGGTCTGCACAGAAACTTGGAAAACTCAAAAAAGTTGTCACTCTATCCTCATCTAATACTATAAATGAATCAAAAAAGTTGTCAGTCTATCATCATCTAATACTATAAATGAATAGTCATTTACATAGTATCATGTAAAAAAATATTTCATAGAACATGAAATGAATAGTTGATTATGAAGATAAAAGTTGGGGATATTTTTCTTAGCATATTGTATAAAAAGGATTTTTGTCAAGATGTTATGTATCTTGTTGAAACAACTTTCCTGCCACACGCCATAAAGGAAAAAACTTCTTGTCATGAAAAAAACTGTATTCTATTTTTTTATATATATTTTTAAATGAAAGTTATAATGTGTTGCAACAAAAAGATCTAATGATGGAAAAAAAAAATCATCGAAAGAAAAAGTAAAGAAAGGAAAAAAAAAAAAAAAATCATAAAAAAGTTCATTGTGAAAAAAGAAAACTTACATTGAACAATGTATGACATGAAGTTAAATTTTCAAATGTGATTGATTTAAAGAGATGGAAATATCTTGGAAATGTATCACATTGTGGAGAAGGGAAAATTGAGGTGATGTGGGGTTTTATAATTAAAAAGAATTAAGCTCAAAACATCATAAAGGAAGAAATTTTTGGAATATGAAAACAAAAAGCTAAGCTTTTCAAAAAAAATAAAAAAATTTCAAACTTCTCTTTGGTTACAAAGTTGAGATAGTTGAGGAGACATGACATGTTGCATTAAGAAATTTGGGTCCATGCAATACATGGTAAGGAAGATTTTTTTTCCAGATACAATATGTCACATGCTAAGTCATTTGACACGGGGATTCAGGATTCGTAGGATATGGGGATTCGAGTGTCGCATTTGGACACATTGAGGACACATAGGATTAATTATCTATATATATATATATAGATATATATATATATATATATATATATATATATATATATATATATATATATATATATATATATATATATATATATATATATATATATATATATATAGATATTTCTTACACAAATTCTCATTAATGATACAAATTCATTGACTTCAAACATAGATCTTCATCTAGATGCTAGTTTTAATGTAGATAGGTTCCCAATAGTTTTACTTATCAGATTCTAAACCACATAATGTCAATAGCATGGACAAATCATGCATACAGAGAATCACTAGCAGTGGAGACATTGGTGGCTGAATGCAATGTTAAAAGATAACATGTCTAATGGTAAAGATTTGATGATATCTAAGGTTGTGCTAAAATAATATAATATATACTTCGACTTCAGTAATCTGATTTTTTCCACAGTTAGTCAGTGTTATTAGAACTAGAACCAACCAACAGTCAAACTGGTACACAACCAGAACAGGCCCGTGAACCAGTCTACTAAAAAAAACACAAAATATGTAGAATTTAATGATTCACACACACACACATAGGTATATCTTAACCATTAGGCACCAATATGTAAAGTTTGCGCATTTCAGGGTTTGGGAGTGAGGAGGAAGGGTTTTCTCTTTTCCCATTATTTTTCATTCCCCTCCTTGGAACCACTGGTGTTCCCACAATCCATTAGTGTTTGAATTGGTGTGAACTAGCTGGTGTCAGTACCAAACCAGTTGTGAATGGGTCTAAACTAGCCCCCTGATTTGGTTCAGCTGCTAGTTTGAAGACTGAACATCTATACCAATGTGGATAAACTGGTCCTAATAACACTCCTTAGTAGTGGAATCATGATAGGTACTAAAATAAATCGAGTCTTGGAAAATCTTTATGAGTACATAGCTGTCAGTACGATTCTAACAAAAATGACCCTCATAAGCCATCACAAACCTCATAAACCTCATAAATGCTCCCTCATAAACCTCATAAACCCTCACTTTTTTGGGATTCGAATCCCAAAATCGGGACATGATGTGTCCTAATGGGACATGAAAAGGATTCAATCGTGTCCCGTTAAGACACGTCGTGTCCCATTTTTGGATTAGAATTCCCATCGAATCGTGTCGGATTTGTGGGATTTAGACACGTGGCCTGTTTTGGACAAATCTGGTTTCATAGGTCACATGAAATATAAGATGAGATACAATATATTACAAGAATGCAAATTTCCAAAAATACATAGGTACCAAGAATTTTTTTCCAAGATACAATATGTCAGATTTTCCACAGTGTTCATGTTTTGTAGTCGACGTTTCGAGTCTGAAACTAGACTCATCATCAGGACATTTTGTCCTGATGATGAGTCTAGTTTCAGACTCGAAACGTCGACTACAAAACATGAACACTGTGGAAAATCCGAACTCCATTCAAAAATCACACCACAGTAATCTGCAAACTAAAATACAATATGTCACATAAAAAAATAAGATGTGGTGCAATATATTACAAGAAAGCAAATTTCCATAAAAATGAAATGTTACAAAGATAAAAACTTTTAAAGGGTGTGAAATACCCAAAGAAAACAAAACAACGTGTGAAAGGTCATGACCAAAAAATGGTGGAGTGTGAAATGTCATAAAGAAAAATTATCAAATGCAGTGAAACACCGCAAACACACAAGTCTTGAGGATATGAGACACAACACAAAAAAACAAAAAAAAATTGATACATCAAATCTCAACAAAAATATATTTCATATAATATATCCCACCATCACAAAATATTCATCTCAACAAAAATATCTTTCATATGATGTATCCCGCCATCACAAAATGTTCTTGGTTTGATCTATCATATGAAAAATAGAACCACTACAATTCACAAATGAAAAACCATACGCGAAAGTGAAAACTTTTGCTAAATATTGTTGTAACAACTAAACCACAAACTCTATATAAATCTTTAAAAAATAACACAAAAAAATAAATAAATAAATAAATTCTTATATCAAAACCATTGGCACCTAACCATTCGGCGATATATATATATATATATATATATATATATATATATATATATATCGATCCACGGTGAAATACGGATGACATAAATACCATACACATTTTTCAAATACAAATAAATGTTAATTTAATGGACAGGTGAGGACATCCGATTGGGGATCCTTCGAGTTTATTATGCACATTGATTCATGGTGTACTATGTTGTATCGACACTCGTCCTTAGCAACATGCGGTGGGCAGATGTTATTTGGGTCAGTACTCCCATTCGATCATGCCATCTGTAACGACTTTCCACCGTTGATATTGAGTCCTCGATCTGATGGTGAGGGATGGGTAAGGCTTATCCCTCTAACTAATTCTTCGCACCCAAACCTTGGAGGTCTCATTGTTGTAGTTTCTCCTTTGTCTCGTGTTGCTCTACGATGAAAAGTCACCAACCAGTTACAGTATGCTCCAATGGTTGAAACAGTGGAGGTTGTTGAACCCACGGAACAGGTATGCCTTACAGTGGAGAAAATGTTGAACTTCCGTTGCTCGGGCTTGAAGGTCTGTTCTTGATTGGTTTTCTGCTTTAAACCTATTCTAATGGTCTTTTGTCATTATGCAAGAATGGCCCATGAAGCTTCAGAGATGGCGGAAGGCAAAAAGCAGCAAGCGTCATCAAAACCAAGTATACTTCCACAGTGAGAAATTCAGGGTGGCAGTGCTATCTTAGTCTCTTACTCGTAAAGGGTTTTCCTTCTAGTCTTTTTTCTTGCGTTAACCTCTCATTTCATAGCTGAGTCTCACCTCGCTTTACAGGTAGGTGACTCACCGAGGCCATGAATTTGATTCAGGTAAGACTCTTCCTTGGTTATTATTCCATTTATATAGATGAACAAGGGTTTTACCTCCGCTAGCTTTAACATACTATTGACCTCTATTTATAGGTAACCAACCTTTCGGGAGGTCTGTTGATCAGGACCGCGGCCATTAAACTCACAAGAGATTAATGAATTCTGGTTGATTTCCAGGTTGGAGCTGATTCTTTTGATTACTGTTCCGGACTTAAATCGTTTAAGGATTTTATGTGGAGGGTTTTCCCCTTATAAGCGAATTTAGGTTATTAATTATAAGCACAGGTTCTTTAACTTTTATTTCTAGTTATTCGACAAACTTCGGCTGTCAAAAATTCCCTTTTGAAATGTAAGTTTTGAGGAATGAATAACTATGCTCGGTGGTTGCCGAAAGTGGGTTTCTATGAGTCTGTTTCTATTTTTCTTTGTGGGATGTGCTGTAATAACTTTCTCAATTAATTTAAGGAGAGGCTGAGCATGCCTCCAATTAACTGTACTGATGGCATCGACTGCTTCATAGTTTTTAAATTTTATTAGAAATACACGCTTTTTCAATTTAATCGTGTTATATGAATGTTTACATCATTCTCACCTTTCCTATGCATCGGTGTTCTGCAACATGGTTGATAGAGGCACTGTATTTATTTAAAAGTGATAATTTCTTATTAAAGGTTCTTGTAGCATTACCTACAATTTTTTATATAGCTTTTATTCATTGTAAAGTCCTGTAATGATAAGCGTTTCGCTTCCATTCTGTGTTAACTATTTACTTAACTCATATTAGGAAATCGTTTCATATTTGGACGAATTTTAATCTTTCTATTCCACTAGACTTTATGATTACTGTACATTTCGTCCGAAAAACTATTTATGATTTCCTTTGCTTTCTCGATAATTTATATTCACAGGAATGTATTCTAGGATCTATATCAGTATATTGTCAGTGATACTGCTCTACAATTTATCTTTTTTTCCTTTTCTGTAAAAAAAAATAATTCAACTGTAATCGTTTAGTTTATCCATTATTTATCGAGCATTTAATAAAAATCCATGGCTATTAGTTTAGTAGTAAGCCTTCTATGCTACTTGTTTGTTTACCTACAATTCACATAATAATATCTACAGTCCAGCATAAAATCTTTACACTAATCATTTGTTAATCCTGTAATTCAAGTAATCATATTTATAGTATAGTAATAAATCTTTAGAAGCTTGCTACCTTACTTCATTTGTTAACCTACAATGGAAATGCAATCAGAAGGTATCTCCTTCCAGCCACGAGTCTGGCAATCACGTCTAGACTCTCCCCCAAGCACCTTCTGTCTTTCACACTAGATTTTGTCCAGTTATAGTCAATACTATGCGCCTCAGGACTCCCGTCCAGCCTCAATCTCTATACTCTCTTATTGACTGTGTTAAGCAACTTTCCTAGTCGTTTGTTCCACCCAGCTCTAGGATAGCCTTTTTGCTCCTCTTCCCCTCTCTATATTTCCCTTCTCAGGCAGAGGGTAACTGTTTCTTGGCAACCATTTCTTTTAATTAAACAAAAAAAAATGTATTCTTGTTAAAGTAGTACTACCAATAATTTAGGTAATTTCAATGTATGTTTCTTGGTAACACATCCTTTGTCAGTTAATATTTAATATAAAAATGTAATAAAACCTAAAATAACATTTAGTAAAAAAAAACTTAGTAGTCTCAGTATTTTTTATGTAAATTGGGGTGTTACATCTCCCCCCCATATGAGGAACATCGTCCCTCGTGTTCTCTCTACTTTCATAAAACAATGTTGGATAAGCTTTCCGCATAAATTCCTCCTCTTCCCAAGTGGCCTCTTCCAGTCAAAAGTGCTTCCATTATACTTTAACCTAGGTGATTGCTCGCTTCTACAAGTTGGTTTCCCACTAATCGAGAATACGAAGAGGTTCTGCCAGGAACTCTCCTTCCGATTCGATCTACACCATAAAAACAACTCTCAGTTACTTCTGTAAAAAAAAAGACAGTATATATAGTCATATACCCATTAAATTGTTTACCTGAATATTTTCCCAATTAATAATGTGTTGAGGGTTATACACATATTTCTTTAGTAAAGATACGTGAAATACATTGTGAACCCAAATGTGGCTTGGTAGCGCAAGCCTATAGGCCACCGGTCCAACTCGTTCCAAGACTTGAAAGGGCTCGCAGTATCGGGGCGCTAATTTAGCACAACCTCACCACTGTAAGGAACTTTTCTAGGGCTTCACTCTTAGATAAACATGATCTCTAGGTTGAAATTCCTTGTATGTCCTCTTTTTATCTGCATACACCTTCTGTCTATCTTGGGCCGCTCTTAAATTTTGTCAAACTTTCTTGACAGCCTCTGCCATTTCTACTAGCATATCAGGACCCAATGCTAACTTATTAACCAGATTATTCCAATCTATGGGTACTCTGCACCTTCTCCCATACAACACCTCGAAAGGGCTCATGCCTAGCAATTCATGATATCCATTATTATATGCAAATTCCACTAGATGTAGGTAATCCTCCCCCTTGTGCGGTTGCTACATCACGAACATGTGTAGCATGTCTTCCAACACCTGATTTACCCGTTCGGTATGTCCATCTGTTTGGGGGTGGTAGGCAGTATTAAACTGGATCTGAGTACCTAATCCCGCAAAAAGATTTTTCTAGAAGGTGGATGTAAATTTCACATCCCTATCCGAAATCACCACTTTGGGTATCCCATGTAAACGAAAACTCTCCTTCATAAATATTTCTGCAATTTCCACGGTTTTGTACGTGGATTTCGTAGGTATGAAGTGCGTTGTTTTACTCAGTTTGTCTAATACCACCATAATTGAGTCATGTTGCTTCCTTGTATAGGGTAAACCGGTGATGAAGTCTAAAGATATGGTCTCCCATTTCCATTCTAGAATGGGCAATGGTTGTAATAATCTAGCGGGATGTTGGTGTTCAGCCTTCACTAGCTAACACTCTAAACATTTGGACAAATATTCTGCAATATCCTTCCTCAATCCAGGCCAAAAATACCCTTTTTTGATGGTTGAAAACATTTGCTGGTAACCTTGGTGGCAAGAACAAGGTTTGTTATGAAACTCATCTAATATTAATATTTTAACCGAATTTTGGTTAGGAATGTAAATTATGTCCTTAAAAGTAAGGAGATTATCGGAATTTATTTCAAATTTTGATTTTTCCTTTTTTAGCAGAGCTTCTTTCCTCTATTTCCTAAGGAAAGTATACTCCGAGTATCTTCTAGTTTCTTCCTTTATGATTTCAGGAATATTTGAACTCACTTGGCTCTTTTGGACCTCATAGATACAGTGTAACTTTCTGCTCAGTGCATTGGCTACACGATTTTCCTTTCCTTTTAAATGTTTCATCTCAAAGTCGAATTCGCTTAAGAAGGTCGTCCATCTGGCCTGTTGATGAGCCCCAAATTTGGTAACATTTTGGGCTCATTTGGCCTCACTACCCTTGCTCAACCCTTCAATTTTCATGACTTATGCATCATTTTTTAGTATATTTATGTTATTTGTACGAATGAAGGGCAGTCACTATTCCTAGGTGGCTAATACATGTTTATTTCAGGTTTTTTGACATTAAATGGAACAAAACCACGCAGATGAAGGCAAGGAGACAGCCAAGGTGGCATTGAGGTTTTGTAGGAAGGTTGTCCACGGCATTGAATGGCCTTCCTCGTGATCTCCACCCACAACTCCGAGCTCCAACAGCTATCACCACCGAGCTAGAAGGCAGCCAACGGATTCTAAGGGAACAGCAGTTTACTTTTAGTTGGTCAGCCAAGCCCCACTAATTTAGGAGGCCAGCTTGGCCCTCATAATGTATAAATATTGAGGCTGTAGCCTTCGAGAAAAGACTTTTGAAACTTTGTTGCAGATTCTGAATTACGAGCTATAGCCCTGTTTTGCTCTTTGTAAGCCATTTTTGGCATGTTATCAGACTTTTGACTATTATCTTTTAATGAATAAGCAAGCAGATTTGAGGCAGCTCTGAGTTCTTAAAGGAGCTTAAGCTCTCAGGGTTGGGCCCAACCTGAGAGCCTAAGGCTTCCTTCCTTTGTATTGTTACCTTTCTTTCTTTCAGCATTATATTTCTTTTCCTTTACATGCACTTGGAAACACAGTTTGCTGATTCGAATTTCTTGGTGTGGTTACATAGGTTAGTGTTATGAACAAAGTTGCTTCAGTAGTTTAGATTAGAGTAGGGAGATTGAAGTTAATCTTAGTTCCAAAAAGGGTTGAAGGCACACTCACCTTCACCTTTGTTTGGGGACTGGGAGTGCAGACCGTGCCAACTACCAAAAACACAGTTTTACATGTTCATGCAAGCTTTAACGTAATATTTCCGTTTGTAGAAGTGTCCATGCATTTAGATCTTGAGCAATAACTCTTTGTTTCAACACCATGCACGATTTTCCATTAAAAACGACATTGTTGTTCTTTGGTTTCTAATAAAACAGTTAGAGTAGGTTGATGACATTTCGGTTATACGCAAGACAGGGGTGATTTGTTTCATTTACACTGCGCAACACCACTCCATCGTTTCCTTATCCTTCTAAGCCGTGCCTAGGCCATCTACTTATCTCCCAGTTAGATCATTTGCCTCCCAACTCTTCTATCATCCATGTTGGTTTATCTTTTCGGCCTTCCATTGCCTCTACCCTCCTCTAGACCAACCAGCTTTACACACCACCTCTCCATCTCATCTCTCTTTCCATAAGCCATCACAAGCTCCCCTCCTACCTCCCTATCCACCCATACATCTCATTCACTCATCCATCACCCAAAACTCCGATTGCAGAACATCCTGTAGAAATTACGGGACTTCCTATAGAAATCCTGAACTTCCTGTAGAACCCCCTGCAGACATCCTGTAGAAGCTTGCAACCACAGTTGCCAGGCATCTGAACTTTGTGAACTTCTGTGGAATGAAGTTAGGGATCCCTTGGACCCTCTCAGAGTCCTCCTGACCTTTTCCAAGCCTTCCTCCCCTTGATCTACCCCTGCACAGTCAAGATCCAGTAAGAAGCACAGTCATAATAACTCCAACAACTTGAGCAAAAATACAAAAACATGTTCTCTTCAGATGAAAGTAGCTTAGACACATGCATCTCATCTCAATAGAAGTAATGGCATCACTTTTAGAAGTTGCATTCCCACCATTGCATCATAAGGATTAAGCTGGTAGAATTAGGGTTTACTAGGGTTTCCATGTTTTGTTGGCTTTCAGTTCATTCTTGCAGAGTAGGTTAATTCCCTTTGAGATAGCTTTCGTTCATCACTTAAAAAGCTTCTTCTGAGAACATATAGAAGTTGGCTTGAGCCCTAGCAGACTTGTGCCAGCTGACCAAGTGACAGCTGCGACAAGAGCTAGTACTTGTGCATACAGCACCGTCGCTTCCAAGTTTGTTACAAACTACCGGGTTGATAAAATTAGAGAAGGAAGCTCCAGGAGTTGTAGCATTATTGCTACAATACTGGAGCCCACCATCTTTTTGGCGCCGTTGCCGGGGAAGTGTCAGAGTATTAGTAATTGTTGCTTTTCTTCTATTTTCCTACTCTCGCCTTCTGCCAAGTAGTTTATTCCATTTCCTTTCTGCAAAAGTAGCATAGACATTTCCTGCTTTCATAGATTAATATTTCAATTCCACAATTTCATTTTTGCAAGCGTAGATTAGCATTTCCATTCCTGCAATTTCATTTGAGCAAAGTAGATTAGTTCTTTCCTGCTTTCATTTCAATTCTGCATTTTCATTTCAGCAAGATAGTTAGTTGTAGATCAATCTGTTTCAGTTTTTGCAGGTACCAGAGAAAAAAAACAAAAGCAATCAAAATTCTTTCCATTTCATGCCTCGTAGGAATCGAGATAAAACAAGCAAATTCTTACCCAACACCCCCACTACATCACTGAGTCACCCTTCTCTCTTCTTCGGTGACAGTGATCCAGAAGAACCTATAGGTGAAGCTCCTGAGATATACGAAGATCCTATAGCAGAAGAAGAATTAGAGACCATCCCATCTGAAGCTATGGCTGACAATAGAGGAGAAGATGAGAGAATAGAAGGTGCCTTCCCCATCCGAGAGACCAATGGGGATATGAAAATGAAGAACATTAGCCCCTCTGCTTTACCTCACTTCCATGGACTGACTACTGAAGATCCTGATACCTTCCTGTTTGAGTTTGATGTCCTTTGTCGAACCTATGACTATACTGAAGATGAGCAGAAGCTGAAACTCTTCCCCTCAACCCTTAAGGATGCAGCATTACGCTGGTTCATGGGCTTACCTGGGAACAGTATCACCACTTGGGCTCAGATGCAGCAAGCTTTCAATACCAAGTACCGGGACTACTGTAGGTCCAAGGAAACCAAGGGAGAAATCTTTCGGATGACCATGGGAAATGATGAGTCCTTAGAGGATTACGAGGAAAGGTTCCAACTTAGTTATAAACGGGCCAGGTGCACACTTGACCCTGAATCCCTCAAGTTGGTCCTGCTCCGAGGAGTCCCTGAAGACCTCTTAGATACCCTTCACATGTTAGCTGGAGGAGATATTTACCAACTGCCTTATGAGGATATAAAGACCGTATTTAGAAACCACTCTAGGGCAGCCCGGAAAAGAGGTAGAGGAAACCTCTTCTCAGCTGGTATTCCTTTCTCCAAACATGAGTTTGCAAATCAATTAGAAGATCTCAAGAGTGAGGTGAGACAGACCATTGCCATGCAACTTGACACATTCAGGATCCAGCAGAAGAAAGAAGAAGCTGAGAGGGCCTTGGCTATCTTCTGCCCTAGGTGCACAATGAAACACCCTAAGAACGAATGCCCATTACATTCGGTTGAAGTATGTTTTGTTTGTGAGGAGGACCACCCCACAAACCAATGTCCAACCTTACCTGGGCTGAAATCCATGTATCAAGGGACAGAAGCCCCCACCGAACCTCTCTATTTCCTCAACCAAAGGAGGCCACAAGGACCTAGACCTTACCAGCAGGGGATGCAAGGGGCACCCCAAGCTTATTACAGCCCCAACCAATCTACTCCTATGCCTTCATGGGGTCCCCCTGCTCATCCTTCCTGGTCTATGCCTCCTCCATGGTCTTACCCACCTCAGTATCATACTCAACCCACTACTCATTTGTATCACTCACATGCCCAGCCACAACCTCAGTGGAATGCACCTCAATCGGGGTGGAGGCCCCAATACAATACTCCTCCCGCCATTTTGCCTCCACCACCAGCTCAACCACAACCATTACCTCCTGCTCCCCTAAGGCAACCTCAAATGCCTGCTCAACCGAACCCGAACCCAAACAATAGACAGGCCCAGCAGGTATATACTGGGGAAACATCATGCCCTACCTATGCTGTGGAGATCCAGGAGATCAATCTTCGATCTGGAAAGACTCTTCCGGATCGCCAACCTCCTCCCCCAGAGGATGAGGAAGATAAACATGAAAGTGAACCAAAGGCTATTCCACCCTTTCCTGAGAGACTAACGGCCACCACACAACCCAACCCAGAGGAGGATGAGCTTCTGGGAGAACTCAAACAGTTGTGTGTGAAAATTCCACTTCTCCAAGCCATCAAAGATGTATCGATATACAACAAACTGGTTAAGGAAAAGTGTTTCAGACACCCAGGCAGGCGAAAGAGAGATGCTTCAACCATCAATGTATCAGGACAGCTGTCTGACCTTATGTTAGGACAAGTCATCTGCCCAAAGTATCTAGATCCTGGGAGTCCTGTAGTAGATGTCCACATCAATGGCACCATCATACCTCACACCTTGATTGATCTGGGGGCTGCCATTAATGTGATGACCAGGGATACCATGCTCAAACTCAACCTTCAGGGTTCCTTGAGGAAGACCTCAACAGTCCTACAACTAGCAGATCGCTCCATCGTGACTCCCAAAGGGATTGTGGAGGATGTCTTGGTCTCTGTTGACTCTTGGGAATATCCTGCAGATTTCTTGGTGCTGCAACCAAAGGCAAAGCTCACTGGATATCCTCTTATTTTGGGAAGGCCTTGGTTAGCCACTGCAGATGCTTACATAAGTTGCCATGCAGGAAACATGACCATCAAAAATGGTCCTATGTCCAAGAAGCTAGTCCTATACCCTCCTGCCCAACCCTCATTAGAGCATGACTTACCACTTTGGTTGGAGGAAGGAGAAGAGGATGAGGTGTACTCAGCACCTTTGTGCACCTTAGACACCACTAGAAGAGACCCCCCAACTGAGGATGACTTGATTGAGACCTTGATCCAGAATCCACCTCCCAGTGCACTATCCTTAGAGAAATTGGTGGAGGATGCCCAAGCCAGCGCCCTAGTGGATCTTTGTGCGACCAACCCTGTCACTCCCAGAATCAAAAATGTGGAGTTCGGCCCTGAGAGAACGTTAAAGATTAGCTCCTCCCTATCTCCTTCCCAGGAAAAGGAGCTGTGTAGCCTGTTGGCCAGTCATCTAGATGCTTTTTCTTGGAGCTATAAGGAGATGAAAGGAGTCCATCCTTTGGTCTGTACCCATCACATATACATCAAAGAGGACTGTAAACTGGTTAGGCAACCCCAGAGGAGAATGAATCCAGCCCTTAAGGACATTGTCAAGGAAGAACTGCAAAAACTGTCGGATGCCGGATTCATCTACCCCATCTCGGATAGCGAATGGGTGCCCCCTCTGGTGTTGGTTCCCAAGAAAAATGGGAAGTGGAGAATCTGTGTGGACTACCGAGAACTGAACAAAGCTACCAAGAAAGACCATTTTCCTCTACCTCTCATAGATCAAGTGTTGGATGGACTGGTAGGAAAGAAGTTCTTCTCTTTCCTAGATGGGTTTAGCGGGTACAACCAAATCCAAATCAGCCCGGAAGACCAAGATAAGACCACCTTCACTTGTCCTTGGGGTACCTTTGCCTACCGAGTTCTTCCCTTTGGTCTGTGCAATGCTCCTGCTACCTTCCAGATAGCCGTCTTGAGCATCTTCTCGGAGCTGGTCCATGATGCAGTGGAAATCTATATGGATGACTTCACCCCTTATGGGTCCAACTTCCAGGAAGCATTGTCCAATCTGGGAAAAGTCCTAACCAAATGCATTGAGATGAACCTGTCCCTTAGTCCTGAAAAATGTGAATTCCTGATGACTGAAGGGACCGTGCTAGGCCATACCATTTCTTGCCAAGGGTTACAGGTGGATCCTAACAAAATTGCTCTCATCAAGAGGGTTCCACCTCCTCAAAAGGTAAGGGATGTTCGGAGTTTCTTAGGATTAGCAGGGTATTACAGGAGATTCATTAAAGACTTTAGCAAGTTAGCCTCGCCATTGTTTGGCCTCTTGGCAAAGGATGTGGAGTTTAAATGGATTGACGATTGTCAGAGGGCTCTAAATGAATTAAAGGACAAGTTGGTGTCTGCCCCAATCTTGAGAGGTCCAAACTGGGCCCTACCTTTCCACATCCACACTGATGCCTCGAACAAAGCCATAGGGGCAGCCTTAGGACAAGTTGAACAAAAAATTCCGTATGCCATTTACTTTGTTAGCAAAAACTTATCCAAAGCTGAACTGAATTACACTGTAACTGAGAAAGAATTCTTGGTCGTGGTCCATGCACTGAACAAGTTCCGACATTATATCACTAGCTATCAAACATTTGTACATACTGATCATGCTGCAATTAAATATTTAATGAATAAACCAGATGTGAATGCTCGTATTATTAGATGGTTACTTTTGTTGCAGCAGCTTGATTTGACCATTGTTGACAAACCAGGTAAAGAAAATGTTGTTACTGACTTTTTATCTAGATTGGACTTGTCTGCAGATGAGGATGGAACAGTGGATGACCAGATGCCCGATGAACATCTGTTTGCTATTTCAGTACTCTCTCCATGGTTTGTTGATATAGTGAACTACCTTGTTTCCGCACAGTTCCCTCCGCACCTGTCCTCAAGAGAGAAGAGAAGAATCGTCAGAAAAAGTGCCTCGTTCACTTGGATCGGGGGCAACCTGTTCAAGCTTGGCCCTGATCAGATCTTAAGGCGTTGTGTAAGGGAGGAGGAAGTCTTTGATATCCTCCTCACTTATCATGATGGACCTTGTGGAGGACATTTTGCAGCAAAGAGGACCGCCTTCAAAATCTTGCAGGCAGGCTCTTATTGGCCCACACTTCATCAAGATGTCAGAAGGTATATCAGCCAATGTGACCAATGCCAAAGGATGGGGAAACCAACTCAAAGGGATGAAATGCCTCTCCAACCTCAAGTGACTCTTGAGCCATTTGAGAAGTGGCGTATGGATTTTGTGGGTCCCATCAACCCTCCTTCGAGGCAAAGATCTTACATCATTGTGTGCACTGACTACCTGACAAAGTGGGCAGAAACCAAGGCAATCAAAGCAGCAACATAAGAAAAGGTGGCTGAGTTCTTAAGGGAAAACATCTTCTACAAGTTTGGCTACCCAAGAGAGCTAGTCACCGATCAAGGAAGCCAGTTCACATCCAACTTAATTGAAGACCTACTAGCTCATCACAAAATCAAGCATAGGACTTCCACCCCCTATCACCCTCAAGCAAATGGGCAGGTGGAAGTCACCAATAGAGCATTGGAAGGGATCTTGACTAAGGTGGTGAGCAGCAGCAGGAAGGATTGGGCAGATCGCCTGGTTGAGGCCACATGGGCTTACAACACCACTTGGAAGACCACAACCGGCTTCACACCTTATGAGCTGGTCTATGGGAAGAGAGCCTTGCTGTCTATTGAATTTGAATACAACACCTTGAGGATGGCAGCTCAGCTGGACCTAAACCTCAGCCATGCCCAACAAGAAAGGTTATTGCAGCTGAATAGATTGCATGAGCACCGAATGCAGGCCCTTCTTCACACAGAAGTGGTTCAACTTCAGAGGAAGGTGTGGCATGACCAACACCTCAATGACAAGCAATTTCAGCCAGGAGATTGGGCACTGTTGTATGATTCCAGGCATAAAGATTTCAAGGGGAAGCTGAGAACCAGATGGCTAGGACCATATGCAGTAGAGAAATGTCATGACAATGGATCTGTCCTCATTCGGACCATTGACGAGGAGGCCATCCCCATGCTTGTCAATGGGCATCGACTGAGAATCTACAGGAAACCTCTCTCAAGACAAGAATTCATTAAAATTGTGGAGAAATCAGTGCTGGTCATAGAGAAGGGTTCTGCCTCTGTTTTGGGCATACCCTGAAGATCTTAAAAAAAAAAAAAAAAAGAGAAAAAATAAAGATCCTTGGGTGAAAACCTCTCTGAGGCTCCCAAGGCAGATGGTAGGGGTGAAAACCTCATTGAGGTGCCCCTGCTGTCTTTCAAAAAAAAAAAAAAGAGAAAAAAGTATGAAAAAGACCCTTGAGTGAAAACCTTTCCGAGGCACTTAAGGCAGATGGCAAGGGTGAAAACCTCATTGAGGCACCCCTGCTGTCTTTCAAAAAAAAAAAAAAAAAAAAAAAAAAAAAAAAAAAAACAGGGACAGCAAGTTCACAATGTGGTAATGCATGCAGGTTGCAGGTTTATGAAGGAAGAAGAGGTCCCTCAACTTGAAGACAAGGGTCCATATCATGCTGCCAGGAGACCCTACCAGCACCTCCTCCGAGAACACTCATCTTCTCCAAGGTATGGGCACGATTTCATCACAGCTTAGTCTTCTACAGGAAGTTACAGACTTTCTACAGGAAGTTACAGACTTTCTACAGGAAGTTCTGTATTTCTACAGGAAACTTCCTGTAGAAGTTTTGGACGACCCAGAACTAATTGTATGAGGAGATCTAACGACCAAGGTCTGGTATGGACGCATGCAAGCTACTATTTTCTCCCTCACACACTGCTGTCACCTCCTTCTACCACCCCTGTCGACATGCAATGAAGATACCTGCACAATCAAAGCAGATCAGTGAATTATCAAGAGGAAGCAATTCTGAAATGAAAGAAGACGCTGAGATGCCATGCAATACTCAACCCAGCTATCCAAGGGCCCTGCGAGCATGATCGTGATGCCACTGTCTTCATCGTTCAGCATGCACCCAAGGAGGACAAACTGCTACAGGACATCCTACAGGAATCCCGTAGCAGTTTAGCCAACTAGAGTGTACACCATTCGATCGCCTGCAACATGCAATAACAAAGCGGGCGCATGCAGCGGAGTCATACGCTTCATCATCAGCAGCAGTAAGCAAATCCGGACCTGTGCAAATAGCAGCAGCAGCAAGCAAATCCGGACCTGTGCAAATAACAACAGCAAGCAAATCTAGTCATCGTCGTCCTGAAGCCTGGAAAAGCATGTCGCGGCCGCACAGGTAAGTGCCTCGCCCTTTCTTTCGTCGAATTACATGAATATTACTTTGAAATGTTTGCAAGCATGAAATGAACGGGTTGAGCAGTTGCATGGCCATTCAACTGGCCACGTCGACCAGTCAGCTAGTCTAGTCGGATGTGTAGAATGGTGGCCGTGGGAAAAAAACGGGTAGTGGACACGTGAGAACCGTCCAGTCGGGGAGAAGCGCGTTTTAACAGAAATGGCGGCGGCGGATCTGCGGAGAATGATGCAGCAGTCAGGGAATTTGCAGGGGAATGAGTAGACGACGTCATCCAACGGTCCGGCAGGGACAGCTCACCCCCGCGCCACGAATTCCGCCGGATTCAAATCTATCGGCTAGATCGCCACCCCACGCATTTATCATCAGCCGTTTGGAAGTCGAGTGAGCATCCGCATTCCTCTGAAGCTCGACACTCCAAGCCTTCGGCCGTTCGAACGTCTGATAGCAGCACAGAAGGTGCAGACCCACTGCAGTATCCTCCAGAATTCGTGCGCTGCTTCTACAGGAAATTGGGCTCCTCACGTCAAAAGGTGGCGGATTAAAAAGGTAAGCCTGAACCTTCCATGCAATTGGTTTCGAGGGTGGCAGAGTCGACATTCTACAGTCTGGTCGTAAAAAAAATTGCAAGTATTGTCTGTCGTTTGCATGAATTGTCATCCTACAGGATGTGAGTTATAATTAAGCCATGTTAAGGCTCATCGGGAGATAAGTTTTCATGAATTGTATGCGTGGCAGAGGCGTAATTCTACGCTCTGTCCCAGTAGGCCAATTTTCTTCCGCACTCGCCACCTCCAGCTAACGCAGCAGTTTTTCACCATGCCGGGTGGGTTCATCAGAAGGGAACCAACCGACTCAACAAAGCTAAGAGAGAATCCTGAGGTGGTGGAGCTGTTCACGCAAGCGCAATGGATGTCGTTCTGCGACAAATTGCAGGGCTATGACGATGAGGTGGCAGAGGAGTTCTTGCAAGCTCTGAAGCCGAAATCCAAAACATTGGCCACCGTCAACTTCAGGGGTTTGAGTCTCAGACTCACCCCACAATTCATCAGCCGAGTTACTGAGCTCCCAATGGGATTACCATGGGATAAAGAAGAGAGGAAATTGGGCCAGAAGGCTAAGAAGGAATTCTTTGCCCCAGAGGAGGAATTCTCAGAAGATAAAAACGGGGTTCGTAGAACCAGCTTACTGCCACTTTGGAGTGAAGTTAGCCTCCAGATTATGAAGTACATCAACTACGAAGGTCGGTTTAGCATTGTATATGGGTACCATTTTCGGTTACTCACGGAATTAAGGCATCAGATAGACCTACCTGTAGGAAACAAACTAAGTATCCCCTACTTTCTACTACAGTCTATGATTGAATGTGCCACCAAGTTGAAAGAAGGCACACCAGACCAGGTAGCCCACCATGGCCTCATTAAACTCCTCGTGGAGGATGCGCTCCACACATACAAGGTTCCTCTCTCATGGGAAGCCTTCAGGAATTTGACCAAGGATGGTGATATAAAATGTTGACCGAAGAGCTCGGTTCATCCAGCAGTGAGGAGAAGGAGTCAGTGCCCACAGGGAAGAAAGAAAAAGGCCAGAAGACCACGACCACGGAGCAGAAGAAAGAGCAAAAGAAGAAACAAGAGAAAAAGGGTGCCAAAGAGAAGGATGACACACCCATGTTGACGGCCAGAGAGAAAAGATTACAAAGCAGAGTGGACAAGGCTGAGGAGGTCCACGTCAGCAAAGGCACCTCGACAGCAACCGCAACCAAGTCAAAAAGTAAAGCACATTCAGCAAAACAAACTAAAGCGGTGCCACCTGTTTCTACAGGAACACCAAAACTGGCTTCTACAGGAAGCCAGAAATCAACTGAAAAAAGGTCTTCTACAGGAAGCCCTGAGAAAGTGAAACCCAAGGAGAAGAAAGCTGACATTCTTGCAAGGGAGGCAACAGTCGTGCTGGCCGCCCTTAGTACACTTCCTAAGCCAAAGGAGAAGAGAAAGAGGGAGACCCCTCTATATTTCAAAGCTAGGAGAAGTGTGAGAATAAAAACGGGCAAGCCACAGCCTCCATCCACCAGCCCAATCACTATAGAGGATGCCCCTACTTCGCCCAAGGAGAGGTCCCCCTCAAAGATATCAGTCACCTATGAGAGGGGGAGCCCGAAGAAAACTACTTGGAAGGATAGGTTGGACCAGTTGGCCTCAAAAGCCCGGCTACAAGATGCTGAGGATGCTCTACAGGAAACCTTAGCCCGGCTTAAGGAGACCGAGAGGATGGAAGGAGAAGCACCCTCATCACCACCGAGGGAGGGCGAAGTAGAGCCACCAAAAGAAGTAGAGAAAGAGCATATTCCAGAGCCTAGCCCTCAGCCAAGTCTGAGTTCATATTACAACTTCTTAGAGGCTGGCAAAATTATACCTCAGAAATTCACTGTACCACTGTTCTTTGCATTGGAGGAAGAGCGAGTACGAACCCACATGTGGATGAAAATAGCCAAATCAAAAGGTGTGGCAAACATAGGCCCCTTGGAGGAACAACTCAAGGAGGCTAGAAAGGAATTGGCTATGGCTAAACACGTGGCAAATTGCCAGCGGGTGTTCCTACAGGAAGAAAACGAAAAACTTAGACTGCAGTTACAAGAGCTGAGGAGAGGAACAGGCACACCCTCAGGGGACAGCACAGCAGAACAGCAAGGCAAAAAGGAACTGCAAACCGGTCTTGGGGAGCCAACCTTGCATCTACAGGAAGCAGAACAGCAAGCACAAATTGAGGTGCAAGCTCTCAGACAACAGCTGCAGCAGAAAGAGGCACAATTGGCCTGCATGGCCAGTTGGGCCATGCTATACAATGCAGACAGCCGGCCAAATCCTATGGCCTGTACCTGAAAGACCAATGGCTGCAATTTCAAATCAATACCTTGGCGCAAAGGGGTATCTCCCAGCTCCAAGACCCGCAGCAATTCACTGAATTATGCAGTACCAGCTCATCAGAGGATAAGGCCAAATTAGCAGAGTTCTACCTCCATAATTTGGCCCTGCCTAATGTAATTTCATGGGATCCCAATACGGCCTTAGGAGATATGCAATTAATGGCATTTGCCTCATGGTTGAACCATGAGGACAAAAGAGCAGCAGAAGCCAAAGCGGTCATGAACCGAGAGCTGAATGAGCCATTGCTAATTAGAGCAGAACCAGGGGATCCAGTTGCACTAATCTCGGCACACCAACACTTGTCCACCGACCCTCAAGCTTCATTGAGATATATGGATCAGCAGGCCCAGGCCATAGCGCATTTTGAGGACATGGAGAGACTGTTAGGAGACAACTCTATCCAAGCTTGCACCCGCCGATGGAATACATTGGCCCACAGTCTGAAAATCAGAGAGTATCATACCCCAACTCGGATGAGGGAATCTCTAGTACGGGTGGCCCTTTATAAGAAATCCATGCAAAACCTCCAGGCCATCTGGATTGGCCTCAAGCTAAGCCCACCACTGCTGTTAGGATTGATGGAAGGCAGCACAGAGAAAGATGATAATGAACAGTGGGAAGAGGTGAACAGAAAGGCTGGGTTCCATATCAGCAAGGAGGACACTACTACAGAGGCTTGGGATGTAAGGGTGGCAGTAAAGGCAATGAAGGATGAGGAGCTGGATTAGTTGCTCAAGGATGAGCAAATATTTTAGCTAGGGGGTGATGATGAGCCCCAAATTTGCTAACATTTTGGGCTCATTTGGCCTCACTACCCTTGCTCAACCCTTCATTTTTCATGACTTATGCATCATTTTTTAGTATATTTATGTTATTTGTACGAATGAAGGGCAGTCACTATTCCTAGGTGGCTAATACATGTTTATTTCAGGTTTTTTGACATTAAATGGAGCAAAACCACACAGATGAAGGCAAGGAGACAGCCAAGGTGGCATTGAGGTTTTGTAGGAAGGTTGTCCACGGCATTGAATGGCCTTCCTCGTGATCTCCACCCACAACTCTGAGCTCCAACAGCTATCACCACCGAGCTAGAAGGCAGCCAACGGATTCTAAGGGAACATCAATTTACTTTTAGTTGGTCAGCCAAGCCCCACTAATTTAAGAGGCCAGCTTGGCCCTCATAATGTATAAATATTGAGGCTGTAGCCTTCGAGAAAAGACTTTTGAAACTTTGTTGCAGATTCTGAATTACGAGCTATAGCCCTGTTTTGCTCTTTGTAAGCCATTTTTGGCATGTTATCAGACTTTTGACTATTATCTTTTAATGAATAAGCAAGCAGATTTGAGGCAGCTCTGAGTTCTTAAAGGAGCTTAAGCTCTCAGGGTTGGGCCCAACCTGAGAGCCTAAGGCTTCCTTCCTTTGTATTGTTACCTTCTTTCTTTCAGCATTATATTTCTTTTCCCTTACATGCACTTGGAAACACAATTTGTTGATTCGAATTTCTTGGTGTGGTTACATAGGTTAGTGTTATGAACAAAGTTGCTTCAGTAGTTTAGATTAGATTAGGGAGATTGAAGTTAATCTGAGTTCCAAAAAGGGTTGAAGGCACACTCACTTTCACCTCTGTTTGGGGACTGGGAGTGCAGACCGTGCCAACTACCAAAAACACAGTTTTACATGTTCATGCAAGCTTTAACGTAATATTTCCGTTTGTAGAAGTGTCCATGCATTTAGATATTGAGCAATAACTCTTTGTTTCAGCACCATGCACGATTTTCCATTAAAAACGACATTGCTATTCTTTGGTTTCTAATAAAACAGTTAGAGTAGGTTGATGACATTTCGGTTATACGCAAGACATGGGTGATTTGTTTCATTTACACTGCACAGCACCACTCCATCGTTTCCTTATCCTTCTAAGCCATGCCTAGTCCATCTACTTATCTCCCAGTTAGATCATTTGCCTCCCAACTCTTCTATCATCCATGTTGGTTTATCTTTTCGGCCTTCCATTGCCTCTACCCTCCTCTAGACCAACCAGCTTTACACACCCCCTCTCCATCTCATCTCTCTGTCCATAAGCCATCACAAGCTCCCCTCCTACCTCCCTATCCACCCATACAGCTCATTCACTCATCCATCACCCAAAACTCCGATTGCAGAACATCCTTTAGAAATTACGGGACTTCTTGTAGAAATCCTGAACTTCCTGTAGAACCCCCTGCAGACATCCTGTAGAAGCTTGCAACCACGTTTGCCAGGCATCTAAACTTTGTGAACTTCTGTGGAATGAAGTTAGGGATCCCTTGGACCCTCTCAGAGTCCTCCTGACCTTTTCCAAGCCTTCCTCCCCTTGATCTACCCCTGCACAATCAAGATCCAGTAAGAAGCACAGTCATAATAACTCCAACAACTTGAGCAAAAATACAAAAACATGTTATCTTCAGATGAAAGTAGCTTAGACACATGCATCTCATCTCAATAGAAGTAATGGCATCACTTTTAGAAGTTGCATTCCCACCATTGCATCATAAGGATTAAGCTGGTAGAATTAGGGTTTACTAGGGTTTCCATGTTTTGTTGGCTTTCAGTTCATTCTTGTAGAGTAGGTTAATTCCCTTTGAGATAGCTTTCGTTCATCACTTAAAAAGCTTCTTCTGAGAACATATAGAAGTTGGCTTGAGCCCTAGCGGACTTGTTCCAGCTGACCAAGTGACAGCTGCAACAAGAGCTAGTACTTGTGCATACAGCACCGTCGCTTCCAAGTTTGTTACGAACTACCGGGTTGATAAAATTAGAGAAGGAAGCTCCAGGAGTTGTAGCATTATTGGTACAATACTGGAGCCCACCACCTGTCGAGTGTTTAAGCTAGACTAATTGAAGAAGTTTGTAAGACTGCTATGATTTGTTAGCAGCAAAAATTTCTTTCCCAGTAGGTAATGTCGCCACATTTTAAGTGCATGTACTACTTCTGTCAATTCGAGGTCATAAGCTGAATATCATTGTTCATACTCCTTCAACTTTCGAGATTCATAAGCAATCACTTTTCCTTCCTATGTCAACACTCCACCAACACCCTCTTTCCTTGCATCTGTGCAAACCATGAAATACTTTTCCGGATCTGTTACTTTTAACACTGGTGCGGTGGTGAGCAGATGCTTTAGTTTTTCAATACTTTGCTGACACTCGGTTGTCCATTGCAAAGCGCATCCATTTTTCTATAAGGAGGTCATTGGAAAGGTGATCCTTGAAAATCCCTTAATGAATCTACGATAGTATCCATCTAATCCAAAGAATGATCTAATATCAACGACATTTTTCGGGGTTCTTCATTCCATGATTGTTTTGATCTTTTCCGGGTCTATTGCAATGCCATCTGCTGATACAATGTGACCCAAGTACTGGATTTAATCTTTGAAAAAGTCACACTTGTTGAATTTAGCATACAACTGATTTTCCCTTAATGTTTGCAATACTATTTTCAGATGTTCTTTATGCTCCTCCTGGTTCTTAGAGTATATTAAAATATCATCTATGAAAATCAGCACAAATTTATTCAGGTAAGGCTAGAAAACACCATGCATCAGGCTCATAAATGTGGATGGGGCATTTGTGAGGCCAAATGGAAATACCACAAACTCGTAATGACCATAGTGAGTATGGAATTTTGTTTTGTAAATATATTCATCTTTTATTCTTATATGATGGTAACGCGATCTTAGATCGATTTTCAAGAATACCTTAGCTCCCTACACCTGATCGAATAGATCATCGATACATGGTAAAGGATACTTATTCTTGATGGTTAGTAGGTTTAATTGTTGATAATCGATGCATAATATTAGGGTCCCATCATTTTTCTATATGAATAATACAGGGTCTCCCCAAGGGGACACGCTAGGACGGATGTACTTTTTATCTAAAAGTTCTTGAAGCTGCATTTTGAGTTCTTTTAACTCAGGTATGTTCATGCGATAAGGGGCTCTGGATATAGGGGTTGCACCCAGAATTAACTCAATAGTGAAATCAATATCCCGCTTTGGTGGTAAACCTAGAATGGATTCTGGAAATACATCCACAAATTCCTGAATGGCAAGAATATTTTTCAGTGAAGTCATCTTATTTTTAGTGTGTGTAAATCCCATCTGAACAACATATATTTGACAGCCTTTTCTAATACATTTTCCTAACTGATTAGCAGTAATAGGACGTAACTTGGTGTTGGTTTCTATTCCTTGGAGTTCCTTCCTTTGACCTGATTCTGAAATAAAACTTACAGTTTTCTGTTTATAGTCTACTAGGGACCAACATTTTTCCAACCAGTCCATCCCAATTAAAATATCATAAGAACCTAAAGGAAATATATTAAGTTCAACATAAATATGCTGCCCTGAAATGGTTATGGGACAATGTTCTATCTTTGCATTAACCCTTCTTTTTGTCCTAGTGGGTAATTGAACTAGCCAAGGTTTTGAAAATTTTCTGCTCGATAGTTGACACTTTTCTACCACTTTAGGACTGACATAGCTTAAGCTAGCACCTAGATCAAATAAAACATAGACAGGTTGCTTAACAATCATACCTTCACATTCAATCATTATGGGTTGGAATTTGGCCTGATGATCATCCAAGGCAGCGTTAATTCTGGGTATGTTCCTTGCTACTTCCCCAACTATGGATGCTTCTTGCATATTCAATAATTGTTCTATTCTAGCCCGATGCGGACAATTTTTGTAATAATGGGGTTCTTTGCATCCCTAGCATTGTAGCGGCGGTTTTGATTTTTGATCATTGACAGATTTAGTGACTCCCTCTGCTGGTTTGTTCTCAAAATATGCAGTTTTGTGCTGATTCCTGGCTAGAAACTTGCTGAAAGTCCTTTGTTGTGCATTCCTTTTGTTAAAACATTTTGGGTGTCTATTTGGAATCAGACTTCTACCCTTCTTGTTCAACCCCCCTTTTGGTCCTTCATTCTTCTGTTTCATTTGCTGATAACAAATGTGGGCTTTCCACACAACATCGTCCATTGTCTTGGGGTAGTCAAATTCGAGTTTTGCCTTCATAAAGTTTGGTAAACTGCTGATGAAACGCTGAATTTTTGTATTTTCCTCTTGCATGTAAGGCACATAGCGTAGTAAGGCTTTGAATCTGGCCATGTATTCATCCATGGTTAAGGTCTCCAATTTTAACTCGTGGAATTCCTTCTCTTTTTCATCATAATAGCTGTCGATTAGATACTTGTCCTTAAAATGTTTTTGAAACTCATTCCACGTAACTTGCTCTTCGTCAATTTTTCTTACCATCTTGATTTCCTCCCACTAGAGTTGCTTTTCCCCTTAGTTGATAAATTTCCAATCGTGCCTTCAGTTTGTCAGTGTACTCATAAATCTGAAAGTGCTTGCCCATATCGATTAACCAGGCCTCCACTGCCTCTTCAGATTCTCCCTCAAAGAGTGAGGGTTTAATTTTTTTTAAATTCTCCTTCTAGTTCTGAGTTTTGTCTTTTGGGTTTACACTGGTCGGAGACATTGTCTCAACGTCCCTCTTCATCTTCCCTATGCTTTTCAGCTGACTCAACATGTTCTTCTCCATGCTGAGCGGTCGGGGTCTTTTCCTGGTCTTCTGCACTGGGGTCTGGATGGCACTGATTCTGTCGATTGGACAGACTTCTTAGAATTGTCTCATGTTCTAAACGCATTCGTTCATTAGCTGTTATTAAATTGGTCATTTCTACAAGCAACTGTTGCACAGTTTCGAGTAACATTGCATTAGCTTGCCAGGATTCTTCGCCCAGTTGTATCCAAATATCCATATTAGTATTCACATAAATTGTTTCAGGAAATTCAAGTGGTCCAGAATTCCTTTGCCATAATCATAATATATATACAATTTCTTAATAATATTATCTATGTAATAATCATAATATTTTTAATTATTTCACTTTACTCATATTCATCAAATTTTCCATAACAATATTAACCAACTTAACTTCTATAATATTTTCCTTAATCTAAATGTAAAAATCATTAATTATTTGATTTTACACATATTCACCAAATTTACCATAAAAATATTAACAAAAGTAACTTACATAATATCTTAATTAATCTACCTAGTAGAGCCAATTAATCTACCCGATACAAGAAACCCAATCATTATTTGAAAACTCAAACTCGGTATTTCTATATTTTTATGAGAAACTAACCCAGCGTTTTCACCAAATTACTATTTAAAAAGATTTAAGGTTTTTCCACAATATTTCCACACAGGCACGTAGTTGGGCTTGCTTGACAATCATAATAACCTAGCAAAGTAACCTCTTATACAAGTCCAAACACTTCCTCGCTTTGAGAAATGAAACCCAGTATTCTCGGAGAAAATAACTACGTAATGGGGTAACCTGGAAATATGAAACAAGTAACTCACCCATAGTTCCAGAAGCGTCGCTCCCTCCATAAAATGTAACATGCGGCTAACATTTCTGGCAGTCTTAGCACAAAAAATGACATTAAAGCTATTTCTCTATGTAGTTAAAAACCCTCCAATTTCTTCCCGTACTACGAACATGTACTATTTATACTGGCTAGGGTTAGCTTCAACTATTCACATTAAGTTAAATGCACCGACGCCTTCCATATCCACAAGGCTTTAAAAATGGTTTTGTGTGGGCGAGGCGAATTTATAACCGCAGGTCATAAATTATGTATATGGATTTTCTATTCATGAAGTAGCCTCAAAAAACCAAGCCAGTGTAATATAAGTAATCCATTTGCGGGGGAGGCACATGCAACCACTCTGACTTATTGCAATTGAATTCAGATGTCTGCATGTGGTTGATATGGAAAAAGGAAAAGAAAGCGTGCAATAAAAGCATTCCGAGAGTTATATTGGCCACAACGCTTGCTCCCGGCTCCACCGTCTGCGCTGCCTGCTTTTAAAAAGACCGTTAGCTGCCGACGTCAATTTTTGGCCCGCTGAAACGTGGGTCTTGATGAGCTACTTCTCCCTTAAAATTCCAAATTCTAATATTTAATTTAAAGAGTAGTTTAATGAGGTTTTTTTTTTTTAAATAATGGAAAATTTAGATAATTTTCATAAATTTTGGAGGAAATCTTTTGGAAATTTAGGTTTTATATATTAAAATTGAAAATTTAAATCCCCGTAGCTTGAAAAAATTCTAAACATATTCCCAAAAAATAGGCTAAATTCTAGCGCCGTAGACAAAGCCTTATTTAATAGAGGCTCTTTGTGGCCTTAATTTAATTTCTAAAGCATAGGTACCTCGTACAAAGTCCACGCTTCGCCGCATTAAATTAGTGGCTTAGAATTTGTGTAAAATGTTAAATTAGCTGGCTTACTGTTTATATTATACAGCATCAACAGTGCAGCATTTAGAATAATCAATAATTCATATAGTGTTTCTATTACGATACAATGTGTGTTTGCCGTGGAAGTACAATATGTGCACTTAATTTAATTTCTAAAGCATAGGTACCTCGTAGAAAGTCCACGCTTCATCACATTGAGGCATCGGGGAAGCAGGACATTGAAAGCTGGCTTACTGTTTATATTATACAACATCAACAGTGCAGCATTTAGAATAATCAATAATTCATAGATACTACAACTAGTAAGTGTTTCTATTACGAGCGTGTCTAATACGATCAATTTAGTATACAGCCTCAACAGTGCAGCTTTTAGAATAATTAATAATTCATAGATACTTTTAAAGGGGAGCGAAAACTTAGAACAAGCTCATTTCTGGTTTAATTCACTGAACGGTATATATATATCAAACATTTAACATAGTCTTATTATGAGACTGGAATCTGGATCTGGAATCTGGATGGGGAGGTTATCATTAAATCTTCTCAACTATCTAGGATATCTTCCATCTTAAACACAACTGTGTAAGAAAGTGCAAAATTATATTTAATTTATATTGTATTTAAAAAAAATTGGTTTGGTTTAATATATATGCCATATATAATATGATATAGATTATTTCATATTTTTATTTAAATTTTAGATAATTTAATTTTTTAAGAAAAGAAAAAAGTTAATATTAATATAATTAAAAACTAATATAAAGTAGAATTTAGTCACTACCATCATTTATAAAAATCTACAGATTTAGTAAACTACCATCACAAAGATGAAACATAGCAATTTTAATGTCCAATGATGAAACATAGCAATTTTAATGTCCAATGTAAATAGCTTAGTCTTCAAAGAAAACTTGAACACTCAAAAAAGTTGTCACTCTATCATCATCTAATAAATGAATAGTTATTTACATAGTATCATGTAAAAAAAATATTTCGTATAACATAAAATGAATAGGTGATTATGAAGATAAAAGTTTGGGAGAGTGTAATGTTTTGGATAAACAAATATTTTTCTTAGCATATATTGCATAAGAGGATTTTTGTCAAGTATCTTGTTGAAACAACTTTCTTGCCACAAGTCATAAAGGACAAAACTTTTTGTCATAGAAAAAATGTATTCATGTGAAATGTCTTGAAGTAAATATTTTTTATATTTTTTTTTAATGAAAGTTGCAACAAAAAGATTTAATGATGGGAAATTTTTCTCACAGAAAGACAAAAAAAAAATTATGAAAAAAGAAAAATTATGGTTAACAATGTATGACATGAAGTTAAACATTCAAAATGTGATTGATTTAAAGAGATGGAAATATCTTGGACATGTATCACATTGTGGAGAAGGGAAAATTGAGGTGATGTGGGGTTTTACAATTAAATTTCTTTAAGCTCAAAACATCATAAAGGAAGAAATTTTTTGAATTTTTTGAAAGATGAAAACAAAAGGCTAAGTTTAAATATATATATATATATATATATATATATATATATATATATATATATATATATATATATATTTTTTCAAACTTCTCTCTTGTCACAAAGTTGAGATAGTTGAGAAAACATGACATAAAAATTTTGGTCCATGCAATACATGGCAAGGAAGAATTTTTTTCCCAAATACAATATGTCATATGAAAAATAAGATGAGATGCAATATATTACAATAATGCAAATTTCCGAAAAAAAATAGACACCAAGAATTATTTTCCAAGATACAATATGTGACATGAAAAATAAGATGTGATACAATATATTACAAAAACGTGAATTTCCAAAAAAGTGAAATGTTTTGCTTCTCTCCAATGGCTTTCGAGATGTATTGCCATAAATTGACTTAACACACTAACACAGTATGTTAAATCGGGTTTGGTTGTAGTAAGCTAATTCAAACTTCCCACCAATTTTATATACAATGTATCATCTACCTCCTTTGAGTCATCATCATTATGCAGTTTCACATTCTGTTGCATTAGAACAAAAGAATATTTGCACTAATCTATAATAAACCTTTTTACTTATGTGACATAGTTACCCTGAGTAACAAAAGTCTGGCCTGCATCTCTCCAAACTTCAAGACCTAAATAGTAATGTAACTCACCAAGATATTTCATTTCAAATATTTGTGACATTTGCACCTTAATTTCATCAATCAGTATGACTGTCATGTAATAATTAATTCATCAACATACAAATAAATAAGTGTTACATGCACCTTTTCATCAAACTTGGTCTATGACTCCTCATAAAACCCCGTTGAAGAAAGAATGAATCAGCCTTCTCATACCATGACCTATGTGCCTTCTTTAGCCCATACAAGACTTTCTTTAATCTGCAAACAAAATGTTCCTACCCCTTTTTCACAAACCCTTCAAGTTGTGTCAAATACACCTCCTCCTTTAAATCACCATTGAAAAAAGCATATTTTACATCTAATTGGTGTAAATTTCAATGGTACTTTGTAGCTAATGCAATTAACAATCTAATAGTATTTAATTTAGCTACAGGTCCAAATGTTTCTGCATAATCAATACCCTCCTTTTGTAAGTACCCTTTTGCCACCAATATAGCTTTATATTTATCTATACTACCATCTACTTTAAACTTGGGTTTGTACAATCATTTATATGCTATGGGCCCTTTTCCTTTAGGCAATTCAGTCAATTCCTAAGTTTTATTTTTAACCATAGAGTCATACTCTTCCTCCATTTCTTTTCTCCAATATTCATGTTCATTAGCTTCATAAAAACGCATTGGTTCTATGTCATTCAAAACACCAATCATGATAGCGTAGTCCTGATACCTTTCAAGTAGGCAAATCTATTGAGTGGATTAACTTCGTGCCTCACTATTTTCACCATTATTCTCTGAAATTACTTCTCCACTTTTGATTGGGCTCTAATTGTTGGTGATGTCCATATCACTGGATTCTTCCTTAGGATTTTTTTTCTCCCTATCTTCTACTTTATTGTGTTCAACTTCAAGAAGAATGTGCCATGTTTCATAGTTGTTATCCATGTTGCCTTCATCTGCCTACTCATGGAAAATTACATCTCTACCTGCAAACACTTTGTGACTAGAGGGATCAAACATTTTATAAGATTTAAATTCTAAACAGAATCCTACAAAAATACATTTGATACTTTTGGCATCAAGTTTCTTTCCATTCTCCTTCGAAATATGTGCAAAAGCCTTACACCCAAATATCCTCAAATGGTGAACTGCTAGTTTAACACCATACAAGGCTTCAAATGGGGTCTTGAAATCAGGATACCTTGTTGGAATTCTATTATTTAAATAAATAATAGTACTAATGGCTTCTGCCCAAAAAGAATTTGAGAGGTTCTTACCTTTTATCATACTTCGTGCACACTCTACCAATGTCATGTTTTTCCTTTCTTCAACACCGTTATGTTGTGGAGTGTCGGGTACTATGAAGTGCTACACTATTCCATGATCATTGCAATACTTAACGAATTTCCCCATTCTGTATTCTCCCCCTTTACTTGAATAGAGGATATTTATAAACTTCCATGTCTACTTCTCTTCCATGTTTTGAATTATTTGAAATACTAAAAAAAATCACTCTTTTTCCTAAGGAAGTACACCCAAGTGTACCTTGTGTAATCATTAATAACAATAGAAAATAATAGGCACCTCGTAGGGATCTGCTCTACATAGGTCCACAAACATCAGAATGCACAAGTTCTAATACATCTCTTTTTCTCCTATCAGAATTAGAGGGGAATTCATCTCTGTGATTTTTTCCTAATGCACAACCGTTACAAGCAGCGTAGTCATTCTTTAACATAGGGAGTCCTTCAAATATATTTTGTTTATGCAGCAATAATAAATTATGCTAATTGATGTGACCATACCTTTGATGCCAAAGAATTTCTATTGGCATAGTTGTAGAAGTCAGTGCTTGATGACTTTTGCTAGTGACATCAAGCTTGTACAAGCCTTCAACTTTGACCCTTGAAGCAACAGGTTTGTAGTGATCCAACAATTCTTTCACTATGCAATGTGTTTTGAAGAATTCAACCTTCATATTATGATATATAATTGTAGACACATAGATCATTTTTTTCTTCATCACAAGCACATACATAACGTTATGAATGTGCATGAAACTACCATTTGGTAAGATCACTAGAATATCCCCATATTCCATGATTTGATGTGCACGATCATCACCAAGATAGATGCTACCACCATATCTTATTTCCTTGAAGTTTTTATACCAGTCCTTATTTCATGTCATATGGATCGAAGCTCCAAGGTCCACAAACCAAGCGTTAACATCATCCATTTTAGTAGAAAATGCAGCATTAGACATAAATAACTTAAGATTTTTTAGATCAGAATTCAGGCCTTCTCCTACAAAATGACCTGAATGTCTTTTATGTTTATTATGCCTAGATTCATCACTTTTTATTCTTATAATAGTCTCTGACTAGATACCCACTTCTACCATAGTAAAAAAATTTCATCCTAGAGTCATTTTTAATAGATGGCATACCTTGATTTGATTTCGGAAATGGCCTTTTTTGAAATGAGATTCAATCTTTACTCACTCTTCCTTGTTTCCCTTTGAAGAATTTCTTCTTCGCCACAAGTACCAAATATGGATTTTGAGGCTTCAAGTTATTGTGCCTCTCTTCTTCCTACAATAGTATACCTGTCAATTCCTCAAATTTTGGCACTTTCTCCCTTGCTGCAAGACCTATAATGAACATCTGATAGTCCTCTGACATTCCATTTAATGTAATTGTCACAATATCAGTAGCAGGTATTGATTCTCCTATATCTCCCATCTTATCTTTCAAATATTTAATTATGGAAATAAAGGCACTAACAAATTCATTCTCTTCCATCTTAATATACATGATCTTACTCTTAAAAAACATGACTCGATTTGTGTTATTAGTTTCATACAACTCCTTCAATGCATTCTAGGTTGCATTAGAGGTTTGATAGCAATGAATGTAAGGGCTCACATTATATTTCACAAACATTCTTAATTATACCTTTTCTTTGTTCTCCTGTTTCTCCTAGTGCTAAATTGATGTGGTTGTCGAGCCTACAACAGGTTTCACTTCTTCTCCCTTCGTGATGGTCCAAGTGCCATAACCTTCCAACAGTGTTTGCAGCTTGAATTTCCAATTAACATAATTGGATCCATCCAATTTATTGGCCTCATTCAAGTATGTTTCTACAAGTGGAGTAGTCATCTTGAAAAAATATCCCAATATCCAATATCACTCATCTTCTTACTTCATGAGCACCACTAATAGCTCCATGAATCCCTAATCGATAGATACATGGTTCCAACAATGGCCAGGCTCTGCAACTTCAAACAAAAAGAAAAATTAATCTCAACCAATTTATAAATTCTATAAAAAATGGATCTACAAAAAATCTGCACTTTTCCTTAAAAGAACCTGTGCAAATCTTCTCACTTTTTCTTAAGAAAAGATGTGCAACCTACTAAATTTTTGCACTGTATAATTGACTGAGGGTGCACAAGTTGAATTTGACCTTTATTTGCCTAAAAAATCCCAACTCAGCTCACCTCCACTGGTCCACACCAAGATCCACTATGCTCCAGATAGTGACTGGATCCTCAAACAAACAATGCAGCCTTCCAATGTGATCACACTGCTCCACTCATAAATATGGTAGATCTTGACTCTGCCAATAAATCTTTCCACTCGCACTCACTAATAGAGGAGGATCCATGCTCATTAGTCTCTCTTAGCCACAAATGCTCACCATGTCAATCTCATCCACATGGGCTCAACTCAACCCTGACCCTCTAATACCAACTAAAAAATAATAGGAAGACAAATCAAAATTGTGAATGAAACCCGCAACACTCAGGTGAGGAGCACCTGAGGCTACCACAACACTGCATTCATTGATTAGATAAATCAATCATACACAAATATAATGGTTACATTTTTCCGGGAGATCACAACAATCTCCTAGAAAATAGGATCTAAATCTAAACTTAGAAAACAATCAAAACAACCTTTCTCCTTTATTTCTAGTTTTTATACATATTAATATTAGTAATATACAAAGGGCATCATTTAGTGAACTTATGTCATAGCACATTAGTTTGTGAGATATAAAAAATAGTAGATATTAAAAAATATCATACTTAAATACAATTTTTAAAATCCCTATTTTTACTAGATATCATAGGTATCCATTTTTTATGGAATTTTTAATACCCTATTTATTATTACCTTAATATAGAAACATGATGGAACTCTTATATGCCTAGTATAATTACTAATATAATTGTATATTTGTAATATTGTCCATCTATACATTATTGATGAAGATCTATTTTATCATTTTAAACTATTATTTAAATGACATACATTATTAATATATCTTCAACATTATTCTAAAATGTAATACGCCACCTTACCTTATAATATAGATTAAACACAAATACATTTTATTGAATTACATTTAATTATAACTAATATCATTAATCATGTGCGTATATTTTGAAAGACTTATATATTAACTATTATAGATTGATATTAATCATGGGTTTACAAAGTGCGAAGAGGAATCAAATCTCTTGATATGCAAATCTCTTTTAGAATGCAATATTAAATAATAATAAAATTGCACCTCAAGAGATTTTGTCCCTCACACACACACACACACACACACACATATATATATATATATATTGTTGAAATTTGTAACTAGGTTTGGTCTTCACAAATGTATTTGAGATTTACTTATCAAAAGAATGAAGAAAATATTTTTATTATTATTTCTATGACTTATTAAATCATGGGTTTCATGCTTAGGTCTTCATGTTTTAGGTCAAATTCCCCATTCAGTACTTATAGGATTTATTATGAGTCATTAGAGTCATTGTCCATCTAAAGAGACCCTTCTTGGGCTTTCGAATCATGTAAAAAGAATTGTTTTTGAGTCAAAAAATGAATTTAGTATCCTCCACACCAAGTCAGCCTCAAGACAAATAATTCGACCTCATTGGAAGGTTATATATACAAGGTAGTTCGAATTCTTTTGGATCATCTCAATCTCTCACACATAGTTTGATCTCTAAAGATGGAAGCTAGGAAGTGCGAAGTTGGTAAAGGGATAGAAGAAGAGTTGGAAAGAAGTTTGAGTTTCTAGAGGAAGATAGAAGACCTCAAGATCAAAATTTTGGGACAAATCTCACTCAATTCTGAGGTGTATCAAGGGAGATTGAAGTTTTCCAAGTTTGGTCGAAGCTCAAAGATTGATTAGGAGGAAGAGAAAATGGTAGACAAACAACAAGCCAGGTCAGAAGAAACCATCATAGAGTACAAGATTTTACAATTGAAAGGTAATACTATCCCCAGAGGTTTGGTTCCCTTGGAAATATTGTTCAACTCAAATGATACAACTGCCAAGCTAACTGAGCAAGAATTTGAAGAATGGGTGGATGACTACAATATTGGTTCAGATCAGGATCACCAGATAATTAAGTTGGCCAAAGAAGTTCCCAAGGAATACAAACAAAAGTACCTAGACCTTTTTAAGCAGTTTATGGATGTTTTTTCTTGGTCTTATGATGATTTAAAAACATTTGATACTAATATAATCCAACATAAATGTCCTTTGAAGAGCGGGGTGAAACCATACAAACAAAAGCTTAGGCAGATTAACCCCTCTTACTTCCATCAATTGAGAAAGAGGTGAGGAAGTTCATATAAGATAAAGTTATCATACCTCTAAGGTATTTAGACTGGGTGCGAAATCTAGTTCCTTTCAGGAAGAAGAACGGGGAAATAAGTTTGTGTCTCAACTTTAGGAATCTGAGCAAGCCCTCACTAAAGGATAATTTCCCTCTACCTCAAATGAACTACATTATGCAAAAGGTGATGGGATCTGCTCATATATTTATGATGGATGGTTTTTTTGGATACAATCAAGTAGTTGTGCATCATGAGGATTGAAAGAAAATTGCTTTCACCACATCTTGGGGAACATTTATGTATGCCTGAATAGCCTTTGGCCTCATTAATGTAGAAGAAACTTTGCAGAGAGCAATGGATATGGCGTGTATGGAATAACAAGATAAGTTTGTGGTAATTTATGTAGATGACATCACTATTTTTTTAAAAATAGATGAGGAGCACATCGAACATCTATGACTCACTTTTGAGAAATGCAAAAAATATGGTCTGTCTTTAAATCCTAAGAAGTCTCAATTTGCTTTAAGTGAGGTAAAGTTGTTAAGGAACATCGTGGAAAAATAGGGGGTGAAGATAGATCATAAAACGGTGGAATTCATCAACAATAACTCACTATCGAGAAATAATAAATAAATCCAGACTTTCTTGGGCAAAATAAACTTTTTGAGGAGGTTCATACCCAATTATGCTAAGATAATTAAAGAAATTGTGGGGATGTTGAAGAAGGATAGGGAGGTAAAATGGACTGAAGAATCTCGGGAGTCATTATCTAGAATAAAAAGGGCCTTTGTGGAAGCTCCTGTATTAGTCATCCCTTACTACCTAAAACCATTTTTCATTCTCTTTTGTTTCTCCTCATATAGTGGTTGTTGTCTTATTGCAGAAGAATAATGAAGGACATGAGCAACCAATAGTGTTTTTCATCCAGGTGCTACGGGATGCTAATTTAAAGTATAACATCCTAGAGAAGCAAGCTTATGCATTGGTCAACGCCCCGAAGACCTTCAAAATATATTTCCTGCAATCAAGCATAAAAGACATTCTAGTATAAGGAGACAGTGAGGGAAAAAGAGGCAAATGGATTGCTAAAATCCAATAATACAACATGTAGATCAAACCCACGAAGTTGATCAAGCGGCATGGATTAGCTAAAATGCTGTCTAAATCGAATTGTCAAGCTTTGGGTATAAATTTGTTGACATATGAAGGATAAATCCAAAGAGAAGAGGAACATAATAAGGTTAAGACCGCAACACAAAAAATCCAAATGAATCACCTTGTGTCTAACCAGTATAAACATATAATCCACTATTTACTTGGTCTCAGTTGTCCAGTCAATTTTGATAAGCTTAAATAAAGAGATTTGAGGTTACAAGCCCAGGAGTTTGTCATTTTAAATGGCCAACTGTATTGGAAAGACCCAGTGGGGATTTTGCTTTTATGCCTGGTTGAAGAAGAGATTCATAAAGTGATGGAGTTCCATAATTGTGTCTGTGGGGGGGATTATAGTTGGAGAGCTACAACCCATAAACTTCTCAAAGTAGGTTTCTATTGTCCCAAGCTATTTGGTGAGGTACATGCATATGTTCAGACTTGTGAGAAGTGCCAAATCTTTGTTGAAAGGCGGAAATTAACAGCTTTTCCTTTAATCCTAGTTTTTGTTGAAGAACCTTTCAAACAATGGGGTTTAGACTTCTTTGGGGAAATACACCCTCCCTCTAGTAGTCATCTTAAGTGGATTCTTGCAGCCACTGATTACTTCAATAAGTGGATTGAAGCAGTCCCATCTAGGAATGCAACTGATGTTGTGGTTATCAAATTCATGGAGGAGAATATCCTTGCTAGGTTTGGTTGCCCGAGGAAGATAATCACTGATAATGCTCAAGTATTTAAATCCTCCAAGTTTCTGAGCTTTTACCAGAAGTATAACATCATTACAGGCCACTCCACTAGCTACTATCCATAGGGAAATGGATTGACTGAATCATCACATAAAACCTTAGTAAGGATTATTATGAAGACAATATCATAAAATCAGAAAAACTAGTATTCACAACTGAAGTTTTTTTTATTGGAAAATAGAATTACTACCAGTAGGTCAACTGGGAAATCCCCTTTTGAATTAGTATATGGGAAAGATGAAATTTTCCCCCTACAACTAGCAATGCCAGTGGAAAAAATTATATAGGATGTGGATGAAGAGCCAAATTATCTAACCAGGAGGATCAATCAGGTGGTAGAAGTTCAATAAACTAGGGGGGAGGTGACTAAGAATCTAATTCAATATTAGGAAAAGATGAAGGCCTCATTTGACAGAAAAGAAAAAGACAGAAACTTAGAGCCAGTGGATTTGGTGCTCAGTTGGGATCTCAGACGAGAAGATAAAGGAAAACATGGAAAATTTGATCCCTTATGGTTTGGAAATTTCAATATTGTTGAGGCAAAGGGGAACAACACTTTCTTGTTAGAAAAATTGGATGGTGAAGCATTGAAATGCCTGTGAATGGTAAATTTCTCAAGCTTTACTTCTGTCGCTAAATAGGTCCATTTTCACCCACTATACATACCGGTGAGCCATTGTAGATACCAGTAATTATATAAGTTTTTGATGTTTCTATTTTTGTTTGTATATACTTGAATAAGATGAATCCATGCCCAATGGATAGAAGGCTATTGTCTACAGGTTCTCATCACCTTTCTAGCAAGGCACTGTCCCCAATTGTAGCCAATGTTGTCATCTATTGTACTTTTTTCGAATTGTGCCAAATGATGTCAATTGTTGGCCCAAAAAGGGGAGCCAAAGTGCAAAAGGCCAAAGGGAGAACAAATATCAGAGGTCGAAAGCTCAAGGAGGAGGCAAAAACCAAAGCTTAAATTTTAAAGCCAAGAGGAAATCCCAGATTTAAAGATGAGCACTGCAGTTTGGGATGAGATCACATCAGAGCTCGATATCAGGGAGAATGGTAGGAAGACATATCGGAGCTTAGTGGCATCAAAATCATTTTAAATCTCCTTTTGAAAGTTTCCAATGAGAGGGGCTTTGATATTAGCTGGCACCGTGTCACAAAGACCTCAAAGGACCAAGGGAACAGAGTTAGGTGGAGCCCCCCAGTGCTAAGAATAAATATTAGGGATTGAAAGTATTGGAACTCCATAAAAAGTTCCGATGAAGGGGGATTCCAATATAGATTGACACATGGTCATGAAATATCCACAGAACCTGGAGCCAAGGGAAGATTTAGCACCTAAGTGCTACATACCATATCGAGGAGGCAAATATTGTAACTCTTGTGTAAGTCGATTTTGGAAATGTTATGATAAAGAGGGCTTCCAACGTAGAATGGTGCTTGGTCATGACACTACAAAAGAAACCAATGCAAAACCAAAGGCCCTAAGGACCCTTTCTCTCCCCTTAAAATTGAACACATGGTAGCATGTAGTTGGTCTCGAGAAGTGACCAGGTAAATTACATTAGCATGATGTTGAGGGACAAGGACACGTGAGGGCCCACAAGGAAAAATATGGGTGACATGTATCACCACTGAGGAGGCACCACGTGGAAATGAGGACATCAGCATGACGTCACTTCAGAGGTCTGCATATCGGAGGAAGAGGCCATCGGAACTTTTTTTATTTTATTTTGGAAAACTTCCTATGATAGGTGCTTCAATATCTACTAACACATGTTCACAAAGACCTCAAAGGATTAAGGGTGTTGAGCTGGTTGGAGCACCCAAGTGCTAAGGAGGAATACTAGAGGTTGAAATTATCAGAACCCTTTTAGAAAGAGTTATGATGAAGAGTGCTTCCAATGTAGACTGACGCTTGGTCATGAAAATCCATAAAACCAAAGGAGAAGCACAAATCCCAAAAAGAGATAAGCCCTAAGAGGAGCCCAAAAGGTTTTAGCACCCAAGCATTGAGCCTAAGGTCATGACACTCGGACCCATGGAATATAAAGGAAGAGGGCCAATAAAAAAAGAGCTTGAAGGCATCATAATGTTTTTCTTTCAGAATGTTAGTTCAAATAAAGTTACGAGGATGAAAGTCTATGAAATCACAACACCTATACATCGAACCTTTGGTCATAGGAAATGGTCATGGAGGAGTCAGTTGAGGAGTTGATTGTACTGGAATAAGGTCAACAAGTTTGGAGACCTTGACATGATGTTTAGAGCCTTGATATGAGCTTATAGAGGATATACAAGCTTAGGAGATGATTGCATGAGTAGATGGTCAGGTTCAGGAGGTTTTGGGCAGAGTTGACTGAGTTTCAGGGTTGAAAAAAGGGTAACACAGGTTACCAATGGAATGCCAGTGTTATATCTCATATTTCCTTCATTAGACCTATGTTAACCCTCCTAGTAACACTCTTCTCAAAGGAAGGACTAGAATTACCTTGTATATACTTAGTTTGTCGCATTCCTAGCGCATTCTAGTGATTTCTAGAGGCATATACTTCGGTTTTATTTTGTGGTTTTTGATGGAGAGAGTCGACTTGAGTTAACCATCATCTATAAGGTGATCATGTTAAATATGAGGAGGTTTAGTGTTCCATATTGTTTGCATCTTCTATCAATTATAAAATTCCAAAGAATGAAGTAAAATCGGTTAGAGCATGTGAGATTGTGAAAGTGTAAGCTACAAGTTTGCACAGTTATCAGAGCCTATATTTGGAGTAGACTTCAGAGGATGAAGGAGCTATAATAGATCTTCATGTCTAATAGATTTTCGTTGCATATTATGGCTCCCAGTTGCTACCAAGATGGAGAGGAGAGATTATGTTGTAGTTGCTGCTATAGAGATTTCAAATATGAGTTTATATTGTTGATGCATTTGTGTTGCAATGGCTTTATTGCAGAGTGTATTGTTGTAGCATCAATATTGAGATTTTGTATGGATGTTAGTTTGAGTTATTGATGGTTGTGTGTGTAGGTAGATTGTGATAATGTGATGTTGTAGGGTTTGATTTCATTAAACAATTTTTTTTTTTAGTTGATGGGATGTGATATTTATTGAGATTGTGTTGCAGAGATTATGTTGGAGTGCATGTATTCAGAATTTGGTTTATGAGCTTATTGCATGTGTCAGTCCAGTGCGAAAATTGATGAAAAGAGGCTCACTGATTTGTTGTATGTAGAGTACTTGGGCCATAGTTTGAAATTGGATGAAATGAGGTCCATGAGATGTGTTGAGGGTTGGGGCCTTCAGTGAGCAAGTGGTGGCTTGCATATTCAGTGTGTAGTGGAATCATTCAAGTGGTGGCCTAAGAACGTGGGAGTGGTTGCTTCCATCTATGGTGGCTAGATAGTCCATTTGTGTCTAGGCAAGACTTATTGGAAGTGGTGCTTCCAGTAGGTGGTGCCCTGTAAAGTAGAGGGAGTGGTGGCTTCCCGCAGTTGGTGGCCTACAAATTTCTTCATGGTTATTGTTTGGAGCGAGTAGTGGCTCGCATGATTAGCAAGTGGTGGCATGCACACTGGTGGTGGCCAGTGAATTAGATGTAAATGCATTTTACATAATAAAAGAGATGATGACGAAGGCTATTTGTCGACAATGGTTTTTACCTTTGTGGTTTCCACCTTACAACTAATGTCCTCTTATGTTTGATGTGATTATTTATGCATTGTTGCTATATATCTGGATAATTTATGGTTCATACATTGTTAATCTCACGATTACATGCGCATTAATATTATTGTTTATATGATCATATTTAATGTACATATGCTATTGACTACTGATACATTATGATCTGTTACAAATTAAATATATGATTCAACTAAAGTTTAATAAAAATTAAAAATATATCATAAATCACACTAGTGATTCACACCTTTTTAGTAATGCTCAAAGTTTCTAACATATATACCTATTCAATAAAAATATAATTTATTATTATCCATGGACATGTTTCCACTCTTTCATAATAATAATTTTGAATTTCGATTAAAAACAATAATATACAAATTATTCTAACAATACAAGTTGATCATTTTTCGACAAATTTCGAACCAACAAGTGTGGTTCATCGTCAGGACAAGTTGAAGAAACAGATCCAGCTTAGCATGTTAAATAGTCTGAGCAGAGACTCCAACAGCTATCTTGACTAACGACTAATTTTGACTTTAGGACCAGAGTCAAAATTTAATGGAAATTAGTTAAATTATGTGAATAAATAAAAATATAAAATAATTTAAAAATTGTTAAAAGTTAGTTAGAAAGTTAATAAAAAATTATAATTTGTTTTTAAATGGGACTTAAAGTATAAATAATATGTATATATGTAAAAAGGTTAGTTAGAAACTTATTGGAATAATATACATAAAAATAATAATGAATAAAGTTTAATTACGAAAGTTATAAAAGGTAAAAAGATTTTATTTCATTTTAAATAAATAAATTAATTAAAAATAAATTAATTAATTAAAATTAATAATAATAATAATAATAAATAAAAAAATAAAAAATAAATAAATAAATATAAATATAAATAAATAAATAAATAATAATAAAAAATAGATAGATAAATAAATAAATATAAAAAAACAAAAAAAAACAAAAAACAAAAAATAAAAAATAATGAATAATGAATGACTCAATAAATCAATATAACTATTAAAAAAAATAAAAAAAATAAAACTAATAATAATAATAAGAATGGATTCTTAAGAAGTATGATATTCCCTCCACCTTCAGGCCCCTCAACACTATTAGCAAATCCCTCAGATCAGTGAAAGCTCCCATTGATCCTAAAGATATGAAGGGTGTCTACATGATCCCCTGTTCTTGTGGGACCCCCTATATTGGGGAAACAAGATGCTCCATCCATCAAAGGATTAGCAAACATGCAGCGGACCTAAGACATGGAAGAACCAAGTCTTTAGCGTTAGCAGAGCATGCAGAAAAGACCAAGCATCAAGTGTGTATTGCGGAGGCCAAGGTTATTGCCAGGGTTGCTCTGTTCCATCACCGTAAATTCAGAGAAGCTATTGAAATTGAAAGAAGGCCAAGCAATCTCAATAGAGATGACGACTGGAAGATCAGTAGCTAGTGGATCCCGGCCCTTTCTTTCTTTCGTTGGTTCCCCTTTATTTCGCTGTTTTTCCTGGGTGCGTTGTTTTTTTCCTTCCTCCTAGGGTTTCTCATTTCGACTCTGTTTATATATATATATATATATATATATATTATATATATTATATATATTAATATATATATATATATATTTCGCTCCCTTGTTTTATTCATTTAATTAATTTATTCATTTATTTTATTTTTGGCTCGCTTGATTAATTTTATTTAATTTCCATTCTTATTATTATTTTATTTTTTCTTTTTTTTTTTTAGTTATATTGATTTATTGAGTCAGTTTTTTTTTTTTTTTTTTTTTATTTTTTTTTTTTTATTTTTATTTATTTATTTATTTTTATTTATTTATTATTATTTATTATTATTATTTATTTATTTATTTTTATTTTTATTTTTATTATTTATTATTTATTTGTTTTTTATTTTTTTTGAATTTATTTATTTATTTAAAATGAAATAAAATCTTTTTGCCTTTTATAACTTTCGTAATTAAACTTTATTCATTATTATTTTTATGTATATTATTCCAATAAGTTTCTAACTAACCTTTGTATATATGTACATATTATTTATACTTTAAGTCCCATTTAAAAACAAATTATAATTTTTAATAATTTTCTAACTAACCTTTAACAATTTTTAAATTATTTTATATTTTTATTTATTCACGTAATTTAACTAATTTCCATTAAATTTTGACTCTGGTCCTATAGTCAAAATTAGCCGTTAGTCAAGATAGCCATTGGAGTCTCTGCTCAGACTATTTAACATGCTAAGCTGGATCTATTTTTTCAACTTGTCTTGACGATGAACCACACTTGTTGGTTCGAAACGCGTCGACAAATGATTTATCTTGTGATTTACACGGAAGAATTTCTCGTAAACCTGATATGGATCACAGAGACCTTAATTCAACAATACAAGTTGAATTGATTTTTATAATTCAATTAATTAGTAATATAATCATTTTAAATTTCAATTAAAAACAATAATATACTAATTATTCTAACAATACAAGTTGAATTAATTTTTATAGTTCAATTGACTAGTCATAAGTCCCTTTCATGCATGGAGTGAGTCTTATCGGTTATCTTTTGATACAACATTATATTTATTGTTTAAATTCCACATGCTCTCACTATTTCAACGTACAAAAATGCTAGTCATATTTAATTAAGCAAATTAATTTAATTTTGTGCACAAATCCTACTCGGTCGCATATTTCTCTTTGCCTTTTTATTAAGGAAGTGCCCGCTCGCACTCGTAAGCATAGATGACGTCGGAAATATTCTTGGCAGAGGCGTGATGTTTAATTATTTAAATTACGTTATATTATTGATTTTCAGCTTTTAAATTATTTAAATTAATTTGATAATTTAAAAGTTATGATTTTTAATAAAAAGTTAGGTGTTCTTTTTTAACTAACTTTATGGAAAAAATCATTTTAAAAGAAAGCCATGCAGAAAAATGAAATAAATAACAAATTGAAATTTAGTAAGAAATGTTTAAAATCATAAATTTCATTTTCAAACAAATAGCCCCATCAATAAGCTCAGTTATTAAATTTGAAACACTAATATTAATTTCAATTAGAAAAACATATATTCATATAGCCTTTCTATAATGAAATATATATATATATATATATATATATACAATACTATGCTATCTCTATATTTCATTTTTAATCAAACTTATTCTTATTAAATTAGTTAAACTATATGGCAAATGAAAAATATCACGTTTTCACAATGTCAAATAGATAATATAGTAAAAAATGAAAATACATATTCACATAATAACAAAATTTATAAATTTTATTAATTATTTTCGAAATGAAATAGTACATTTTGCCCCCTAAGAAAACTTGTATACTTCACCGGTTCTTCCCATCTTGTTCCATGTATCTCAAACTATTGTTCTTAAACCATCTATCATGAATTTATGTTATGCAATAAATGTGTTCCAGAAATTTGAGCAATGATTAAATTCAATATATTTGAGAAAAACTTCACATACAAGCTTGAAAAAATATAAATATGTCTTTATATACAATGCTTACTACTTAATTTATAGTCTCATTTTCAAAAAACTATGATAAACAAAATAAATAATAATCTTTATTTTAGAATATATATGCATTCCAAAAATTGTAGACTATAATATTAATCATACTCACATTTTAATTAGTATGTAGTGGACTATGTAGATTATCACAACAAATATATTACCTTTCCCATTTTGCTCATAGACATTCATGTCATGCATCATTAAGGTTGCAACTTGTAACATCTCCATTTAAAGAATCATAGAATTTAGATAAAACAAAATGTGAGGAAAAAACAACTCAAATGCATTTATGAGATATGAAACAAAAATATTCAAAAAATAACTATAAAACATAGTAAAACTTGAGAAATATTATAAAACACAAAGTAAACTACAAATGGCCTAAAACTGGAAAAAAATCACTTACCAAAATGGTTGTTTCAAGTGTTTGATAGAATAAGACAATGTTCATAATAAAAAGTAAAACTTACATATTCACATTCTTCAAAATTACTAAATCTTATATCATTAAAGATATGAATCTATTTTCCTAGTGGAAGAGGGTTTCCAATTGTCATTAATGTCCTTTCATCATAAATAATGTTCCAATCTACCTCATTTATAGTAGGAGGTGCACTCAGAGAAAGACACATCTACCTCATTTAGAGTATGAGGTGCACTCAGAGAAAAACACAATCTACCTCATTTAGAGTAGGAGGTGCACCCAGAGAAAGACACATTAACATATCGAGGGTTTCTAGATAAATTCTTGATCTATCATCATTTTTTATCTAATTTAAATTTGAAAATCTTTTTTCACATATTGTTATACTAACTAGAATAACAAGAACTGTTTGGCATAACCACATTAAACATGGAAAACTTCAAACCATTTAAGTTCACCTCCACATAGATTCCATGATCTAAACATATGTTTTTGGGGTAATATTTGTACATAGTACAAATCAATTCAACCACTTCATCCATACATTTAACACTATCCATAATAGCAAGTCACCAACACTAAATTTATCACATAAACATGCCGGTTATATTTTTGTTTGAGAGTCTCTATCATCCATATCCTCAAAATAATTACGAGGTCTAAAAAACGTAACTGCATTAAAATAAATAAATTTGTTAACCTTGCATTTAGACAGTCGATCATCTTTATTACAAAACCTTTTCCCGGCATAATGTAATCATCTAAGGTCCATGATGTTTACAACTTTGGTAAACTCTCAAATCTTAATGTATGTACATGTACCATACATGTGCAATTTGCAAATTCAAGGGTTCTCTATTGTGTTTAAAAATAACTGATATGTGCATTGCACGTGCCACAAATGTGCCTCTCAAAAATTGTTTATGAAGCAAGCTAATAGTGATATTCAAAGTTGTTCTAATAGATATAATGTCAACATGATCCTCTTAAAACTTTTGATTCAGTTTATTTAACTCAATAGACATGTTTACAAATAAGTAGATGCAAAATTAAACTTAGATGCTAAATTAAACTTGAAATATTATATTCATCTCATATGTTTTTTTCTCCACGTGCCTCTCAAAAATTGTTTATGAAGCAAGCTAATAGTGATATTCAAAGTTGTTCTAATAGATGTAATGTCAACATGATCCTCTTAAAACTTTTGATTCAGTTTATTTAACTCAATAGACACGTTTACAAATAAGTAGATGCAAAATTAAACTTAGATGCAAAATTAAATTTCAAATATTGTATTCATCTCATATGTTTTTTTCTCCACTAACTCCCAGTATCTTAGCAAAACAGACATGAGTTTAACCAGTTTTCCCATGACTTTACCTCTAGAAAGACATCTAATATGATGAATTTGTAACTCTTATAGCCTTGTGATTTGAACTAAGTCTATTAGTTTTTTCAATTCTCCATGTATTTTAGTACATTTCTCTAACCATTAACCAACCTTGTTTGCAAACTCATCAATAGCATGCAACTCTTTAAAATAAGAAGAAGAATAATTTGTTACTAATGTTTTTCGATGAGTTATAAGTGGAGATTTAACAAATGAGGGACATGTCGATGAATCTTAGCAGATAAACCTTCATTAATACCTTGCATGGATGAATCCAAATAACTTTGTCATGGATAGATTCATTTATACTAAAATAAATGCCACAACATCATACATAGACTATGATGCTTCATCCCTAATTTGTAGCAAGTGTGTATTTTGTAGCACATGAACCTCTTCATTTTTCAAATGTGTAATATAAATAGTCAAATGTTGCACCATTTAGTGATTTCATCCACTAAAAGAGTAAAATTAGCTTTTGAAAATCCCATCTTTTAATTTTTTCTAATATATTTTTTTAGCAGCTTGTAGAAACCGTTTTCCAAATGTTTTGTTTATAAATGTTGAATATTCCTTTTTTAGATTTATGTGATCGGTGTTTTTATACCTATTCAAGTCATATATTGACGTATATATTTCCAAATGTAAATCATGTATGACAAAAAAATATATGTTTTCAATAATTGATATAATTATCTTTTTATGAGCATCCACCATTAGCTCTACATGTTTTGTAATTGGAAGAATACTATGTTTTCTTTCTTCCTCTAAAATTTGTAAAGAAAATTCATGAGCCTGACTTTACATGGATGTTTAAACCACTAATTTAAAAAAAAATTACTTCCATCTTTAGCAAATGGAGTTTTCCTTTTAAATTTTACACACCATGAATTATCCTTTCAACACCATTACAATCTTTTAAACATAAGTCCATGGAAATTTTGTTTCTATTTGTACTTGAATGTTCTTTTGGACATCTTAAATGTTGGTAATCCTTCAAAATGTTCTACATTATCTTATCTAATTCATGGTCTTCATCTAGATGATCATATACTTGATTTTCATAAAAGTGTAGTTGATTAGAGCATTGAGATAAACCAAATGAATAGATAAGTGAAAATTGTTTTTGATTCTTTTTAGGACGACCAAGAAGTAGAATTTCTCTATTATTTATACCTATAGTTAATCAAAAAAATAAGAATATAAAAATATAGACTAATATTAGAATACATAAAATTTCTTTAAAAATATAAAATACATTGTAATTGCAATTATATATAAATATATGATTCTAAAATTATTTTGATGATTTTCTTTTATCTAATTTGATAAATTAATATATAGTATTTGGTAAATTAATATAAAGAAAATTTGACAATATCTATGAAGAAACTTCAACATTTATACATGGTCTTTACATAGACCTAGGATCAAAAAAATTTAAATCTTATTTTAATGGCCATAATAATTCTGAAATTTAAATGCATATTTTTAGTTTTCTCATTAAAATGTGATTTGTAATGATTTTCATCTAAATATTTTAAATGAGATTATCTATAAATTTATAATCACGTGACAACTATTCGCATTGTATGTAATTTTTCACCAAAATTTAAGAAGAGGGGAAAAGTTGATACTGTACGGTCTTTGCAGAAAAGATTTTCAGCAATTTTCTGTGTATAACATCTCCCATATATAAGTCAAATGAAAAAAAAAAAATTGATAAATATTGAAATACGCAAGTTTTCATGTTTCAATGAAAAAAATTAACACAAGAATTAAGTATATCTTGAATAATTTTCAATGGGGATGGCCTATTGCAATATCTAAATGGGTGAACTTATATTGCAGTGACCCAATATATATAAAATAACCATAATACAAAGATCTGAAATTTGTAACACTGACTTCCAATGACAGCTCCACGTTTATTATTTCCATTTAATAGAAAACTCATTTGTAGTTTGATCAACTTACTTTCTATGCAGTGTCCTTGTACCAGATCCAAAATATATAGATGAGCAAGTAGAGTTCTGGTCACAATCTAAATAACCTAGGACCTCATCAATATTTCCCCTCTATTGGAGAAGTCTTCCATCTGCTGACAAAGTATGGAATACTAGGATGATAAGAAAAAAGGAGCAAATAGAAATTTGGTGAACATCATTCGATCACCAATGAAGGAATTAATAGGGTAGTTGATGTTCCTTTTGTTGAGATATACAACCTAGGATGCCAACAAACATAAGATTAATTATGATAGAATATTTGAAGTAAAAATCATGTATCAAGGGCAGACATAAATTTGGTAAACTTCATTTAAAACAATCAAATAACTAATAGAGTAGTTGATGTTCTTTTTGAGATATAGAATGTGTGATGTGAACAAACATGACATTAATTACGATGGAATATTTCAACTATTTCAACTAACAGGAAACAAATTGCTCTCTTAACCACAACTTTGGGTTATGATGGGCAATTCCCTTGAATCGTGACAACTGGACCAGCCAACGAGGCCTCACATGAATGTTTTCATAAATGCATATAAATTTAAATGGGCTGGACAATGGAGTCACAGAAACCAGAAATCAGATGTGAAAAAATAGATAGGGCAATTTATCCAGCAACCATTTTGTTATATAATTTAATTTCTTTAAAAAACAAATAAAAATAAAAATCAACATTTTTTGGACCTCTCGTTTTCTTAGGACACTACTATTGCCTGCTAGATCTCTATTAATGTGCTGTGACCATTGAATTTTGACTTTTTATTAAAAATAATATTTACTTTTTTATTAAATAAATGAAATATAATTTTAAAGAAGAATAAATAGTTTTAGTAGTAGGCCTGGAGTATGCCTTAAAAGTATTTTTGCTTGGTTAAGAGCTCGTCTTTGATAAAACAAGGTAATGACCAAGACCCAGAGAGTATGCCTTAAAAGTATTTTTGCTTGGTTAAGAGCTCGTCTTTGATGAAACAAGGTAATGACCAAGACCCAGAAGCATCTGGTAGGTAGGTGTGAAAACCTGCCCCCTTATGGACCACCACGGGTTATTCTAGGTGTCGTTTTCTTTGAATAAGGGTGAAAACTTGCCCCTTACGCCTCACTGACCACCAGAAGGTTATTCAAGGTATCGTGGTTTTCTTTGAATAACCTTGATGAGTCAGCTTACATTCGCCATTAACAACTAGCAAACAAAAATTGTTGTACTCATTACTAATTTGATAACGAAATTGTAATAAAATTTTCCAGGTGTAAAAAAAAACCTAACCACACTCATCACTAATTTGATAACTAAATTATAATAAAATTTTCCCGTGTAAAAAACCCTAACCCCACCTCTCCTTGCCCATAATTTCTTCAAAGTGTAAAAAAAATAACCTAACCACACTCATCATTAATTTGATAACTAAATTATAATAAAATTTTCCGGAGTAAAAAAAACCGTAACCCCACCTCTCCTTGCCCTACACCCTAACCCACCTCTCCTTGCCCATAGTTTACGCTGACAGCGGATGCCTTAAAAGTAGGCGCACATGGAGAAACCAGTGAGAGGCTCTTTTGTCGAATATACTCTCGAAACGCTTTCATCGCACACTTTCTTTCCTTCTCCATATCAACAACATGCACACATTCAATTCATTCGCAATAAGTCAGCGTGATTGCCTGTGCCTCCGTTGGAAATCCATTATTTATATTACATTGGATTGGGTTTTTTTAACCATTTCAATAGAGAATTTATAAACACAGTTGATTCCCTGTTACTTTAAATTTGCCTCTCCGTACTAAAGCATTTTTATGGTTGGACTGCAGCCCATGCTACATTTTATGGCGGAAGCGACGCCTCTGGAACTATGGGTGAGTTTCTTGCTTCAAAATTTTAGTTTGGTATTCAATTATGACGTTAATTTTCCCACAAAATATATATATATATATAGTAATTTGGGGAACGCTGGTTTCGTTTTTCAAGAAAATACTGAATTTGAGTTTTCAGATGAATGTTTGGGTCTCCTGTACCTGGTAGAGTAGTGAAAATACTCTCACGTTATAGAAAACTTTTTTCGAATATTATATAAATATATATATATATACTTAGTTTGGGTACAGAGTCGTTCTTATACTTGCTGATAAAGGCATGTTCGCTGGTTATTTAATTTTTTTTTACTTTGGCCCACACACTTTTGATTTTTCAAAAAATAGTGAGCTCGGATTTTCCAATTGGGTTTAAGGTATTATGGTGTTTAAGTTGGGTTAAGTATAGTATTAGGTATATATTAATTAAACTATAATATCATTTTGTATTAATAGAAATATATTAATTAAATTATAATATCATTTTATATTAATAAAAAATTAAAAATATTTACATGGTGAAATCAACCCTGAACCCATTCTTAGAATATTTTGGAATTTTGTAGTTAAGTTAATTGTTTGAATTTAAAAAGTTTAACATTATTTAAAAAATATAATGAATATGGCGGAAGACAATTTATGAACTTTAGAATATTTTGAAATTTAATAGATAGATTCAATCAAGCCATTTGTTTGAGTAACTCTTATCCAATTACAAAATATTCTCAAAATCAACTATCCAATATTTACTTAATTCCGAAATTTACAAATCCAATTACTACCCTCATAGTATAAACCTACCCTCAGGGTATGAAAATAGTTGTTACTGAACGAGCTTCGTCGTAAAAAAATGCGTTCTCCAGTTAATCTTTTTATATAATTTGGATTGAGATTCTTTGTTGCTGTTGCAGGGGGTGCTTGCGGCTATGGCAATTTGTATAACAATGGATATGGCACCAACACTGCCGCCGTCAGCGCGGCTTTGTTCAGAGATGGACAAACATGCGGAGCGTGTTATGAGTTAAAGTGTGACGCTGCCAAAGTTCCTCAATGGTGCCTTCGCGGACGCGGATCGATTACAGTAACAGCCACCAATCTTTGTCCGCCGAATAACGCCCTGCCCAATGACAATGGAGGGTGGTGCAATTTACCCCTTCAACATTTCGACATGTCACAGCCCGCCTTCCTGCAGATTGCGAAATACAAGGCCGGGATTGTGCCTGTTCAGTACAGAAGGTATATAATATTTATGCTAACTTCGATAATATAATAACCCTATAATGCACACGCAGTTTTAATTATGAAAATTCCGTTGGAAACTATTGAATTATACATATTTTTCCCTGGGGATGGAATCGGTGCAGGGTCCCGTGCAAGAAGAATGGAGGAGTGCGGTTCACAATAAATGGACACAACTACTTCGAGCTTGTTCTAATTAGCAATGTTGGGGGGCGAGGAGATGTGAAGGCGGCGTGGATAAAAGGGTCGAAGACCGGGTGGCAACAGATGCAGAGGAATTGGGGAGCAAATTGGCAAAGCAATTCGTATCTCAACGGACAGAATCTGTCATTCAAAGTCACCACAAGTAACGGAAGAACTCTGACCATGTACAATGTCGCCCCGTCTAATTGGCAATTTGGGCAGACATTCGCCGCCTCTCAACAATTTAGATGAATGCACTCGCTGGCATTTGGCGGTTTAGTCAGAAAATTGTGATAGGATTCAGCTCATCCTTCTAATAAAAGGCTCATCGTTGCAGGCAATAACGCTGGTTCCAGCCCGCTCCAGCGATCTCATATATGAGTGTATATATAAATTAATTAAAAAAATATTTATATTAGCAATTGCACGAAGAGGCGTAAAGGAACGCAAGAAAGTAAGAATAGAAACACGAAAAAAATTGAACCGCCAGGATGTGTTGAATCCATGCCACCCATAGTTTTTAGAGGTGGTAAATGCATGTTAATTATGTGGGCTTAAGAAGTCACATTAAACTTTGAATAGACAGTTCCTTTTATTATAATTTCAACTATTTCTAAACAATTCATGTGTTATTTGTCTAAATTCAGGGAATGACAAAAGTGAGAAGATGACTTCCCAGACTCTGACATTCATCGGAAACTAGTAAAGTAGTTTACCTAATCTAACCAGAAGTTGTTGCATTTCATTCTAATCTTGGTATTATAGAAACTATTCAATTCAACAATAAATGTAAACTTATACACCAGTTGAATTGTGTAAACAACAATAATTTCTTTTCTTAGACTGCCATGATTCAAAGGTTTAAGAAAATTTTCGAACAACTTTATGACTAAATCAGTAAGAGCATGAACACAACAAAAAATTAGTGTTCTTACAAGATTCAATCAAATTGTCATCAATGCACCAGAGAAAAATTGAACCCAAACCTTCTTGAATTTCAAGGATTGGCCAAAGCTAAACAACAAAGAGATGAGATTGAAAATCTCAACCTTATATAAAAGGTTTTCAATTTTGCAAGTTACTATTAGCTTGCACACTTCAATTTGATTGATAAAAAATTAGTATTTTTACTAGATTCAATCAAAGTGTCATCAATGCACCACAGAAAAATTGAACCCAAACCCTTTTGAATTTCAAGGATTGGCCCAAGCTAAACAACAAAGAGATGAGATTGAAAATCTCAACCTTATATAAAAGGTTTTCAATTTTGCAAGTTATTATTAGCTTGCACACTTCAATTTGATTGATTCTAAAAGACATAACTAATGAAATTTTAAAAGTTGTTTATTTGTAGAAAAATGCAAAAGCAATGTTAAGATTAAAAAAAAATGTATTCATGTTATGTGTATTACCCTAAACCCAAAAAAAGCAAAAAGGAGGGAATTAAAGGGTAAAAGACAATAACTTTTTTCAAAAATAGATTTGAAGGCATAATTTGATGAAGGTTTGAAAAAATAATTCTCAATACCAAATCTTAAAACCATAGCATGGGATTAAATCCTGGATTTCTCTATGATCAAACAGCAAATTAAAAGCACTCATTTTCATTAGACTAGATTGGCAGGCTAGAAGCATACAAAAGCAATGGTAGACTATGAGCTCATCAAATTAGATTGCCATGCTTTCTAGCATATGTGCATTAGTTTCACTTGAGGAAAAGAGCACAACAGTATTAAAAAAATTGTATGAATGTTTTCAACTCACAAGATTAGGTGAAAAAAACACAACATGCATAGTAGAATCCCTACCATGGAATTTTCTAGAGCTAAGTTCATAATCGTGGTTCACATTTTTGAATGAGTTTATGAGGGTTTATGCTTTTAAGTTGTGTTTTCAGGGTTTATGGATTAGGTTTTGAATTTGTATATGAGGATTTAGGTTTCTAAAGTGTGTTATTAGGATCTTATAGGCTAAAATGTAGCCCCTAAGAAATTATTAAATGCTACTACAACAAAGATCTATTTATATTATTTCCATAAAATATAAATGAAGAGCATGACAATTAACGTGAATTACTGCCTTCTATCTTGAAAAAAAACATCTACATAAGATCCTATAACATAAGCATGACATTAAATGATAAAACCCTAAAAGTATAACACAAGAATTAATAAATAAATGAGACCAAAGATAAATCTATAGGTTAAAAAAAAAAACTCTTTTCTTCAAGTTCCTACACGATAACAATGGATATGTAAAATTGAAACTTTTTTCCATTTTTATACCTAAATTATGCTATAAATGGAAAAAACTAAAACTTGAATAAAATAGTTTTAGAGAGAATAAAATCTTATCAAAGGAGAAAATATGTAAGAACAAAAATAAAATATATACCTAAAAATGTTCTATTTTCCTCTAATTTCAAAACAACCATTACATGAAATTATAAATAAAATTCTTACCTCATAAATTTAGCAATTTTCTGTCAAAAATATATTAGAAATATAAGAACTAAAGCTCAAACAAAACCATTTTGTTAGTCAAGCTAAGTCTAGTCAAAGTAATAAATCAAAAGATTTTTCTCACAATGAGTTGATTTTAGTCTATCAAATTTGAGAACGTGATGTTGTGTTAATGTGGCACATAATGGCACATTATGATGTGATAGCTTATTGTACCTCATCTTTAACCTAGATTAAAAGGCCAAAATTAAAATATGAAATATTTTGTGGGACCTCAAAAATGTTCACATGTTTCTTTCCAGAAAAACATTATAGGAAAAATAAGAACATAGGAAAATTAAAGGTTTTGAAAGTTGTAAACCTCAAAGAATAACTTTCTAGTTACCTAGACACATACATCTTAACTTTGAATTAACAAGCTGCAAGTCTTGGATTAACAGTCATTTGTTCACTCACAAAGATTTCGCCATATGCCAAAAACTTCATATTTTTTTTCAGAAATAATTCATCAAACAAATAGATAACATGTTAAAAATTAAAAGTCTTTTAATTTTAAATTGCTGAGGCACAAAGGTCAAAAACTAACTCTGTACTTATTACACACCTACATATTTACTGTAGTATAGGCTACTAAGTCAAGGTTCGAATTAACAAAAATTTGTTCACCGGCAAAAAAAAATTACAAATTTTCATGTAGCCAAAAGATGAAAGATATAGCTGAATTATCAAACGATTGGACAGCATGTGAGAGTAAAATATGTTCACTGTAAATCGCAGAGGAAAAAATCTCAAAAGGTAACTCGTTATTTATGAAAGGCCTGAAGTATTAATGTCTCTTAGGAGTTCCTCGCCTTGTTTATGAATCATCCTAACTAGTCTAAGTCTTACCATTTAAATTATAATACTTTTGATAACTCAGGGAATAATAGTTTTGGTAGCCTAAGGATCTTTCTGACTCACCCAGGTAAAAGGATCCAACAAAGTTTAGGTTGGTTTCAGTGACCTGATGCGCTCTCTATATCTCCAAGGATCCAAGTTGTCCAAAATCGAAGTCTGGTTTTTGTGATTTGATAAATCACCCATAGAAAAGCATTCAACAACAACAAAGTTGTCCAAAATCGAAGTCTGGTTTTTGTGATTTGATAAATCACCCATGGAAAAGCATTCAACAAAGTTTTCCAAAATGGATGGTTGGTTTTGGTGGCCTGAGGTGCTCTCTAAATCGTCCCAGGAAAAGGATCCAATAAAGTTTTCCGAAATGAAAAGCGCACAGCAAATGCAATTAGAATTGCCTATAAGATAATAATAATAGTTCGAATGTTGGGTCATATCATCTGTAAGGATGATCGGAACAAGGTCACAGTAATCGTGAACCTTCATGTGTTAGCAACAGTCGAAGCGTTGCGCTCTACTCTTGGCCTGCTGCAGGCAAGAGGTGGGTGTGACTGGGAGGGGAGGACTAATGCTTATATAAATCCTCTTTCTGTTTACACCTTCCTCATCACTCCAAGGAAATGTATCCGGTGCCCACCTTCTAGAGAATGGGGCGTAGCCATTCAACAGTTGTCCTTGCTGCACTTAGATACCTGGAATTATCGTCAAGCATAGCCCTAATCATCAATCGATCAGCTAAGACCATAGATAAATAGAAAGCATTCAATAAGGTAGATTCAGCATTCGATGGCATGGTCTCTACTGCTTCTATTTCTGCGTCGTCCAAGAATGGTAAATTGACCAATGAAATGCAGGTGTTGAGTTTGAAAAGTGGAGAGAATTTAAAGGCTTGGATAGACTACGATTGTGTTAATCTAATGCTTAATGTATGCCTCTTTAGTTTCTTCAACTCTTCTCTCCTGCCATTTTTCTCATAAATTTGGGACATTAGAGCAATTGAAGTAGCATCAACCTTCACCCCACTCTAGTCATCAGCATCAAGAGTTCCTCCGCCTTTCTAGTCATCCCAAAAGCCAAAGAACCATTGAGGGAAATGTTGAAAACCTCAGTATTTGGTTTCATTGAAAGCAATGGCTAATTTCTCTTTTTTTGGGATCCACTTTTCCGTATTTAAAGAAATAACTCATTTTAATCATTATCTACTTTAGGCCTTATTCGGTGGTCAACAGATCTGATTTTTCACTGGGCAGGTTGAGGTCACCCAACTGCCGGAATATTTGTAACTTGTTTGTTTATAAATGACTGAATGAAAAGTACTGCTATACTTACCCAAAAAAAAAAAAAAAAAAACTAAACAAGCCCCATTATATGTTTTAACCATATGGGTCACCACTGTACTCCACAAATTGACAGATAGGTATTCCTCCATGTCCACCAATGTTCTTAGAACTGTAGAAGCAAGAACAGACATTTGTGTTGATGCGAGCCTCAAGCACAATTGGGTCAGAGCCTCTCGATCAAATAGTTGTATTTTCTTCTTTTCTTTCGCAATTGAAAGCACCACAGCATAGGCTTCCCGAGCCATTTTGAATACCCAGAGTGTGCTAATACATTTATCAACTTACTAATAAGAGACTTCCTTGAGAAACCTTTGAGTTGCTTGTAATGATCGTAGCCCTTCATGGCATCTTCCAGTCTCTCTTCATCGAGGGCATTTCCCAGTTCTTCTGCCAACATTGCTGGGTTGTGAGCTTGCCTCAAGATTGTGAATGATCCTGAAGAATAGAAATATCTCTACGAAGGGCTAAAATAGACCAAACCATGAAGAGAAAACCCGTTGACACCTTCGTTAGAAAAGGAAAATTTGCGATGATTACATCAATGGTTTGAATAGATTCTACCATTTTGCTGGCATGTAACAGAGGAAGAGACAGAGGATAAGATGAAATTGAGAAAAAGATAGTGAAAGTTATGGACCTGAGCTTATTCTTCCGGAAAGCTGCAACTTTCATGGATACCACAGTAAAATATTCGATGCATTTCTCCTGATTTTCATGGTTTGGTATGACCCGATCATGAGTATTTCCCACCCACCTTTCAACATACTACACATCAATACCTCTGAATTGCTTAAAAATGATAACTTTTTACTCGTTCCCCACAGTTCTAGTAGCAAGATCTTTATTAGTCCTAATTCTAACTAGCTCCACACATTGTCTGTCTAGTAGCAGCATCTGCAACGACAATTGCAGCTTGAATTTAGGCTTCTTCAATGTGGCCTAATTTCTAGATTTTCGAGAAGTAAAAATCCATTGGCATCAAATGGCTTGCATTTATGAAAACATAAAAAAGCTTAGAATCAAATTTTTAATCTATAACTTACAAAAGCAAATAGAGACAAACCATTCATTATTGGGCATGGGCATGGGCATTGTGCTGTGCTCCAATTCCACATTTTGGGTAGAATTGATCAAGAAATAGAGTTCAACCTCCTAGTCGATCCACTCATGGTAGTATAACCTTTAGAAGTGAAGCCCAAACACCCAGGCAGACCCTATCTATAGGGGGGGAATGTATTTTACTTCAGCTCATTAAATTGTGGTCTATTGGGAGTATAATGGAGCTCGTGAGGTGAAATGGACATCTTTCTACCAGACTTGGTAAAACTCCCCCTAGATTGAGGATTCGCAGTAAAATTCTTCGATCCTCCTGCCTCTTACCTGAACTTGATTTGACATTGCAACTGTCTAAATCCTCCTGGTGCCTTTTCCCTGAATTTGAACTTTTCTTAGTGGGGTTTCAATTGTTTATATTTCTCAACACTCCCATGCTTCTCGGATTTCTTTGTAGGGAAAATAGACGGACCCAGAAGAACCTAGAGCCTATCACGCACTGGAGCTCCTAAACAAAACATCCTTCAAACTCTACCATTTGCTCGCCGTGGGCTTCTCAGGAACCAAACCATTGACCTCCTCGTGACAAGCAGGAATGCACATTTACAGTTCTGATGAGAAAAACTCCTTGACATCCGATTTCTAGGGCTCCTCTTCCTGGTGGAAAATCCTCATCAGCAGTGGCGATAACAACCTGGTGCGCCTTGAGTAGGATAAGGAACGCTCTCGCCCCCTTTCGTCCTTCCTAGCCTTGTTCATGGCTTCCATAGGATAAATCGTTGTAGAGGATATCTCTGTGCAGGTCATTTAAATGGTGAACACCAGAGAACCTGAGCTATCTGATGCTTTTTCAGAGCGGGTGAGGGCGAGGGCGAGGGAGAGCATCGAGCTGGTTCAGTGCAGCATGTAAAAACTGGCCACATGGTCTATCACCATTGGATGGAGGAGGACAAAATTTAAGGTCGTTGATTCAGCGAAGTGAGCAGTGTTTGCATATAGAGATGGTAGAAAAACACCTTCCACGTAATTAGAAATATAAATCATTAATTAGATACTAAAATTAAAATTTAAGTATTAGGGTTTTTCGCAGTGCATTATATTGGATATGATTTTTGGTATTCATTTATCTATGACTATTTCCATGAGAGGTAGCTGTAACTAACTAATTTCTTATGATTTTTGAATAGTTTACATTGAAGAAGTGGGATTGAAACTAGTCAAATGACAATGAAGAAGTGAGATTGAAACTAGTGAAATGAATCACATAGGGTCAATCATCACTTCTGGGGCTTGCATCCAATAACCAAGACTTTTTGGGAGGTCACCTGTAAGGTCCTCGGGTAGCCGCGTGCGGTTGGGCGAGCGGGCGCGGTTGGGTGCGGGCGAACCGGGCCGTACGACGGACGAACGAGCGCGGGCACGGGCGCGCAGGCAGGCACGCGAGTTGAGCTGCACGAGCCGAGCGCGTGGGTGCGCGGGCGGGCTGGGCTACATGCGGGCAGGACGCGGGCGCGGGACGAGTTGGATCACATGGAGGTGCGACGAAACAATGAGTCAAGTGCGACGAAACAAATGAAATGCGATGAACTTATACCCACACAAGGAGCGCGTTGCGATAAGGGTTGGCCGACTTGCTATGGGTGAGTGAGGCCGAATTGTGGAGCGCCGAACGGGTGTGTGTATGGGGTGTGTGGGCGGTCGGCTGGGCAGCCCACCCACGCACAAGGATGGCTATATATATATGTATTGCGATGGAGTTCAAACAACAACAACTCACTTGTTCGATCTTCGCTCAAGGTTGGAGAGTGTTTAAGTGTGCAGAAATAAGAGAGACAAGCGCATAGCTCATGCGCTCTCTTGGTGAAGTCGCACTTTGGAAAGACACTTGGTGAATGGGTGAAGGCGTGGGCAAGGTGTGCCCGGGTGAACGATTGAAGTGCAGATTTGTGTAAGGCTTGAGGAGGGGGTCTTGGTCTCTCGGGTGAGCACCCTCCCAACGTGCAAGGTGTGCACAAATGTTGTAAAAGGCTATTTTGCCTTTGTTGTAAATTTGGCTAACTATAGACTTGGATTTTGCCAAGAATATTTGTGAAGCTTGTATTATTGAAGAAAGACTGATTAATATATATTGTTGGGCAGGCTCATTGTTCAGGGATTTGCCCCTCCCTTTATACTGTGCAATTGTTGTTCTCTTTTATAATTGTTGATGATAATGAATGAGTATGGGTGTTCATTAGTATAAAGGCTAAACATAATATTGCTTGGTTGCGAAACACAAACTAAGTAAGGAAAAGTGAATTAGGCGTAGTCCATGAACATTAGTATTGGTGAAAAGAAAGTGTTCGGTGGTGCCGCACCTCGCTATAAGTGGTTGAAAGACTACCGCAGGTGTAGGGGCGTGACAGGTGGTATCAGAGCTAGTCTGAAGACTTGGAGGAGTCTTGCAGGAAGCTGGGTGAAGCAAGTGTGCATACACTTGGAAGTTGATGACAGGTACTTGCAGGTGAAGGAAGCTGTTTCACATACAAGTGGAACAAGAGCTGGTTCGTGGTTGCAGGGTACTTGGTGAACATGGAAAAGGCTGAAAAGGCAGAGATGGTGGATGAACCTACGATAGGTGAGTCTAGCCATAATGCAGTTGAAGCTTTCCGGTACAAAGTGTTGGAACAGATGAGTCGATGGAGTTCTGACTGGGTTTCGATGAAGGCTGAGAACATGAAGATTCGGGAGAGCTGTTCGGAACTAAGAAGGGAACTTGAAGAACTCAAGAGCCAATGCGAAAGTACGACAGATGTTGAACTCAAGGAACTTGATGAGGAGATCCAACAGAGTGGTCTTGATCTTCAAGAGCTCTTTGATGAAAGAGCCCGGTTGAGGAAGGAAAGTGCCAGGGTGGAAGCCAAAATCAAGCAAGTTGAGGAAGAGATAAAGAAGAAGCTTCTTGGTAAGAAGGTTATTGTGATTGAGTAGGAAGAGCTTGACTACATTGACAGGTTGGGAGCTCACTACCGAGAGAATCCAGAGGATATTCGGAAGTTTAGTTCTATGAACTTGGTCAGTGGACACTTGGTTGGTGCACTTGAGCAGAATGCGATGGAGGACAAGCTTGAAGGAAGTCAAGCTAGACCAAGATCGAGTTGCTTAGAAGAGCCACGCAAGGAGGTGAAGTACCTTAGAAGGAAAGTCAAGGTGGAGCATGAGCCAATTGACACTTCTGAGGCCGAATTTTTCAAAAAGGTTGCTAATGTAAGGCGCAAGACAAAGCCAACAGAAGGAGGTGATTCCTTGAAGCTAAGTTTTGTGCAGGTAACCGTGAAGGGCAAGAGATTTGCAGCTTTGGTGGATACGGGAGCTACTCATAGCTTCTTAAACAGGAAGGCAGCAAAGATGGAGAGGGAATGGAGTGCTTTCAAAGCAGTCAACTCTACCATAAGAGCTATTGATGGTGTGTTGAAGGACACTCAGGTGAAAGTAGGGTCGTGGTTTGGAAAGTTGGACTTGAGGGTTGTGGACATGGATGATCATTCTATGGTGTTGGGGTTGGACTTTATGGAGCTTGCACAAGCCATACCAATGGTGGACCGAGACATTCTCTTGATCACAGCTGAAGGAAGAACCATGATGGTACCGATGAATAGAAGAAGTTGCTTGGGGTATAGGCCAAGGATGACTTCTATGGTTTTGTATCCCAAAGATCTGAATGTGAAGCATGAGGATGTGGAGCAAAGAGGACTTGGAAGCGTGACTCAAATAGCGAAGGAAAGGAAGCTGGTTGACTTCGCTGCAAGAGATGCAAAGAAGAATGAAGGAAGTGAGAAGGCAACCTCACGAACATGGAGACACTTGATGGGAGCATCTTCTACTAATAATCTTCACAATGGAGTTGCAAATGAAGGGAGTCCGAGTACTACTTCAGAGGCAGTGGTTGATGAGGATTATGGAGGTAGAGATCCTACTGGGATAGTGGACTTTTGCAGGTATGCTATGGGCATATATGACTTTCAGTTGACAAAGAAAAAGCTAGGAGAGCTTGGATGTACATGTGAGGAGATTGAGGCTGTGCATAGATACTTGAGGACACAACATCAATCTGACACATGGGTGGATGAGAGTCAGGGAGGAAACTTCCTGGCCCTCCTTTCTCTATAAACAACCTTGGAGAAGGGTTGGTGTGGAGGCCTTGGTAGGGAGGAACCACACCAACTTATACAAGGGGCCTTGAAGGAGGCTTCTTTATGACAGATTGCAGACTTGGATGCAGATGACCAGATGTTGGGATGGAGTCTACATGGGTTGAACATCATGGACAACTAGAGTCATGGAAATCAGGTTGGAGATGTATGAGCTAGTGTAGAGGTTGTACGCTCTTGTGCAACAAGACCATGGCTTGGACATGTTGCAGATGAGATGGAGTTTCCATGGACCTGAGCATGGAGATTGAGATAGATTCTTGATGAGTCCGAGATGTAGCAGAAGTCAGGAGGAGACTTGTGGTGACATAAGGATGTGCATTCTTGTGATTTGGGCGTATGGTTGGACTGATCACCCGACTAGTTCGAGTCATGAGGGGTACCAATGTGCAGAGGTATGTTGGCATTAGTCGAGAAAACACATGGCAGAGAGATGTGGCTATCAGTTTTACACTTGACAGGAACATACATAGGTGTGTCCTGGTGAAAGACTACATGAAGGGATGACACATGATGAGGTCAACACGGGATGTTGCAGTGGAGATTGTGGCAAAGGGGTCCATGATCATGGATCGAGATGATATCTGGTACATGACATACCGTTGAGGTGTATACCTTGGTATGGTTATCTTGGTGACAGTTGGTTGCTGAGGTGAGACATGATGGAGATGGAGTTTTACATATGTTGCAGGGACGTTTGCCTTATGTGGAGGAGTTGACATCATGGATAATGATGATCTTGGTAGATGGTTACTGGGATGGTATGTTGTCGAGGATGACAACGATTTCAGGTGGAGGAGGATTTAAGGTCCTCGGGTAGTCGGGCGCGGCTGGGCGAGCGAGCACGGTTGGGCACGGGCGAGCCGGGCCGCACGATGGACAAACGAGCGCGGGCACGGGTGCGTGGGCGGGCGCGTGGGTAGGCACGTGAGTTGAGCTGCACGTGGCGGACGCGTGGGTGCGCGGGCAGGCGCGCGAGCTGGGCAAGACGCGGGCGCGGGACGAGTTGGAGCACATGGAGGTGCGACGAAACAGCGAGTCAAGTGCGACAAAACAAATGAAATGCGATGAACTTATACCCTCACAAGGAGCACGTTGCGATAAGGGTTGGCCGACTTGCGATGGGCGAGTGAGGCCGACTTGTGGAGCACCGAACGGGTGTGTGTATGGGGTGTGTGGGCGGTCGGCTGGGCAGCCCACTCACGCACAAGGATAGCTATATATATGTATTGCGATGGAGTTCAAACAACAACAACTCACTTGTTCGATCTTCGCTCAAGGTTGGAGAGTGTTTAAGTGCGTAGAAATAAAAGAGACAAGCGCATAGCTCATGCGCTCTCTTGGTGAAGTCGCACTTTGGAAAGACACTTGGTGAATGGGTGAAGGCATGGGCAAGGTGTGCCCGGGTGAACGATTGAAGTGCAGATTTGTGTAAGGCTTGAGGAGGGGGTCTTGGTGTCTCGGGTGAGCACCCTCCCACCGTGCAAGGTGTGCACAAATGTTGTAAAAGGTTGTTTTGCCTTTGTTGTAAAATTGGCTAAGTATAGACTTGGATTTTGCCAAGAATACTTGTGAAGCTTGTATTATTGAAGAAAGACTGATTAATATATATTGTTGGGCAGACTCATTGTTCAGGGAGTTGCCCCTCCCTTTATACTGTGCAATTGTTGTTCTCTTTTATAATTGTCGATGATAATGAATGAATATGGGTGTTCATTAGTATAAAGGCTAAACATAATATTGCTTGGTTGCGAAACACAAACTAAGTAAGGAAAAGTGAATTAGGCGTAGTCCATGAACATTAGTATTGGTGAAAAGAAAGTGTTCGATGGTGCCGCACCTTGCTATAAGCGGTTGAAAGACTACTGCAGGTGTAGGGGCATGACATCACCCATCCCAGATCGCCTCGGGCTTGAGCACGCTTAACTATGGAGTTTTTTCCACAATCAAGCCCACTTAGCTTTCTACCCCACAATCATGAGAAATTAGATAGTGACCACTACCTCTCATGGAAATAATGAGAAATAAGTGACTTAAAGCAATTGAATTCCAAAAATAACGTGTAATAAACTTAAAATTGTAAATAATTTATATTTATATTTATATAAATTAAATTATTTAAAATTTATCAAATATCATGACAAAACCCATAAAATCTTTGAACACAATTAATTAATTAAATTTATTATAAAATTTAGATATACCATATTCAAAATTCTATATGATATTGGTATATTATTCTCTATTTCAATTTTTTAATTTATCTATTTATCTATTTTTTAATCATCTTTTGTGGATGATATGTACTATTCAAATTACTATATTAATATTTGAAGAATGGTCTTTTATGTGAGGTTTTTCAATTAATTCCATCCACATATTTTCTGGATTATCTTTTTCCAACGAGAGTTTGAATTTAATTCTTTTATTATATTAATATTCATTTTGATTTTTTTTTTCCTCCTTTAATCTAGCTTGCTTTATACTTTATTCTTATTAATCATCAATTACGATAGCAGTATGCTTTAAGCCAACTATTCGTTCACTACGTTGATTCAATGGACAAGATATAAAAGTAATAAGTTGATTATTAGCTTAATACATAATGTTTAATATCTGCTATTTGTTATTATACATTTTATTGATTTTGTATATTTATTAATTATATATTTTATTTTATTTTTTATATTATTTTATTGCATTAAAATACATATGAAAATGAATTTAATTTCATTTATATTTAAATATATTAAAAATAATATAATATTTTCAAATAAAATTATGTACCATCAAAAAGAGGTTTTACCAAAATAAAATTATATTTTTCAAATCTAAATTATCAAAAAATAGTTTCACCAAAATAAAACTATATTTTTCAAATTTAAATTATAAGTAATATTGTAGTAAGACAGTTGATCCCTTTTAATATTAAAACTTAAATATTTGTTTTAATGATGACAGATAAAATTTTGATTCTTGTACCTAAACTCATAAAAAAACAGAGTTACCAATATTTTAATTTAAAATACATTAAAAAAATAACTTTCCAAACCAATTTTAATAGTAACAATAATAGAACATCAATATTCTAAAGCAATAAAAAATTAATTTAGAACTCCAAAACAAGTAATGAAGTTTTATGTAAATAATGAATAAAGTTTAAATTATATATATATATATATATAAAATAAAAGGAAATACATATTTAAAAAATTATCAATAAATAAGAGAAAAAAATATATAGATAAAAATTAAAATATAAAATTTAATATATATATAATATTTAAAAATGTTTTTTTTGTGTTTTTTTAGTTATAAGATTATTGATATGATTAATTTGTGGTTTGAGTAATAGGAACCAGGGGTATCTAAGCCACAATATCACCTAGGAATCACACCTAGCCTAGCCACACTATCACTTGGCATGGTGTTGACAGTGTTGGACCCGCCAACATTCACGGGATCTCCTCGGTATGAAGTCCCAACTAGACCTCACACTGTTTGGTGTAGGAGTCCCATCTAGTATAATGGCCCAATTTCCATTATCTTAAATGTTTGCCTTAGCTCTTGCTTTCCAGCACATGAGAGTGCTATCCTTTGTCTTCGAACAACGAGGTTCATGTGCCTAGGGAGCGCTAGTGTTACTTGTGTCAAGGTTCTTTCACTGCGGAGAGAGAGGGTGGAAGTGAGTCTTCAGTCGAAAGGGAAGAGTCCCAACTCTATTAGAGACACACAACACAACAGGACATGTGCAACTTTTGAAGGAGTACTCCACACGGATGCAACAGTCACAAACACACAAGAAGGGATAGCACGTACAAACTCAACAGAGTAGTCCACGCGAGTGCGACAAACATTATAACAAGTTTATGGGAAAGGTTTTGTCTGATGTCCGGTGAGACAGCCCATGCGGCCAAGACGGCGTTAACAACTTATACAACACGTTTTCATAAACATATGTATTCGAAAAACTAAAAGAGTTCAACTGTTTTAACACAGGTTAAAGCAACATGCATTACAAGTGTTCCAAGATTAGTCTTACAAACAATTACAATACATGTGTGAAAACGTGTTGGCCTGTTATCAGGCTTCTGAATTAAGCGAAAGTTCCAAGACACATCTGTACACCATACATCATTAACCCCGTAAGAGGGGCGTCGGAGCCACTGCTCGCTCCTTAAAGAAAAGACTATAGACTCTCAGGGCTATGTGGGGGGAGTCAAGGTGAAAAGTCTTTTGCATGTACAAATGAGGGGTATTTATAGCCAAGGGTGAAATTGTTCCTTGTGATTGTTCGACTTCCCTCATGATTGTTAGATTTTCATGACTTTTCAACTTTACATGACTCTTCAGATTACATGCGGGTCTCTTGGACTTCCACATTACATTACATTGATTTGCAACAATATGGCCCAGAGTAGAGATGTGGCCGACATGACTCATGACACGACTCGACATGACAGTGCTGGTATGTTCATGTTGTTGGTGGTGTCCATGTCGAGTTGCAATGCTACTGAGTGATGGTTGTACTCTTGGTTTATCATAGCTTAACCTCCACATAGCAAGGTGTGTGGAGTCTTCGATGATCTTGGTGTTCACTTGATGTTGCATGTGCATGTCACTCCTTTGCTTGTACTTTGGCATGTTTCACATGTTCGTTCGTTCATGAAAAAGTCTCCTGGCACATTTTTCCGTTCGCAAAAAAAATCTCCTCGCATGCATCGTCCGTTCGCGAAAAAATCTCCTCGCATGTTCATCTGTTCACGAAAAAATCTCCTCGCATGTTCGTCCATTCGCGAAAAAATCTCCTCACATGCACTCTCCTTATTCATCTAGTTTATCGTCGCATCATGTCTTATCCATGTACCTTTATCTTCAATCACTCATGATGAGACAACATGAAATCCATAAACCTCCTAGTCTACCATGATGCATTGTCATTTTCTTACGGATGCAAGTGACCCGGAGAGAGGACAAGGCTACGAAACTATGCAAGGCAGATCTCAAGTTAGGATGCGGGCTCCGGGCACTACCGGTGAAAATTGCACAGAAGTCACTAGGAGACTGAGATGGACAATTTGGATCAGCAATGACTGTCCACGGGATCCAGATCATTTGGCAGGTAGATCGCAATTTTTTTAGGGAAGTAGTGTAGGCAGCAGAGGGGCTTGGTAGAAAAAACTGCGAAATTCCTCCAGGGAGCTGACAACGGGCTGCAAGAGGCTTATTGGGAAAAAAATGCGCATTTTTTTCAGGGAGATGACAGCAAGCTACAGGAGGCTGCTGGTGAAAACTACGCAATTGCTGGTAGGTTGGCCTTTTGGACATACCATCACAAGTTCTAAGTTGAGCGGGATGCTGGGAAGTTGGGTGACTGCTCATGAAAACTGCACAGTTTTCCGGGTGAGCAGTAGGTCGGTTGTCTAGGTGACTAGCTAGAAAAACTGCGCAATTTTTTTAGGGAGACAGGTACGGAAACAGGGTGTTTGTCCAACATGTCAGTGCAATTTCTTCAGTTAGTGAAGCGGGCAAGGTCTGCGGCTTTTGCGCAAATTTTTGGGTGAGTGAGTCTCGGGGTCACTGTTCGGTCAAACTCTTTGGTTGACCAGCTGGAAGGTTGGTTGATTCACTTGAGAGCAGCGTAGATTGAGATGGCTTGCTAAGAAAATTCTTCATTGTTCTCGGTGACAATCGGTTTGGTCGATTCCAGGATTACGCAGTGCAGGCTGCTTGGGAGACAACCTCAAGATCTGCGCAATTCTAGGTAGCACTACATGTTCACTGAGGGCTGAAACTACACAATGTAGTTCAACGAGGGTCTAGTTGTTGGAGGGTGATTTGGTCGTCAGAACTTCAATAAAATGGCTAAGTGTGTGAGTGAGTGAGCTTGTAAATACTTGATCTTGCGAACACACACTCAACATGACTCGACAATAAGACGCTTCAAACCATCAAGACAACATATACTCAGTGTAACTGACCGACGGTATTAGCAACAAGCATGACACTTGTGATAGATCGTTGAATGACCATGACGACGCTTGCGCGATAGTGCATACAACTTCGTGTTTGAGTGAGACGAATGTTTACAAAGAGAATACAGCTTGTACACACAAAGAGAAGACCTTGTGCATAACTAGAACATGATTGCAAGCGTGACATTGTGACCAACATGAAAAAAGATGTTCGTTGAATGATCAAGTGAGGAGGGTGCAAAGACTCAACCCAGATCACGGGGTGAGCCCAAGTGCTTGCAAACATCGAGGAAAACCCAAGGGAGGCTCTAAAATTGGATGCAGGCCAAGATTTTGGAGGGTGTTGTAGCTGCTACAACACTTGGCGACACACTGGTTGAATTCTAGCTTCTCTGTTTTGGTTCATTAACAGCACAGGGCCTTGGTCTTTAGGGATTATTGAATTGTTGTGTGGGTTACCTCGGCTTCCCCACTTACCCCATGGACAGACATGGTTCACCTTTCACCGCCTTAGTCAAACACAACAAAAAGTTTCAGCTTGATCACAGTGTTTGGAAATCAGGAAGGGTAGTTTGGTTCGCAAGTTAAAAAAAATTCAGAGTATAACTTTTCATCTTTGGTGTTGCTCCGCTACCAGTAGGCCTGGACAGTACCCCGACGGAGTCATGTAGGAACAAACGCATTTCTCCACTGCTAGTGAGCCTGGTCAGTACCCTGGTGGAGTTGCATGCTTGACCTCTCTGCGCAAGAAGCCTTTCTCTTCTTTCGCCTTTGTATTTTTTAAAGAGGATTGTGCATAGGCACTTATTTATTTTTGGGGCAGAAGAGGGATCCCGACTTATTTAGTGAAGAAGAGGTTGTCCCTTTAGAGAAGCATGTAAGACCTCTGACATAGGTTTGCTCGTTTAGATTTTCCCCTTCTTCGTTTCTACTAGTTGGATGAGCTTGAACACACAGAGCAGAAGGATGAGCACAAGCATGGGGTTTCCCAGTGTGGACATAGGTTCATGGTTGGACCCAATCTTCCCTTGCAAACGGTTCATATTTTCCGTCAAGACTTCATCGGCTGAATGTTATAACCAAGCACAGAGAAGACAGACACAGGACTGGCCAAGTGATGTAGTGTCACAAGACTCTTTAGATCTCAACCACATGCTCATTCAAAATCCAAAACTTAATAGAGGGCAACACTTATTTACAAAGCTAAAAATAGCAGCACACTAAACAAAGAAAACAAAACGAAACAAAAATAGTAAGCAAAGCAAACAAAATAATAAGCAGCAGACAAATTATGTACATGGCGCGGGGTGTGGCTCGACCTACTGAAAACATAGTTTGAGATCTTGGCCATTGACAGGAAGGTTATCCATCCTCCCACTAAGTGATTGCAGATAGTACGTGTGAGGGCCAAGCTCCTCGTGAACCAATATTAGACTATTAGGTTCCACTATTGGAACCTGGTGGTATCCCGAAATACCATTAGGTGAAGACAACATTCATGTTTCAGATACTGCGTGTAACATAGGTTTTGATGATGGCACGGGGTAGTTGTTTTTGTTCCAGGATCGGTTCAAGTTTTGGAAATCAATGCATAAGTGGATTTCCCCAAATTTCTTATGTACATAAATTAAATTAGAAACCCATGTAACATAATGAACTTTGTAACTGATCCAAGCATCCAACAACTTAGTCAGTTCTTTCTGTAAAACGGGTTCAAGCGTCAGATGTATTTTACCCAGTTTTTGTTGTAATGGCTTAACTCCTTCTTTGACTGCAATCCTGTGTTGCATTATACGCATGTCACATGTAGTCAAGTCATCATATGCCCATGTCAACACATCTCGGTATTGTTTGAACAAGCGGACAAAACGTGTCGCTCCTGTGGTGTGTAACGCATACTAGGATTGACAAACTTCAGATCATGATCTATTCCCAGGTTGATCTGTTCATTCCTCATGGTGGAACTATGGGTTTTGTTGTTTCTTTCCCCTTGAAAGTAGTTCTGCAAGTCACTGAGCCTGTTGAAAGAAACTGCATCCTTGGGGATGAGGTTGCCTTTCTTGCCATCAACTACAGCGTGCAGGGATTGCTCATGCTCATCCTCATCAGCTGTTGTGTCCATGAAGACCTCAGCATTTTCTGTGAAGTGAAATATCTGTTGATCATCACCAAAAGTGCATAGATTAGTTATGTTATCAGTGATAGAAGACTTATACAAAATTTCAACAGTAAATCTATGCCTAAGTGGTGACATGCTAGCAGTTATGTTTTCTAAGGTATCAACAGCTACAATGTGCGTTCTTGGCACAATAATGATATTGAATTCTTGGAAGTTAGAGATTAGTGACCATACCTCTTGCTGGTAACTTTTTAGAAGAGGTGATAATAGTGTATGGCGTTACGTACATGTTGTATCATGATTTCTACATCACCTACCACTTTGAGCGCGACAACGTCCAGGCTAATGACCTTTTGCAAGCCCAACATAAGTGATTCATATTCAGCGATGTTGTTTGTGTACTCGAAATCCAAGCGACTTGGGATCACATGTTTCCTATGCTTTGGGTCAATCAAGACACACCAAGCTCTAGAGCCATCCTATGTCTTTGATCCGTCAAATTACATGGTCCACAACTCATCTGTACACAGACCGTTCGACGTGTTTGTACTACTGCTACTGGTATTGCTATTGCTACTAATGTTACAATGTGATGTATAGGTTTCATTTCCATCAGTTGGGCAAGGAAGGAGACCCAACTGCATGTCTGGTGGGGTGGGATCTGGCTCCATGAGATAACACCCCACGTTGTTTCCAAGAGGCAGTTGCCGAACATGAAGGCCAACAGTTTGTTCTCACCATTGATGGGAGTGACATTGTGCCTCATGTATCTCTTGGATAACACCTGGATTTGATTGCTTTTTCCCTTGTACGGAAGACACAAGTGTGACCAGACTGTAGAAAAGTATCCTTTCAGCTTGCTAGACCAGTCTTTGCTGAGCAGTAAGCCATATGCTTCTAGTATGTCGACAAAAACAATGTTTATGCACTGGTGAACTCGGCCATCACGAGATAGTCGGATGATTACATCCCAAAGTTCACCAATGGCTGGTACACATCTCCAATCAAGTTGGATGATCTGTGCGGATGTCTTGCTCCATTGCGCATTGATATTCTTAGTGATGGCGAGTGGCATGACGTTTGCTGACGCGCCAGAACCAACCAAATAGTTGTGAACATTACAGTTGAAGATTTCAAATGATATTAGCAATGGAGGGCAAACAAAGTTTTCTTCTTCCATCCAAAGTGTGTTTAGCATAGTTGTGAGTGACCCGAGAGATGTGATTGCTCCCTTGCTGGTATAGGTTGTGTTGTCCATATATGTCTGCCCTAGTGCACGTAGCATGATGTCTCGTTGAACTTGAATATTAGCCAACTTGAACACACTGATGTTTGCGCGATTTTTATTCATATCCTCCAGAATGTTGTAATTAAGGGCGGGTAGACTCACCGAGATGTCTAGGGTTAGGTTGGTGTTCGTGTTGTCTGGCAGAGTGTTCTTTAGTTTGCTGCTCATGGACGCACTCTTATCCATTGTTGTCTTCCCGATATTGCTTTATGTTTTATGTTTTGGGATGACTGGTGGATCAACCTTCCTAATTAGCAATTTCAGCTTTTCTCGTATTTCCCCAATTGTAGTGGGATCCACTTGACTTTTGATATTGTATCGATCTTTTTTATTTTGGGGCTGCTTCTCGGTGTTTGTCTTCTGTGCTTCTTGTGAGCACTGATACATGTTGATCACCTACCCAACTCTTGATGTTTCATCAATTGCGATGTCTTCGTCATCGTCCGTGTCTTCTAGATGGCCCTCCGTACTTCTCACTAGGTTCAGTGTGTGGTTGGATACTGAGCCTGCAACTCATTTCCAATCCGACATAGACCCTTCCAGATGATCGTCTTCATGGAATGAGAAAAATTCATCGTTTGCACACTGTGCTAATTGGAACACTGAGCTGGAGCTCTGCACAGTTTTAGCCAGGGAGCGGTTGTTGCCTGATGAAATGCTTCCTTGTTGTTTTCTATCTGGCCGCCTGCTTGCAGATGTGTCGATTGTTTGTTGTTTTATCTCACACACTTCTATTGTCAAGTTCTTGAAAAGGTGAGTAATGGTTTCGATATCACTTGTTTCCTTGTCTTTTCCCTTGCTCGCCGCAACCTAGGGCTTCCTGCTCACATCTCTAGAGTCCTTCATTGGTTCATCATCCTTGATGACTCCAATGGTGTGCAAGTCATTCTCTACAATGATTTCCTCTTCATAGTTTTCTAACAATGTTGCTTTCGCAACTCGCTTGACAAACTTTGCAATGTTGGTTGGAAGTGTGGACGTGTAGTAGTCGACAATGATGAAGTCATGAGGCTTCGTGTCCACTGCAAACTTGTTCAAAATGTGCAGAAACCTCTGATTGAAATATTTTACCTTTTCTTTCCCCTCCATCTTCAAGCTTCCTAATTATCTGAGAAACATGGTTGGGGTCTTGTCATTAGCAAAATTTTCTAGAAACATGCGTTTGAACATACCCCAATTATGGATGGAGTTGGCAGGAAGGTTGTGATACCATACTGTTACATAGTAATTTGTCACCATTTGTCACCGTCCTTGTCACCCCTCTCCCACACTTTGGAGGACTCATTCTGGGACCTGTGAGAGGTGACATAACTTGAAAACACTTGCATTATATTCCTCTAAGTATGGAATTCATATGCCCTGAAGACATCTCCTACAGAATATCCTTAAAAAGTTCCCTTTTTCCATTAGCGCGGATCCACAGTGTACTACTCACGCCAATGGGGGAAATCCTCCAAAGAGGACGCGGTAGTTGGCGCTCTGTCTCAGAGCTATACTCGCGCCAACCGAGTTTGGGAAAGCTTTTTAACAAATGCACGCGCGAAGGTTCTTTCCTTTTAAGGATAATGCCAATCCCATGGATGTCGTGATTAATCTTATCTCCCTTTCCTTTATCCATAATAGCTTTTTGAGGATAAACCCAATCCCATAGATGGTGTGATTGATCTTATCTCCTTCTCCTCCATCTATAAAAGCTTGTTATGTTGCCTTTGACAAGCTAGTTCGAGCATAGGGAGAATTATACTTTCAGAAGTCTAAGAGATTGCTGTAAGAGTCTTCTTTGCATTCATAATCAAAGAGAGAGAGGCTTGTTCCCAATCCCGACAAGCTTTGCAAGGCATATGTAGCTGACCACCCAGCCAAAGGAGGATTTGACGTCAGAACTATGGTTGTATTCTTCTTTGTTGTTTATCAATAATAGATGACTATCATTATGGTTCCAATCTTATTGTTCATTGTAATGATGTTTGAGTTATATCTTTTCTGACCGATATATAATTACATCTATTGGATTTTATGCTTGTATTTGTGTCGTTCTTTGCATGTGCAGGTGTCCATTCACAGAGATCGCGAGGATCATGACCGGCCGGAGCAAAGGAACGGGAGTGTTGACTCTTCTACAACACTAGCGTTGGAATCCAAGTAGGCTCTCATAATTTACCTTTAATTTGTAATTAGGAACCTGTGTGTTAGCATTGTTTGATTGTTGCTAGACCCATTCTGGGCTAGTGGGGATCGCCTCTGTCCATAGAGGGGATTTACCTCGCCAACAATTTGGCGACTCCACTGGGGATTTTATTTGTTGTTTGATTTGTAAACTTTGGACGGAGCCTGAAGTACGGCTAGATAGCCTTCGAAACGCTATTTCTCTACATTAGCAAAGTAGATCAATGCCACTTCAGTCAATCTCTGGTTTGGTTTACAAACCGAACAAATTGGAGTTTGTCTTTCCCTTTGGTTTTCTCTTGTTTTTCTTGCTTAGATAAGCTTTTTGGGTTGAATTTTTAGTTGTCTCTTGCTTCCTAGTCTGTCTGGATACTGTTGATCAAGCCTTGGACTGCTTGTTTTTATTTTTAAGCTAGCAAACTTGATTAGCGCGATTTTTTTCCTGACAGTCACGCCAGTGGGCGCATGTTGCACAAAAACAACTCGCGCCAATCCCTTAAAAGCGTGAGTTATAGCCTGACAGTCGCGCCAGGCCTGTGAACTTTTCCAGTTTGCTTGTTTGGAAGCCTTCTGAGCTTGGATTTCTATCTTGTCACATCTTTTTCAACTACTGGAGTGTGTCAAAGCTTTGTTTGACTGGTTTGACCTTCATCCTTCGTGTGTTTGCCTCTTTCCATCGATTTCACATTCCAGCCCTAGGGCATCTAGTGGCTTTGTGCATCGAGCCTTCCACAGGAGTTTTTGGTTCTTTGATTGTCCAGTCGACTTCTTGGCTACTTTTTGCACTTGTCTAGTGGTTTTCAAAACTTTTTATTGTGTTCTTCGAGCAATTTACCTCTTTTTCGTTTGGATTTCGCTTGGCTTCGTTTGGGCTTAGATTACATAGCTAATTGAGGTGTTTGTGATTTTTCTTGGTTTGAAAGATTGTCTTAGTGTTTCAGGGACTTGATTGTGTTTTCATTGAGTGAAATTTGTCTTTTTTACTCTTTGCTATTATCTCTCAAAATTTGTTTAGTGCATTTTGCCATCGAAAAGAAAACGAACAATCTCTTTTGTGTTGCAGTAGTTAATGGAAATTAGAGCTTTTCATTGTTATTAGTGATTAGTGGCTTTAAAGAAAAGTTTCGTTTATTGCCATTAGCTGCATTAGAGTCATTGTTGATTGTTTTATGATCATTTTGTTTGATTGAAAGATCTCAACTCTCTCGTAGCTAGAGTTCATCGAATGAAATGATATATTTTGGCATATAGCTTGCATTTAGGAAATTGTGAGAGATTACATACGGTAGGACCTGGAAACTGAAACCTAATCAAAGATCAACCGTAAAATGAACTGAATGAATCTAAAAACACATTGGAACTTAACGCATACATCTAGAGGTCTAGGCTAGAGACGTGTTCTGGCGTCGTTAAACCTAGTCACTGTTGTTTCACATTAAGGTTGGGTGATTCCTCTTTTTGTGACTCAATAGTGTTCTAGCACGGATTTGTGCCCCCACGTACCGTCGAGTATATGGGGAGACCCCACTAGGTTATCATCCTTTATCCACAGGAAGCCGTGTCTGCCGCCTTACAAGCCGTAACGCACTGAACAAAGCATTCGGGAAGATTGACTGCCGTACAGAAAGTCCTTGGTTTTCATATGATTGCCAAGGTGTATATACAGTTTTACGGATTTGTTTGGTAAACCCTTTTCCTAGTTTCTCCAGAGTAGTCACTTTTGATCCTTTTCAGACTCCCTAAAAGAAAAGGCTCACCTGAGCATTTGTCACTTCGGGCTCACTAAACATTCGAAGGTGACTAGAGTCACCTTTTTGTCCTTTTCTCGAGTCTTAAAACATGAAAGGGTCAAGTTCAATTCCTTTGTCTTAAAATTTATTCGGCTGTGATTCACATTTACCCGGTTAGATCTTGTTTGCATTAGTTTGAGTAGGGTCCTTTCTCATTAGCTTCCCTAGGATTTTGTGAAGTTTTCATCCTGGCGGAATTACCAATTTCATCCCCTATTCCAAGTGACCAAGGGTCTCCATCCTTTGTTGCTCCCGAGATACCAGTTACGAGTGATACTCTTCCTATTATTCCGAGTATCCAACTGATTAACTCTCGTGCTCCAGGTGACAAGACTTACGAATTTCATTAGAACCCCGTTTGGGAACCTTCTGAAGATGGTATCCCTTTTTGGGAATACACTTCCCCTCGTGTTTTGGCCCCACTATTTTCTTCCGATATGGAGGAAGTATCCCCTATTCCGACTGAAGAATCCGTTGCGACGAGCGGTGAAATTCCCACCGCAACGGAACCTATACCTGTTAGTAGCACCCCTACTACTGGGAGACTACCTACAGGCTATAAAGCATTAAAGGATGTTATGTCTTCTAGGACTCCCTCCATGAGTTCTATTTGGTCACAACTCTTTACTCCCACCACGGAGCCTTTTACTCCACAAGGTCGCAGTACGTTTGTTACCTCAATCCCAACCATTCCGACGGTATGTGTAGCTTCTTCAGCCCCTGTTTTCAGTGGCCCATCAGCCTCTATATTCGGAGTCGTTGATCCTACGTGAAACGTCCCATTTTCTTCTGGTTCTATTCCAGCAGAGGGGCCATACGACCGGTATTTACAACATCTTGGTAGGCCTTTGTCATCTCAACCGACTGTTGAGATTTTAGTCCCGTTGTCAATTGATTGGGGGGCCACCTATTATCATGGTGGCCAAGTATCGCCTATGCAACCCCAAGGGCCACCTAATCAAGACCAACAGTCTTACACAGGGCAACCTGGGAGCCAACAAGGACAACCCTTCCAGGGACAACCTTTGGCCTCTGTTGGTCTGTCTTTCACCTCTTATGCTCAACCTTCTGGTAACCCAGGTCAATCTTCTGTTCAACAAGGCCAGCCTGGTATCCAGCAAGGTTACCCTACTGGAAAAATTGGTCAATCATATGTTCACCCAAACCAACCTAATGTCCAGTATGGTCCAACATCTGGACAAGCTGATCAACCTTATGGTCAACCCACCGTCCAGTATAGTCAAGCACTTGGGCAAATCGGCCAGCCTCAAATCCAATCAAGCCAGCCAACTGCCCAGCCCACTCGACCATCCAATTCATCAGGACAACCCTCAGTTGTGCAAAGAAAACTCCACCCCTAGCACGTACAACCTTCTGGGCAGGTGGGCCAACCTCAATATCAACTAGGTCAACCTTCCGGCCAGATGGCCCAACCTACAGGACATCCTTTTGGCACTGCTCAACCAGGAACTCAAATGGTTGTTGTCTCACAAGCTCAATCCGGTTTTCAATCCCAACCAGTCTATCAAACTCAGCCTATTTCTCAAGCTCAGTTTGGAGTCCAGCCGCCTTATGGTTACCAGCAACCCCAAGGGCAACCTTCGTTTGCCCCATATCAAAATTATCAACAATTGTAGGCAAATCCTTATCAGAATTATCTGCAATCGTATGGTGCTCCTGCAGGATAGTTTAGTAATCCATGGAACACTGGGGGGCAGAACCAAAATCCCTATGGACAAAATCCCTACGGACAAAATCCCTATGGACAAAACCCTATGGGGCCAAATTCATCCAGACAAAGCCCATGGGGGCAACCCACAGTTGGTTGGAACCCTGGTGCTCCATCATACCCATAGCCCCAGATGTCCTTCAACCCTCAGTTACCCTTCTTAGCAACCTTAGAACTACCGGATGTGTCCAAACTGACCAATGATCACATTCTCCATAATCCGTATTGGCCTCCGGTTTCGACGAAAATTCCCGGTGATTGTCCCAAATTCGATGGTAAAGCTAATGAAGATCCTCAAGCTCACGTCATGACCTATCACTTGTGGTGTTCATGAATTCGTGGCTTGATGATTCGATTCAGCTTCGCCTTTTTCAAAGGACTCTCACTGGCTCTGCAGCTAAGTGGTATATTAAGCTCACTCGCGGATCGTTTCAGGATTTTAACTCATTGGCTATGGCATTTCTAACTCATTTTAGTTGCCCATTCGATATGAAATGGGTACACACCTCCTGACATCCTTAAGACAGACAACAGCTATGCATATCTCTGATCATATCCATGAATGGAGACGGTGTCGACATATGATCAAGTTTTGGATTCCCAACCAACTTCTTACCAACTGGTTTACAACTTCGTTCGTTGGTCTAATAGCATGGGACATTACGATGGGGGCATGTGTCACTGAAGAGCAAGCTATCGCATGCGCTCAGTACCTTGACTTGGTTTACTCCCAGTTTGGTAAATTGTATGATTATTTGCCTGATGCCCTGAGACCAGGAACATCCAAAGCCCCGCCAACACCATCTGTTGATGGTATTATTGGTTCTGTTAACTCATCCTCGAAGAAGAATTCCGCGAACCCTGGGAAGCAAAAATCAAATGCTTCGAATGAACACACTTCTCAGGCTACACCCAATTCGAATATTACTTCTGAGGTCAATGTCGTCCAGTCCACCACGGCAGACAAAGCCTCGAAAGGAAAGAAGAAAGGAAAAGGGAAGAATAAGCCAGATCAACCTAAACAGGACTCCCCTAAACCTCCACCCGAGGAAGGTGCCAAGCGCAAACCCAAGTATCCTTGTCTTATCTGTGATGACGATCACTATACCAAAGACTGCCCCAGACGGTCCGAAGTTAGTCGTTTGTTGAAAGGCGCTCCTGGGACTCCTGCGGTGCTCAAAGAACCCTTTCCCTCGCAACAAACTCAAATGGTGGCTGACCCCTCTCAACCTCCATCTTCCTTCGGTTCTCAAGTATTTATGGCTGGAACGATCCCTGTCCACATCAGTACTTGGACAAAAGAATATCCGTCATCTGTCGGGAAAGAGCCTGAGGTCCCCTCTAGTGCTCCTCCGTCCAATTCAGCCCCGCTCCACATCGAGAGACCTAGCATTGAGACGCCTATTCGACCCCCCCCAAAAGGAGTACTCTGGAAATCTTCTTACAACCCAAATGCTCGTGCTGCACAGCACTACAGTATTGTTGAGGACTTAGCTCAGGCTCCGTCGGCTATGTCTGCTTTAGAAGTCCTCCAGAGCTACCCCTCTCAGAGGAAGTCCTTGCTATCGGCCATCGGTGGCATAGACCCGGCCGACTCGGACCTAATTAATTTTGACTTGGAAAGCCATACGCCGAGACTGCCTCACCAAATCGCATTCCTCATACAGGTTATTATTAATTCCAAAACAATTCATCGTACAATCATTGATGAAGGTGCTTCAACTTGCATCATGTCTGTTGCCTGTTGGAAAGCTATTGGTTCTCCGACGTTGAGCCAGTCTCCCACAACCTTGGAAGCTTTTGATGGAAGAGCATCCCGTCCCTATGGTATACTCCAACGTTTTCCCATCTCTTTGGAAGGGAAGATGGTCGAGATGGAAGTTGAAGTTGTTGATGCTAATCTTACCTACAACCTCCTTCTCGGACGTAGCTGGACATACGCGATGCAAGTTGTAGCTTCATCTTTGTTTCATATCATCCATTTCCCTCATCAAGGGAAGATTGTTACTATAGACGAGCTTTCATTCTTCGCTTCCTCTTCTGAAGGCAACATCCGTTTTGTGGAGAATACCTCCAAATCATATGAGAGTCTCGGAGCTGGGCTTTTTAAAGATCCCGCCCTTATGGGTGTTTTTCCGTTCCCACCTCCTAACGTCGCTTCCGTCAATATGATTACTGTTCATTCTAATCCGTGGATCCTCCCTCCCACTGATCAAGTAGAATCTTGGGGCAATGAGATGCCATTGAGTCCTGCCGAGCTCAACTACGTTGAAATCATTGCTGCATCAGCTCCCTCTCCTGAACCTGCTCCTTCGAGCAAGGTTCCCGACTCATTTGCTCCATCCTCATGGATTGGAGATGAGACTTCTTCAGACCCTTTAAAAGAAATATTCCCTTCTGATGAAGCCATTATTGAGACTATGTCTCCCGAGGAACCTCCTTGGCATGATTATCACCATCGTTCCTCGTTTCTGCCTGCCCATCAGGATATGCTTACTTGTCTCAAACGGTTTGCTCCTTGTCTCCCATTTCAAACCCTTCAAACACCTATCCAAGTTTATCAAGTGTCCTCTGAAGGAAATATGGGGAACATCACGCAAACCCAGCCTATCAACATCTCTGTGAAACCAGGGATTATCGAACATCTTCACATTGGAGTCACTTGTACTCCGGAGGAGATTCGACTCTATACCAATCTTTTTCGCGAATTTCGTGACGTCTTTGCATGGTCCTACGAAGAAATGCCCGGCATTGATCCTAGCATAGTGGTGCATGAGATACTCACATATCCGGGTGCTAATCCTGTTCTTCAACGTTTACGCCCCGTACACCCCCGCAAGGCTGCAGCTATTAAGGTGGAAGTGGAAAAGCTTCTTAAAGCTGGTTTTATTTACCCTATCCCACTCACATATTGGGTCTCCAACATCGTGCCTGTGAATAAAAAACAGGGTACCATCCGTGTTTTTGTCGATTATCGTGATATCAATCGGGCCTATCCTAAAGATAATTTCACCACACCATTCATTGATCAACTTATTGACGAGTGTGCCGGAAGTGAAATGTACTCCTTTACGGATGGTTTTTCTGGGTATAACCAGATCAATATTGCCCCCGTTGATCAACACAAGACCGCTTTTATCTATCCATGGGGCACTTTTACTTATAAGAAGCTCCCTTTCGGTCTCAAAAATGCCGGTGCTACCTTCCAACATGCAATGTCTTACGCTTTTCATGACATTCGCCACATTGTACAACCATACCTGGATGATCTACCAGCTCATTCAGCCAAACGCCAGGACCACCCTACTCACCTTTGCGATATCTTTCTTCGCTGCCGACACTACCGTATCATACTCAATCCTCACAAATGTGTCTTCTGCATTGAATCCGATCGACTTCTCGGGTTCATCATCTCCCGAGAGGGTATCCGTTTGGGTCCCCTTAAAGTCGAGGCTATTTTGAATCTCCCTCCCCCTGCTTCTTTACAGCAATTGCAAAGCTTGCAGGGTAAATCAAACTTTCTGAGACAATTCGTTCCAAACTATGCTGAGGTGGCTAAAGGTTTCACACGGTTGCTAAAGTGAAATGTCCCTTTTCATTGGGATACTGTCGCTCAAGAATCTTTCGAGTGTCTCAAGGGTCTCCTTGTTTCTGCTCCATTGTTGCGTCCTCCGAACTATCATCGTGACTATACTCTGTATTTGGCCACCGCCGACACCACTATCGGCATGGTTCTCGTTCAAAGTGATGATGATGACACTCAGCATGTTATATATTATCTCAGCCGCAACCTTTTAGACATGGAAACTCGATATGCTTATGTTGAGAAGTTGGCTCTGGCCATCGTTTGTGCCATCCAATGCTTCCGTCACTACATTTTGCTGCGCACTACCACTGTGGTTTCTGATTGCAACCCCATGACGTACATTTTGTCACGCCAGTTGCTGGGGGGCAAGTACTCAAAGTGGATTGTCATCCTCCAAGAGTTCGACTTGGAATTTACCACTGCCAAGTCCAAGAAATCCCTTGTATTCGCTGAGTTACTTTGCTCTTTGCCATCTTCTTCCACGCCCTCTCACTCAAAGGGTCATATTCCAGATGAGACCTTGTTTCTCATTAGCACCCTCGATCCCTGGTATGGGGATATCATCGTATATCTGCAAACATCCTCCTTTCGCACCGCCGTGTCCAAAGACGCTGGGCAAAGGATCCATCATCAGTCTCAACCATACCGTATCATTGGGGATACACTATACCGCCTCGGCGCCAACTCTGTTCTCCGCCGATGTCTAACTCTCGAGGAAGCTGAACGTGTTTTGAATGACTGCCACTTTGGCACCTGTGGTGGTCACATGTCTGGATATGCCACTGCCCAAAAAATCCTCTGTGTTGGCTACTTTTGGCCCTCTATCTTTAAGGATTGCATTCTTTCCGTCCGATCTTGTCATGAGTGCCAGATATACCAGCGGAAGATGCGTGCGCCTCCAGCTCCATTACACCCTGTTGTCACTGTCGGCCCTTTTGCAAAATGGGGCATTAATTATACGACCTGTAACCCTCGCTCGGCCGGGGGGCATGGGTATATTATTGTTGCTGTCGATTACTTCACTAAATGGGCCGAGGCGATGCCCACATTAACTGAAGATGGTCACACAGCGGCGCAATTCTTGTTCAACCATGTTATCTCACGATTCGGCATCCCTCAAGCCATCGTCACTGATCACGAGAAGCATTTCTGTAATCATATGATGACAGAACTAACAACCCAGCTGGGCTTACGGCACGATAGTTTGACTCCATACCATCCTCAGGCCAATGGCCAAGTTGAAGCTATCAACAAGATTTTGGTTACAATGCTTCAACGTACCATTCGCATGCATAAGTCTAACTAGCACTTGATGCTGTTCCCTGCCTTGTGGGCCTACCAAACCTCCGTGAAGGATGCCACCGGTTTCACTCCATTTCAACTAGTTTATGGACTGGAGGCTACCCTTCCAATCGAGTGCATTGAAATTGGCCATCGAACTACTTCCCAACACTACTCTAGTAGAAGAACGTCTTCTTTACCTGGAATGGCTGGACGAGACCCGTCGCCTAGCCTCTCTAGCTATCTAAGCACAAAATAAGAGAGTGAAAACTCACTTCGATCACACTGTCCATCCACGTTCTTTCGTTGAGGGAGATTTAGTCCTGCTATACAATCAGGCAAACGACAAGCTGGGGGCAGGAAAACTCGAGCCTATGTGGCTAGGTCCTTATATTATCAAGAAATTTTTGCAAAAAGGGGCCTACGAGCTAATTGACTATGAAGGGAACCCCCTTGATAAGCCCCGAAATGGGCTTTACTTGAAATAGTACTATGCGTGATGCTTATACACTTTGTTTTGTACATACATGTACTTTAGCAGGTGTGTTGTGTGTGTGTGTATTTTTGTTTTGAACGCATGACTGCCGCTTATTGTGTCTTTCGCTTCTTGTGCAGATGTTTGATGCACCTTATGTTGGTTTCGCTGATGGTGCCTGCCGCAGTACTCGCAACTTGTCCTCTACGGCGTGGGTGATCTATGATCCTCATGGCGAGTTGATAGATCTTCAAGGTGTGTGTTTGGGCTGTACCACTAACAATGTCGCCGAATATTGTCCTGTAATTGAACTACTTGCTGAAGCAATTAATCTCCGCATTCTTGCATTGGTAGTGAACCTAGACTCTCAACTTGTCGTCCACCAGCTCAACGGGCAATATTCCGTTAGAGACCATCGCATTCTAAGGTTGTATTTACGTGTGAGATTGTTAGAAAGGAACTTTGATTTAATTACATATCAGCATATTCCAAGACAATTGAACACATTAACTGATACATTGGCTAACCATGTATTAGATAGACATTTGCGTAATAGATAAAACATCATACAAGAAAGCATATAAAGCACAATAATAAAACCATAGAAATAGGCATATGTATATATATATGTGTGTCGCAATGTTTGCACCATGTGCATCATATAGTTCAAAAAATAATACATGTTCATCTCAAATACATCCGGAGATGACATGTCTCTCAAAAAATATGCATGAAAAAGAAACCTAGGAGTCTAGTCCCAGTGGTGCTCATGATAGCACAACACCACGCGCACCAAGCGTCTCAACAGACGATGGACACAGTTAGGCACCCCCACTGTGTGCCTCTGGTATGCTAGTGGCATATCTGCCAGTCTAACGTAATCAGGAATCCCTCGGGCGAGTCCCTCAAGATTCTGAATCAGTTCCTCCCCCTCGGCACCCTCTTCCTAAGGGTCGGCATCAGGCTGGTTCCTCCGAGCGATGGAAGACATGCCAACTGGTCGCTCTAGGCCAACATCTGCATATATATACAATTGTTGTTAGGACAAACATGTATTAACAAAAAAAACATATAAAACATCAAAAACAAAAAGAGATCTTACCCAGCTCCTCGTCCCACTCCTCTCCCTCAGGCAGTGGGAGATCTGGGTCTCCGATGAAGTCAGTCCCTGCATATGGCCAATCCTCCACCACAATCAGCTGACGGCGGAGCCATATAAAGAACTCGGGCCTCCAGGACATCTGCTGGCCCCCTCCTCCCCTGGGCATCAGTGCTGCCCAATGAGCCATCCTAGGCTCTCGTGGCAAAGGATCAACCACTATAGCTCCCTGTCCCTGAAAAATTGGTAATCGTTCCAAGAAAAACGATACCACGATTGAGCCATACCCAAACTGCTTTACTCCTCCTCGCTTACACTTTGTAAGCTGCCTCTTGATGTTAGCGGTCACTGCTGTGGCCCAGTCAAAGATGGTAGGATTTAGGCATTCTGTGGCTAACAGAAGATGGTTTTTGCTCACCTCATGGGGCACTTGCACCCCTGCAGCTCGAGTAATGGTGAACAGTATCACCCTAAGAGTCAAGTCCAGAATGGTGGGAATATCCACCTTTGCACTGTTCCTTCCAAATTGTGCCCCTGGGCACACTCGGTCTACCACTTCGGTCATCTTCTCCCCGGAAGGTCTACTCCCAGTCAAAATGGGCCTCACCCCTCTCCGTGACAACCCCGTGATGAAGTAGACATCGGACACATCAAGCTCCAGCACTTGGTCCCGTAAACGGAACACTTGGTCATTAACATCCCACAGATCAACTATGAATTGCAGTAGCTCGGGCTGAGTGCGCAAGTAAGGCGTAAGAAAGAATTTCTTAAGCCCGCAGTCCCTTAGGGCATTCATGCACCCTTCATCCTCAAGGGCCAAAGCATCCATGATATCATGTTCTCATTCCTTCCATTCTACTACCATTTTGCCTACTTTCCTGCACCCACAAGAACATATAAATCACAATTAGATCATTGGTAAGCTTGCAATCCAGTTAGATTCAAAATGCATTGGGAAATTTTAAGTGGAAAATTGAGTTGCGTGGTTGGCGCGACTGTTTCTTAAACAGTTGCGTGAATGGGAGCGACCCTTTTGGAAAAATCACCCCATTAGCACGGGTCCGTGCCGGATACCCGCGCCAATGGGCGAAGCCCTAAATTTTGCAATACCCTCTTGTTGAGGCTCAATCAGGAAGCAAATGGTATAAAAAATGTATGGAAATGAAGTACGAGAAGAGGCCTCTTACCTGTCACTGACGGCGCTCCGATTGGTCACCTGGATTTGTCGCAATCATCACCTAAAGATCGCACACCAAAAGCCCCAATGTCACTCTCAAGAGGTAAAAGTGAAAAGTAATTTCTTGTTTTTACCATTTTCACCATATTTATAACTTTTTGACTTATACTCAGGTTTGAAAAGTTACTTTTTGAATATTTTAATATATCTTTGGTCGAAAATGGATTTTACACTTGCTTTTTGTGCAGCGACAGGTCTTTTACGCAACTTCGATGGTGAAACGAGTTGTATTTTATACTTTTTCGGACTCGGTAAATACACGAAAAAGTCACTGTGGAGTCATCTTTCAGCTCTTTTCTGACTCTCTAAACATGAAAAGATCACCGAGTTATCCCTCTTAACTCGTTAAACATAAATAAGAGGCGGTCGTCTTTAAACTCTTTTCCAACCGTGTAAAAACGAAAAGATCGTCGGACCCTTGTCGTTTCAGGTTCGTTAACAGTCACGAAGCGGCGTGGTTTCGATCGCTTTTTAACTTTTTTAGGTCGAAATCACTACTCATGAAAAGTACTCCTTGATCGTAATGGTCGGGCAGTTCTTTCAAGCATTGTTTTATACTTTTTCGGGCTCGAGAGACACAACTTTACGAAAAAGGACACCCTTGGAGTTTTCTTTTCTGCTGTCTTTTCAAACTCTCTAAAAATGAAAAGATGTCGAGTTCTTCCTCTGTTAGACTTGTTAAAACCTGATGACATTGGATTCCATCGAAATGACACCTCACAAGTATATGCTATCCCCGTCAAGCTTGTTAATAAAAATAACTGGGGTACTCGCCAGAAATGGTGGGGGAAAATGGAACCATAATTATTGTCGTGTCGGCAGTATGTCACTCTTGAACATGGCACTTTATTTGCATTCGTGTCTGGGTGGGGACATCTAATCTCGTTTTTCACTTGCCTCTGTGGGTTTGGGTGATCCTATTTGACCTCTCATCTGCTCATTGCCTCGTCACCACGACCTTTGATCCATTGATGTCAAATACTGCCAAGTCCACTGTCATGCCGCCAATATGTTCAAGAGAAGTTAACCTCTGCAGAATAACAACCTCCCTTTGATAGCTCACATAATTCTGATTCACCACAACATTCTTCCTCTGTCTCGTGTCGATGATGTGGGAAACACTATGGCCCACCTTCGATCAAGGTCACTTCCTATCGGCTTCAGCTCATTATCCAGGAAGCTAATCTAGAGACTCCCTTTCGGTGCCTTGGAGCCTGCATGCCTCAATGGCAGGTTCTTTGTGTTCGACGTGAGGTTTTCATCATTGGCCTCCAATCGAATGATTCTACGGGTGTTCGACGCCAGCTCACTGATTCGCACGCCGTAGATTGTACCTATAGTACCTTGAGGGCCATTGTCATTATTGGTGGTACCTCTCGCGTCTGTTAACAGTTTTCATTATTGACTGGTAATCAGACGATGTTCATGCATGTTCGACTTCAACTCATGTATTCGCATGCTTGAACTTGTACTTTTGTTCGAGTCGAGATGGAGTGCAAGACTCTGGATTTTGTCTGTTGGAATCCAGGCTGCGATTTTGTGGATTATTGTGATTATTACATGACTCATTCACTGGATGGATGCGACCATGCCTGAGTCTATTCATCGATCCTCACCGGATGGCTGCACCCATACCTTGGATCTAGATTAGTATGTACTCTATTATGGATGGCTGCGCCCATACCACATATATCATGTACTTGAGATATCAGTTGTACCTCTCTATGCAGATTCTCCGGCGGCAGCATTTTCAGTTGCATGTGTTCTTGTAAAACATTTCACCCCTCTCTCTCTCGGGCCTCATGCTTTAGGGGGCGTCTGTTACACAGTAATTTTTCACCATTTGTCACCATCCCTATCACCCCTCTCCCACACTTTGGAGGACTCATTCCGGGACCTCTGAGAAGTGACATAACTTGAAAACACTTGCATTATATTCCTCTAAGTATGGACTTCATATGCCCTGAAGACATCTCCTGCAGAATATCCTTAAAAAGTTCCCTTTTTCCATTAGCGCGGATCCACAGTGTACTACTCACGCCAATGGGGGAAATCCTCCAAAGAGGACACGCCAATTGGCGCTCTGTCTCAGAGCTATACTCGCGCCAACCGAGTTTGGGAAAGCTTTTTAACAAACGCACGCGTGAAGGTTCTTTCCTTTCGACTCATGAAGCTTTTTAAGGATAATGCCAATCCCATGGATGTCGTGATTAATCTTATCTCCCTTTCCTCTATCCATAATAGCTTTTTGAGGGTAAACCCAGTCCCATAGATGGTGTGATTGATCTTATCTCCTTCTCCTCCATCTATAAAAGCTTGTTATGTTGCCTTTGACAAGCTAGTTCGAGCATAGGGAGAATTATACTTTCAGAAGTCTAAGAGATTGTTGTAAGAGTCTTCTTTGCATTCATAATCAAAGAGAGAGAGGCTTGTTCCCAATCCCGACAAGCTTTGCAAGGCATATGTAGCTGATCACCCAGCCAAAGGAGGATTTGATGTCAGAACTATGGTTGTATTCTTCTTTGTTGTTTATCAATAATAGATGACTATCATTATGGTTCCACTCTTGTTGTTCATTGTAATGATGTTTGAGTTATATCTTTTCTGACCGATATATAATTACATCTATTGGATTTTATGCTTGTATTTGTGTCGTTCTTTGCATGTGCAGGTGTCCATTCACGGAGATCGTGAGGATCATGACTGGCTGGAGCAAAGGAACGGGAGTGTCCACTCTTCTACAACACTAGCGTTGGAATCCAAGTAGGCTCTCATCATTTACCTTTAATTTGTAATTAGGAACCTGCATGTTAGCATTGTTTGATTGTTGCTAGACCCATTCTGGGCTAGTGGGGATCGCCTCTATCTGCAGAGGGGATTTACCTTGCCAACACATACTATTGCGCAACCATCTAAAGTAAATGAGAACAGTCTACATGCAACATCATCGTACCGTACCTCAAGTTTCTGAAGCTGTAGGTAGAAGTTGTCCAAGTGATCTTCTGCCTTCACTATACTGTCAGGGTCAAACTTTGTGAGCATTCTCTTCGACTGCTTTGGCATCTTGTGTAAATCACCCTGGAGAGCCAATGGTCCCTCAGTGATCCATTCCAAGTTTTTTTCAGCTGTGTCTTCTTCTTTGTCCTCCTCCTCTTCTTCAAAGTCTAACGGTTCCGGCTCTGGATATATTGGTTCGTCTCCACCTCTGCTTCCTTCGTTTCCTTCCCCTCTGCCTCCTGTAACAGAATCTAAGCCCAAGATCACGAGGGTGTCTCGTCCTCCTTGTTGGAAGGCCATAGGTTCCTCTTCGTTCTCAACATATTCTATCGAACCTTCAAGTGTGGCAAGAACTTCTTCTTCCACTGATGATACAATAACCCATGTGGGAGTGGTTTTTGGCTTTCTTAATGTATATGGAAGGTGTTGTATTCCTAGGATAAATGTGACTGCTTTCGCGAACTAACAGGTGATGGGATGGACAGAGTAAAGATGCTGATACAAAATTTCATGTTCACGTATGGGAGGTGAGGAGTAACCAACTTCAGAGTCACACGTAGGTGAGAGGGAGTGAGAGTTACTGCCTTGGCCAGATGGTTGATGAATCGAGGGTGAGAGGACATTCAGCCATAAACAACTAGTGGCCCTCCTTCTAGCACTAGAAATGTTGACGGTGTTGGACCCACCAACATTCAAGGGATCTACTCTGTATGAATTCCCAACTAGACCTCACATAATTTGGTGTCGAAGTCCCATCCGGTATTATGGCCTGATTTCCATTATCTTAAATGTTTGCCTTAGCACTTGCTTGTCAGAACATGAGAGTGGTTTTTTTTGCCTTCAAACAACGAGGTTCGCATGCCTGGTGAGTGCTAGTGTTACTTGTGTCAAGGTTCTTTCACCGCAGAGAGAGAGGGTGGAAGTGAGTCTCCAATCAAAAGGGAAGAGTCCCAACTTTGTCAAAGACATACAATACAATAGGACATGCGTAGCTTCTGTAGGAGTAGTCCACATGGCTGCGGCAGTCACAAACATACAAGAAGGGATAGCATGTACAACACTTAACAGAGTAGTCCGCGCAAGTGCAATGGTAGTTATAACAACTTTATGGGAAAGGTTCTGCTTGGTGTCCAGTGAGGCAGCCCACGTGGGCAGGACAACGTTAACAACTTATACAAAACATTTTCATAAACATATGTATTAGAACAACCGAAAGAGTTCAATTGTTTTAACACAGGTTAAAGCAACATGCATTACAAGTGTTCTAAGATTAGTCTTACAAACAATTACAATACATGTGTGAAAACGTTCTGGCATATTATCAGGCTTCTGAATTAAGTGAAAGTTCTAAGACACATCGGTACACCATACATCACTAACCCTGTAAGAGGGGCGTTGGAGCCATTGCTCACTCTCAAAGAAAAGACTACAGACTCTTGAGGCTATGTGGGAGGAGCCAAGGTGAAAAATCCTTTGCATGTACAAATGAGGGCTATTTACAGTCAACAATACAATAGGACATGCGTAGCTTCCGTAGGAGTAGTCCACATGGCTGCGGTAGTAACAAACATACAAGAAGGGATAGTATGTACAACACTTAACGGAGTAGTATGCGCAAGTGCAATGGTAGTTATAACAACTTTATGGGAAAGGTTCTGCTTGATGTCCAGTGAGGCAGCCCACGTGGGCAGGACAACGTTAATAACTTATACAAAACATTTTCATAAACATATGTATTAGAACAACCAAAAGAGTTCAATTGTTTTAACACAGGTTAAAGCAACATGCATTACAAGTGTTCTAAGATTAGTCTTACAAACAATTACAATACATGTGTGAAAACGTGCTGGCATATTATCAGGCTTCTGAATTAAGTGAAAGTTCTAAGACACATCGGTACACCATACATCACTAACCCTGTAAGAGGGGCGTTGGAGCCATTTCTCACTCTCAAAGAAAAGACTACAGACTCTTGAGGCTATGTGGGAGGAGCCAAGGTGAAAAATCCTTTGCATGTGCAAATGAGGGCTATTTACAGCCAAGTGTGAAACTAGCCCTTGTGATTGTTTGACTTCCCTCATGACTGTTTGACTTTCATGACTTTTCAAATTTACATGACTCTTCAGATTACATGTGGGTATCTTGGACTTCCATGTTACATTACATTGACTTACAACAATTTGGCCCACAGTAGTGATGTGGCCAACATGACTCATGACACGACTCAGCACGAAGATGCTGGTATGTTCATGTTGTTGCTGGTGTCCATGTCAAGTTGCAGTGTTGCTGAGTGATGGATGTGCTCTTGGTGTATCATAGCTTCACCTCCTCATGGCAAGGTTTGCAGAGTCCTCGATGGTCTTGGTGTTCACTTGATGTTGCATGTGCACGTCGCTCCTTTGCTTGTACTTTGGCATGCTTCACATGTTCGTCCATTTGCGAAAAATATCCTCGCATGTTCGTCTATTAGCGAAAAAAACCTCCTTGCATGCATCGTTCATTCGCGAAAAAATCAACTAGCATGTTCATCCGTTCGTGAAAAAATCTCCTCGCATGTTCATCAGTTTGCAAAAAAATCTCCTTCCATGCACTCTCCTTGTTCATCTCATCCGTCGTCGCATCATGTATTATTGATGTACCTATATCTGCAGTCACTCATGACGAGACGACATCAAATCCATAAACCTCCTAGTCTAGCATGATTCATTGTCGTTTTCTTACAGATGCAGGTGACTGGGAAAGAGGACAAGGCTATGAAATTGTGCAAGGAAAAATTCAAGATGGGATGTGGGCTTTGGGCACTACCGGTGAAAATTGTGCAGAAGTCACTGGGAGACTGAGATTGACAATCTGGATCAGTAGTGGCTGTTCGCAAGATTTGGCTTAGCTAGCGGGTAGATATGAACAATTTTTTTAGGGAAGCAGTGCAGGCAGCAGAGGGTTTTGGCAGCAAAAAGTGCACAATTCCTCCAGGAAGTTGGCAGCGAGCTGCAAGAGGCTTTCCAGGAAAAAATGCGCATTTTTTCAAGGAGCTGACAATGGGCGGCAGGAGTGTTGCTTGTGAAAACTGCGCAATTTTCTGGGAGGCTAGCTTGCTGTACATCCCATCGCAATTTCTGAGTTGAGCGGGATGCTGGGCAGTTGGGTGACTACTCATGAAAACTGTGCAGTTTTCCAAGTGAGCAGTATGTCAGCTGTCTAGATGACTGGCTAGAAAAACTGCACAATTTTTTGAGGGAGACAAGGACGGACACAGGGTGTCTGTCCTGCATGCCAGTGCAATTTCTTCAGTCAACGAAGCGGGCAAGTTCTACAGATTTTCTGCAATTTTTTGGGGGAGTGAGTCCCAGGGTCACTACCCTATCACACTCTCTGGTTGACCAGCTAGAGGGTTGGTTGATTTTATTGCGAGCAGCAGAGATTGAGATGGCTTGCTGAGAAACTTCTATGTTGTTATGGGTGATAGTCGGTTCAGTCGATTTCATATTGCATAGTGGAGGCTTCTTGGGAGACAACCTCAAGCTCTATGCAATTCTGGGTAGCAGTACATGTTCACTGAGGGCTGAAACTGTGCAATGCAACTTAGCTAGGGTCTATTTGTTGGAGGGTGATTCGGTCGTCAGAACTTCAAAAAATAGCTAAGTGTGTGAGTGAGTGAACTTGTGCATACTTGATATTACAAACACACACTCAACATGACTTGATGACAAGACGCATCAAACAATCAAGACAACATATACTCAGTGTGACTGATCGATGGTACTAGCGACAACCACGACGCTTGTGATAGCTCGTTGAATGCTTGCTTACTTCTTGAATTTTTTCTTCTACAATTAGTCTAGATTTCCTTTTCGCAATTTACATTAATCAAAGTGTGGTTTCCTTCTTATAAAAGTAATCAAGGACTTTTTTTCCTACAAAATAGAATATAATTCCTTTAATGTCATTTCCTTTCCATCAAGATAGATTAGATTTGATTGGTTGTTATTGTGCTTTACGTTTTTGCAAGTAGAATAGATTTCCTTTTGTCATTTACTTTCCAATAAAAGTACAATGGGTTTGCTTATTGTTATTTACCTTTTTCAACTTAGGATTTATGGATTACCTATATCTTTGCTCATTTAAATTTGTTGCATTGCCTTCTTTCACTTGCATCAAAGAGAGTTAGACTAAGAAGAAGATGTTTGTTGCACATACATCGTCAACACCTCTTAAGTTTGTACGAACCACAGGTTGATAATTTAAGTTGTTAGCCTTGGGAGTTGTAGCATTATTGTTGCAATACTAAGGCTCATCACTTTTTGGCGTCGTTTTCGAGGATAGTTTCGAAGAAAGCACTCTCTTGTTATTTGAATGATTTCTTCTTTCTTTTTTGCATTCATATTTTCTGCAAAAACAAAAAAATTAATTAGACATCTCTCATTGAGTTAGCATTCTCATTCAAATTTTCTTATAAAAACAAAAAAATGTTTCTTCAATACCACAAATCCCCCACCATCCACTTTTGCAAGCAGAAGAAGAATATGTGGCAAAGAAGTTAGAATGATGCAAGGCGTATCTCTACTCTGTCAACCCATATCAACAATGGTCTTATCCTCCCTAACCTTATCAACCATATCAGGGGTCTTATGCCATTCCTTATTTTCATTTATATCAACAACAACCTCCTAAATGGGGTGATCCATATTTTCCTCAATATTAACTTATCATTCCTCCTTTACATCCATATCCACAATATTTCCATCATTATCCTCAATTGCCATGTCCACACAAGCCTCCTCAATGGGGTGATCCATCTTTCCCTCAATATCCTCAGTATCCTAAACTACAATCTCAACAAACATACCATCGACCTCCTCCAAATCTATCTCGAAGACCCACTCCCTCTCAAATACCTGCATAGTTTCTTCTCAACCCCAAAAATAAAATACCTCAAGCCCCTTACGATGTTGAGATGATTTTTTTTCAAAAATATCCTCTTGAACTAAATGATATTCATCTTAGATCGATGAGAGTATTTCAAAAATAAGATTCCTCTATGGTCATTAAATAACAACATCATGAAGAAGAATATTCAGAGGAGAATAAAATGTCATGGACCACCTTAGATGAAGAGAAATCATTAGAACTTGAGATCGAGGAATTTCTACTATGCCTACAAGAGACTAACTAAAAAATAGTAGAAGATTTGAATGAGATGGAAAAAGAAGATATGAATAATAATCCAAATGAACAATTGAACTAGGGGCATCAAAGATATATTGAGCTTTGGTTCTTGAAATTCAACAAGATAGAGTATTACTCTCTTATTTAACAATGTGTGATATCATCAAAGTCAAAGCAGTTGGTCTCTCATATTAAGGTACATTTCAAAGCACATATTTCAAGCCTACACATGAGTTTATCTTTCATCTTGTTATGCACATGGCTCCATTGGAAGTATTCCTATACTTGAAAGAGATTTTCTTTCTTTCAAGTAGACTAGGATAGAAAAAGAATAAAAAAACGGGAAAAAGAAAGAAAATAAAATAAAAGAAAAGAATAAAATCTCAGGTGAAAACCTCCTTTGAGGCACATGAGATTGGATCATTGATTGAAAAACTCTATGAGGCAGTTATTGGGATGGAAAAAAGGAGGAAAAACAAAAAAGAGAAAACAAAAAATAAGGAAATAAGATTCTAGGTGAAAACCTCCTCTGAGGTGCTTAGGGAGACCTATTAGTTGAAAAACTCATTGAGGTAGATAGTAGGCCTAGAAGAAAAAAATTAAAAAATGAAAAAATGAAAAGGAGAAATAATTACTTTCTCTAGTTATCTCTCTCTCGTGAATGCAACCACTCTCCAACCTCTACAAGCAACAAGAAAAAGTTAGCACCATAAGAAAAAGTTGATAAAAAATCTAGTCAAGGGAAGTCAAACTTAAGCTTTCACCTCCTTTGCCTATATGCTCCAACGGGATGAATTCCATGTCAAACCATCATCCCCATCCATTTCCAATATCCACCCATCATTCCCAACCCTTAACCATTTATTTTCCTCATTGTCTATAAGTGCTATAGGAAAGTTCTATGTCGTTACACAATTGCCAAAAAACATAGGGCATAAATTATTTTTACCATATCTCAAAAAATGTGAATCCATTGAAAATGTTGCTTTAAGGGGATACGCATAAGGATGATGAAAAAATGCTCAAAACATCTCAGATGATTCTCATGCACACTTTTCGGGATATTCACTGTCATCATATAGAACCATTTTTCATTTTCCTGAAGATTCATGCATCCATTGACCAATGTTTTTTTATGGGGAGATGCATAATAATTATGAAAACATGATAAAAATATTTCATATGAATCCAATTTATCATTTTAGAGATATGGGTTAAACAAGTCTACTACAGGATTGTCCTAGAACTGCTATAGAATTGACCTAGATTTATTACAGGATTGTGATCGGTATAAAGAGACGACATGTATCCTGTCTTTTTCACATAAGAACAAGGGTATGGGTCCACTATAAACTTATCATCCATTTTCCACACCACTTGGCCTATCCTCCACCTAAATTTCCACCTTTTTCCATTAAAAATGGTTCATTTCAACCCTTTTTCTATCTTTTCACCCATAGAAAAGGCCTCACACCCTTGTCAACAAGATGCTTGTGAATTATCACTATTTTTAGAGGCAACATCTAAAGAAAATTATGATCCTATAGGGGTCTGTGTGACTGCTACATGAAGACACACAGTCTTGTTGCAGTCTGCACAAACCTTATAGGACCACTGTTGGAGCAACAGATTGAAAGAACAACTAACATGAAGGTATTGGAGGGTCACTACTTTGGTCTAGAATGGCTACAGGATCCTTTATCAACTGCTACAATGGTCTTGATCACCTAGAAAGAAACATCATTTAATCCAAAGAAACATATGCATAAAGAAATGACCTCCATCATTGAGTTCAGCCAGCAGAGAACATAAAGATTTTGTAATTTTCTCAAATAAATTGTAGGAAGAAAGGGAGAAAAAGAAATGACCTCAAAAAAGACACTCAAAACAGCCTCACCCATGTCCAAATCTTATTGCAACCATCAAAGGATTAATAATATCAGGTAGCTCCATAGGTAAGAAAGGTATGCAAATTGAACCCTTTGGATTCAATGAAGCACTATGTAATTTCTTGTGTGTGTCTAAGTATTGGGGGTCACTATAGGTAGCCAAGAAAGACAAAATTATTGGCCACCTAGAATCAAGGAGGAGAATCGATGTGCTACAAGAGAGACTGGAATGTTATATGAAGGAGGAAAAGTGCAAAATTAAGGGAGCATTAAGCCTATACCATTGGAAGGGGTAAGTTATATTGATTCCTATTTTCTCTAGCAAAAAAATACAAAACGGGGGTTTTAATATACACCAATCTATGTTTTCCTACAATACTAGTTGAAGTGAAACCCTTATTTTGATAATAACGACATGAATAAGGTGTTTTGTGTTTTATCCTTCACCTCTAGACTGTAAAACACCATTTATACCACTCCGAGCCCATAACTTTGTCACTGGTCGTGAATTTTCTAGATCCTGTAGCAAAGCCAGTGAGCACTAATTTTGACTTATTAGAGTCCTTTTTTAGCAATGGGAAGGGATTTTAAGCCTAAGGACCTACATATCCCTCAAGGATCCATAAACACCTTGAGGTGCTCACCATTTTCCAAATTTACATCTAGATGGGTTTCTTTGAAAAAATTGACCAAGAGTATATGACAATAGTAAGAGAATTGGAGATCCATTTCAATGAAAATCACATGAGCAAGATCACTACCTTACCCATGGGAGTGCACTAGGACAAAGGATCAAGAAATAAGGAGTCAAAATATGGTGTTACAAGACTATGTACAAGATGATACGTGAAGAAGACAAAGTACTATAGGAGGTTGAATCTACCCAAAAATTCAAGGAGTAGAGGCAATAATTAGGATATAGGTGATGTTGTGGTGAGTAGAAAGAAGTGGATGTGCAAATAGTGGAGCATCAAGAAGAAAACGAAGTAGACAAGTATACAAATCAGGGAATAAGTAATCCAATGACACCACAACAATAGAGGGACATGGAGGACAAGTAGAAGGATTTTATTTCTCAGGGGTGAGCAACAGTTTCAGTAGGGGGAAGATGATGGGCCCAAAAATTGGATATTTTATAAGGCCCATTTTATTTTTCCTATACAACTAAAACATTTATTTAACCCCTTTACTTGCACATTATAGAGTTAATTTATAGTAATAATGGGTCCCTAGGAATTCAATTTACCCTTGCTTATTATGTGCCTAATATTTACAAAATATTGAGAAAATATTGAGTGAACTCTAAAAGATATGCATAATGAGAGAATCTAGGGACTTTTTCCTTACCAATAAATGAATGGAATATTATGAAATTAATAAATAGATTATGGAGCTCCATTGATTGAGAAAATGTAAGGATGTGTTCCTCACCAAAAGAGGACCTTGAGCTTGGCTAGCTTACAAAGGATCTATTCTCCTTAGCATTCGAAATCAATCAGGGAACAAGATCCACAAATTTAGGGAATTGGAGGGAAATAACCCCCCTCATCAAGGAGGCTAGCCTTCATCACTTTTTGTATAAATAAGAGGGCCTAGTAGCCCACAAGGGATTCAAATTACGAATCAGAGTTCTGGAGCTAGGATCAAGTCTTTTGTATTGAGCATTTTGACTATTGATGTATGAGCACTATTTACAGTTAATGAAATACAACTTATTTTCAATTTGAGTTGTATTTATATGGGACTGAGCTCCATAGGGTTAGGGCCCAACCCTAGGTACTGAAGCCCCTTTGTATTTTTTTATTATTTCTTTATGCATTCAATCTATATTAGTTCGTTGGTTTTTACTTCTTTGAAAAGTGACCTTGATAATAGAGTTTGTACTAGATTTACATTGTTGATATTAACAAGGTTCCTTTGTTGCAAGACGAACAAAAAATATTTATGATTATGCATATGTTGTTGAGAGACCAGTTTCCGTTCTTTTTTCCTCTACATTTCCATTTCTAGGTTCTATTTAATAACTAGCTCGCACTAAGTTAAAGGTTATGGTTAGACAACATTAGCACATGCATGCATTTTGGAGCTCTCTTGTTGCAATACTTGGGCTCATCCAAACCCAAGAATACAATCTAGCAAGGTATTATGTGAGCTAGGAAAAGAAACAAAGAGCTCCTACCCCAATTTTATCATAAGTGAGGGAAAGAGAATGGCCTAGGGAAAATGTTCCACCATCAAGTTATACATCAAGAATCTACAAGTAAAATCCATGGTAGTTTAAGAAAATAGGAAAGAAAAATTTTCCAAAACATAAATGAAAACACATGCCAAGGATCCTGGTTGAAAAAAATCGATGACAATTATGGAGACAACTATGACATGAGCACATTTAACATGATAAGCCATGTAAGGTGGAGGGTTAGATATATAATACATTATTTTAATGGGTGACATGAGGGGTGTATTTTGGAAGCCTTGGCATGTAGCTTAGTCTCACCATCTAGCTACCACATCACTCTGTTGAGTTGGCATCATGATTGGGGGAGAAAAATCATGTTGAGTCAGCTCAGAGTAATCTTCTTTGAAGCAAGAGTTTGGAAGAGATTTCGAAGTGTTATTGATTATGGATTAATACAATTTGTAGCCTTCAATAGTTATTCTATTAGCCACTTTGATCCCTCAATGTCGGACATGAGAGAGATTGACAATAGGAATTTGAGAGATCAAGGAAGCAAATTGGGATAGAAAATTTTATAGGCACCAGTTGTGGGAAAGTTGAAGGGTAAAGGGACCACATAATAGTTTTCAAGCTAGTATGACCACTAACTAGAAATCAACTTCAATAAAGAGCTTGGGCATATTTAAGAGAGGATATTTCCTTAAACCAAATTCTAGTGCAAAGAGCTTAGTTTTGTTGTCACTTTTGATTCACATGTGCCCAACATAAAGATGAATAATGAAAAACGCCTCCAAATCCCACATCCCAGCGGTTTCCGTTGGATGCTCCATCAAATTTTAGTTTGACAAAGCCTTTAGGAGGACAAGACAAATGCAATGGGGAGAAGGATGAATGTCTACTCATAGAAGACGAAGGACCATTATCAGTTTTCCATAGGTGTATACCCTAGAGTATGAGCTCTTGAGTAGGAGAATCCTCGCAATCAGAGGCTTCCAAGATACTGAGAGAATAAATTCTCATAGATACTTCAGAATTAGTTGCTAGAGAGAGTGCATTGAGTGACTTTGACTTTTAAAAAGGTAGTTGTTTTATTCCTTCCATACTATCCAAAGTATGAACCTCAGTGTTGGGGTCTAGGATTTATTTAAAAATGGAGTTTGAAAAAGGAGAACAACTCCATTATTAAATGAATCTAAGAATATTTGATGAGTTCCTTCAATATTGATGAAAAATGGATGTTGGTTAATGCCATTTGTCGTCCATGATTAGACAATAATTGAATAGATGTTCATTATCTTCCTAGGTGCCATGACATAGAAAATAAATGGAGAGGCCTTCAAATCCACGTGCTAACAACTTGTCCCATGTTAGAGTGTTTGATGAGAAAAAATCCATAAGAAATGCGCCACTTTTAGTCAAAACTAACTATTCCATACTTTGGACTAGATTTGAAGGCTCGAAGTATGAGCATGCTTAGCTTCAATGTCGTGAGCTTGTTTAACATTGAAAGTGCACCTAGAAGAGTACCCCATCATAATTTGACTTGGTATTCCAATTGGGAAATATGTATTTTCTATATGATTTCTTCAAGTTTATTATATGAATTAATAGAGGGCCTAAACTTCCATGATTCAATGGACTTCCAAAGGAGTGATTTTTTTTCATAGGGAGAACCCCTCTAGCAATCCACAATTGAGAGGAGTTGATGAGACTTCATTATTGTGCAAAGATCCTAGAGATCCTATTGGGCTGCCAACTTAAGGAACTAATGCTGAGAGTTAACCCAAAATTGAACTATATTCCAATCATGAACTTCCCAAAAGCAGTGATTTTGAACCAAGTTCTTTCCTCGACATGTGGGATTCAAAATAAAGGAGTCTAAGGGACATTTCTACATTCGAACATGTTGTTGAGCTAGTGTCTTGTTAATATTTTTATTTATTTATTTTTATTTTTTATTTTTTATTTATTTTGGATTTGCATCAAAGCTCCCATCCTCCTTGAAGCCATCTCCACCAATATTTGGCACCTAGGATCATGCGTAAAGTTTTTGGATCATGAATACTTGACCCTCCCCTTTACGTAGGAAGGAAATGTTTTCCTTGGGAAACAAGAGCCTATTTCCTTTCTTTGGATGCACCTCACCAATTAAAGGAGGGCCAAAGAGATTGTATCTAGTTTAATATGTATTTGGGAGCTACAAGTGAAGAAAAGAGGCAAATAGGCATGGCTTGGAGCACTTATTTAAGCAATTGTTAGTCAACTAGTAAGGTTGAGAGAATGAAATGCCCATCTCCCAACGAGCTTGGTTATCTTTTGAATGAGGTCTACCAGAGTTTGATCTTAAGGGAATTCACCATGAGGAGGGCACCTAGGTGTTTGGAATGGATCAAACATTGTTTATATACCAGGAGACTTGTGATGTGACTTTGAATAGTTGGCAGACTTTTTAAGAAGAATATCTCAAGATTTTGCAGATTAAATTGTGTTCTTGAAGAATTTATGAATTCTCCCAAGAACTCTTTGAAGGCGAAAGCTTCCTTTATCGTAGGGCATCCAATCAACATTGTATCATCAACAAATTGTGAATGGGATGTTGCTTATTCTTCTCCAAACAATATTATCCCCTAGATCTTTCTATATGCTACCATGGCTTTGATAGAGCACCATAGGCCTTTAGCTACAAGGATAAAAGGAAATGGAGATAGGGGGTCACCTTACCTAATCTCCCTCGAAGATTTAAATGTGGTCGAGGGGGAACCATTGATGAGAATGGAGAAAAAAGTTGAAGAGACAAAGGAGAGTATTCAAGAGGCATATACATAAGAGAAACCAAAATCTAGGAGCATACAGTGAAGGATATACCATCTAAACTTGTCAAAAGCCTTAGATAAGTCAAGCTTAATAATCCTATAATCTGTTTTGGATTGTTGAAGTGAGTGAATAACTTCATGAGCCATTATTATGCCATCTAAGTTTTGGTGTCATTCTACATAGTCTAGCTACTCTTCAGAAACAATGGCTAGCGGGATTGGCTTGGTGTCATTCTACATAGCTTGACTACTCTTTGGAAATAATGGCTAGTATGATTGGCTTGAGTATGTTGGTGATGAACTTAGAGACTATCTTTTAAATGGTGTCACATAGAGTGCTAGGGTGAAACCCATTAGGTTCATCTACCTTTCCTTGCTTTGGAGCAAAAGCCATGAATTTTGCATTAATAGCTAGAAGGATGGATGTGGAGTTGCGATCTCCTATCTCCTATCCAAAATTTTTTTGCGTTCCCATGACAATAGATTCAACCTCCTCCATTGTGATTCATTGCGTGAGAGCCTCATTTTTCTTAGGGTTGATGAAGAAAGGAATATGTTGGAGTGGCCTCCTCACATAATGGTTAGGGTTCTTTGAGGAGAGACATGTAGTGATGAACTAGCTCCCTTTCGATGTCCTTATGTTCCATTAATTAAAATTTATGTTTTTCTTTATTTTTAAGGAAATTAAAAATATTGATAAAAGCGACCATAAAAATTGCACAAATAGCACATCAGTACAATCGTTCTTGATGGCCAAAAGTTTGACGCTGACAGCCAATGGTCACTTTAAAAGCAGTTGCACATGGATCTCCCCTCTCTCGATTGCACACTTTAAGTGCTTTCATTGCAGGCTTTCTTTCCTTTTCCATATCACCTACATTCGGACATTTTAATTCAATTGCAACAAGTCAGTGCGATTGCATGTGCCTCCGTAGAAATCCATTATTTATATTACATCGAATTCGTCTTTTGGGAGCTATTTCAATAGTCTTTTGTGCGCATACTAAGCGCACAATGGCTTGCGGATATGGAAGGCTTCGGTGCATCTAACGTAATTTTAACAGTTTAAGATACCCTGGTACATGTTCGTAGTACGGAAAAATATTGAAAGTTTTTTCATTACTTACAGAAATGGCTTTGATGAAGAATTTGATGTTGGGACTCGGGAGCTGCATTGTTGTCATTTTTGGTGCTAAGACTGGCACAACTTGTAGTCGGTCGGACTACAGCACATGCGACGTTTTATGGCCAAGGCTACTCGTATGGAACTATGGGTGAGTTTCTTGTTTCAAAATTTTAGTTTTTTATCCAATTATGAAGTTAATTTTTCCAGGAACACTATGATTAATTTCTCAAAGCAAAGAAATCATTGGAAAACTGTGGACTAGTGTACGATAATTGTGGAGTGTATATATATAGAGTTTACTATGATTGTGGAGTATATATATGTGTGTGGGGCGAATACGAATTTGGTGAAAACTCTCATTTGATTTTTGATTTTTCAGAACATATCAAATGAATGTATATATCTCTGGTGCGTGGTACAATAGCAAAAAAGATTATGAGGTTTATGTTAAACGGGTGAATTACCCTAACTACGTCATAGAAATTTTTTTTCCAAATTATAAGAAAAATAATAATAAATTGGGTGCATGTAACATGTAACCGGGTATTAACATACAAAACTATATAAAAAAAAAACATTATTACTTTGTACATAAAGTACACATATCCCTAACCCATAAAGTACTAGATCCCTAACCCATACGCAATACAATTGTCTAACCGCATATTAATGTTCGGGTGTTATGTATTTACATAAAGTTTATCCAAGGTCTAATTACAAGTGAAAATTAATATGGCATAATTGGTTAAAATAATCGCCTTAACCCAAACCTCAGATTTGATCTTCGAAGTGTTAAGAAGGGTAAGATTTTTACAACTAGGTCTCATCAACGTGGATAGTTGGACGTCTGGTGATCGTCGATCTCCCAAAGTTTGATCTGACGGTAGGGAAACACCAACAATTGGTTAGGGTTCAACTCGCGGGTATCTAGTGTACCAGATTGTCATTTGCCTCTTGCTTGTCTCTTGAACCATGCTTGGCAACCCAACACGTTGAGGGATGAACCACTAATAATTGGGCTATTCCATTACTAGGTTTGCAGCGTTCAAGGTTTTATTTCTCATTTCCTTAATTCGATTCTCTGCCACTGGATTCTACTAAATATTTGGACCTTGCGGTCTCTTCTAACCTCTGCAGAGTTCAACATGTTCTCTTGTACAAGTAAATTATTTTTTTTAAAGTCATTTGTTGCGGTTTTATGTTGTTACTAGGAGCCTATACTTGTTTTAGTCCTTAATCATTTCATGGTTGTGTTCATGCAGATGTTCTCCCACCGGAAAACCTATTAGCTCAGGAAAGACAGTGTCTTTGGACTCAAATCATGAGGAAGAAGTCTCAGGAATTGGAACCCCGAAACCCCCTTACCCAGGTATTTTGATGTCTTTCTTCTTTTGTTTGCAATCTTGTTACACTACTGGTTTACATATGAATTTCTGAGGATTTCTACCCTTGGTTGGGCTTTGCCCCTTGCAGGCACACCTCCACAAGGGTTTCATGTAGCAGCTTCCCAACTCTGAGATCTTAACCCCAGGTGCATATTTGTTGCTTGTGGCCTGTCAACGTATAGAGTTTTGTGTTAGGTTTTGTTTTAGGACTCTATGTCCACAATGTTACTATCTTAAATGAACATTGGTTTTCTTCATATTTCGCTCTTTAGTGACAAGGGTTTTTCGTGTAATTGCGGCATGAGGCAAAAGAGGCCTTCACTGATGTTTTGATGCCATTTTTGTATAGTTTTCCAGTTTTGGGTCCATTGATACTTTTAGAGCCATCATAATGCTTTTTGAAAATGGTTCTAGCGACATGATCTTTATATATATATATATATATATATAGATATATATATATAGTTTCTGTTAATATTGAGTCTCGTTCTGTACGCAGTGTTATGGTTGACGGTATTATGGTTATTGATATTTCGCTCTATTCATACTCATTACAGTTATGTTGCATAGTATTTTAATTCAGTATGCAACCTTAAAAATTTATATAGTTCAATGAGTAATAACCAATAATTTTTCAATATATATCAAGCTCTCATTTAAGAACATTTTTTTTATCAAATTGATTATGCTGCAGATCCAAGGTTTTGTTCTAGTAGACCTTAGTTGGTTCTTTAGTCAGCATTTACTGTTTATGTTTTTTAAAACTAGGTAGGTTCAAATGATTTTAAATTATGCATATACACACAACCATGTATGGGACTGGACTGAGTCGCTGCCCAGATGACATCTCGATCCTAACCCCTACCCACGATTTTGTGCATTGTCGAAAGGTCTACAAAGTTATACCTTTTCTTAAATTCCATCATTCGGTTATTTCTAAGAATTATAGTGTACACAATTGTTTTCTGGGTATATTCTTCCTAAATTCAAGTTCCAACAATTTTCCTATTCGTTACCTGAGCTGGCTATGGGGTTTTTAATAATTTCTCCCATTTCACTACTTGTTCTATTTACCTTCTCCTCCAGTGTCTAGGTTAACACTAAAAATATTACTAATTCCTCATCAATCTGCAACAACAAAAAATTAACAGAAACCTTAAGTGTTAATCAAACCACTTCTCACATACAAACATTAGAGAACATGAATTTTTGAAATCTATTGATACAGTTTTCTTCTCAACCTTAGTGGGTACTTATCCATGCAAAAGTACAAGTTAAAGACCAATCACAATTACTTATTTGTTCTCAGAAATTTCCTTGAATTCAACAGGAAGATACCTTCTCCTCCCAACTATAAGAAGGGAAATAACATACTCTTCTACCCCCAAGATTCCACTCCAGCACAACAGGCAACAGTTCCTTAACTCCGAAATCAGGTTACAGACATCAGGACTACAATCCAATCTTCCAGCCTCTAATTTCTTTCCATAACAAGGTAATCCATTGGTTCAAGACCAGCTCTGGACATTCCTTTCATTACCTATTCTTTTTTTCTAGATTGAACCCCCTTTCTTCTAGTGAGATCTATTTTTATCTCCAAGAAGAAAGGTATAACTGTTTCAATTGTCCCTAATTGCCTGGAGTTTGGAATCTGTTTCCAGTCTCCCTTCTTGAATTCTAGAAATTTCATAATATGATAATTAAAAGAAACAATATTATACTACTTAAATTATTCATTCAGAATGTCATTGGGCTTCTAAAGTCCCATTTACCAACAAAGTAAAAATAATTATGACTACTGATCATAAGATGTTACATCTTTCCCCCCAAGCAGAACACCGTCCTTGGTTTTTTTATTGTAGCCCTTGAAACAGAAAAGGATAAGCTTGTCTTAGTAGACTTTCATCTTCCCAAGTAGCTTCCTCTGGGCTAAAGTGCTTCCATTACACTTTATCTTGGATGATAACTCGCTTCCGCAACGTTGTTTCTCTCCGATCGAGAATACACAAAGGTTCTCCCAAAAACTCCTTGTCTGATTCGACTTGTCCAAAACACCATTATCACCATTAGATTTTTTTTACGAGCTAGAGAATAGCTTCAAATTCACCCATACTTACTTGAATGTCTTACCAATTAATAATATGTCTATCATCATACACATATCTCTTTAAGAATGATATGTGAAACACATTATGTACTTTTATGTGACAGGGGAGAGCAAGTTGATATGCTATTGGTCCTACCCTTACCAAAATCTGAAAGGACCATAGTAGTGGGGTACCAACTTAGAAAAGATACCCCACTGCAAAGTGCTCTTGTTTAGTTTTATCTGGACATAAACATGATCCCCAACTTGGTATTCCTTGAAACACTGATTTTTATTTGCATATATATATTTTTTTCTGTCTTGAGCTGCTTCCAAGTTCTATCGAACTTTTTTCACTTCTTGCTCCATTTCAGCTAACATTTCAAGTCCTAGGATAATTTTATCGTCTGGGTTATGCCATCCTGTGAGAGTCCTACAGCTTCTTTTGTATAGTACTTCATAAGGGCTCATATCCAGTATTCATGATAGCTATTGTTATAAGAAAACTCAACCAAATGGAGGTAATCCTCCCATTTGGTTGGCTTCTACATCACATACATTCACAACATGTCCTCTAGCACTTGATTGACCCACTCAGTTTATCCATCCATCTGAGGATGGTAGGCAGTGCTAAATTGGATTTGAGTACCCAGCTCTATAAAAAGAGCCTTCCATAATGCAGATGTAAATTTTACATCTTTGTCCGATATTACTACTTTTGGCATATCGTGCAACCGAAAGATTTCCCTCATAAAAATATATGTTATTTCCATAGATTTGTAAGTAGACTTTACAGGAATGAAATGAGCAACTTTTCTCAACTTTTCCACCACCACCATTATGGAGTCATGTTGCTTCCGGGTCCTCAGAAGTCTAGTTATGAAGTCCAATGTAATCATTTCCCACTTCCACTCAAGTATGGGTAGTGGTTGGAGCAGTCCAACAAGGTGTTGATGCTCAGCTTTAAGCTTTTGGCATTCCAAACACTTAGCTAAATATAACATGATATCCTTCCTCATTCCATGCCAAAAATACCCTTTCTTGATTGCATAAAATAGCTTTTGATAACTTAGATGCACAACATAAGGGTTGCGGTGAAATTCTTCCAACAACATTTTCTTGAAACCTAGATGATTGGGAACATACAGTCTTCCTTTGAAGTTTAAAAATTCTTGATCATCAATGCTATATTCAACTGTTTTTCTTGAATTCTTCATCTGCATAGCTTTCTCCCATAAAAAAATATATTCAAGATCCTTAAGAGTGGCTTCCTTGAGTTGTTCTGTTAAATCAAATTCCACACGATGATATTGAATTTCGTATACATACTGAACTTTTTTACTTAAAGTGTCTGCTACCCGATTTTCCTTGCCTTTAAGATTATTTATGTCGAAGTCAAACTCGCTCAAGAATGTGGTCCACTGAGCTTGGTGCACATTTAAATTGGGCTGCTTAAAGAAATTAGTTAAACTTATATGGTCTGTCATAAGCACAAATTTCTTCCCCAATAAGTAGTGGTGCCACACCTTCAAGACATGTATTATTGCGCAAGCTCTAGGTTGTAGGCTGAATACCATTATTCATGTTCCTTGAGCTTCCTTCACTCATAAGCCACCACTTTTCCATCCTGCATCAGGACCCCTCCAACTCCTTTCTGACAAGCATCCGCACAAACAATAAAGTCCTTCTCTGGATCAACTACTTTAAGAATTGGGACAGATATTAACAATCTTTTTAATTCCTCAAAACTAAGTTGACATGTTGTTGTCCACTTAAAGGCTTTCCCCTTTCTATGTAGAGATGTCATGGGATACGTAATCTTGGAGAACCCTTCAATAAATCGGCAGTAGTAGCCTGCCAAACCCATAAAAGACCAGATGCTTGCTATGTTTTTAGGAACAGACCAATTTAAAATAGTTTTGATCTCTTTAGGGTCTACCGCAATACCTTCAGAGGATATCACATGCCCCAAATATTGTATTTATTCCTTGAAAAAGTCACATTTGCTGAATTCGGCATAGAGTTGATTCTCTCTTAAAGTTTGAAGAACTATCCTCAAGTGCTCCTTATGTTCCGTTGCATTCTTGGAGTAAATCAGAATATCATCAATAAAAATTAGGACAAACTTATCCAATTAGGGATGAAAAATTCCATTCATCAAACTCATAAAAGTTGTCGAAGCGTTAGTCAAACCAAATGGTAATACAATAAACTCATAGTGACTGTAACATGTTCTAAATGTTGTTTTGCATATGTTCTCATCTTTATGCGAATTTGATGATAACCCGATCGCAGATCAATTTTAGAGAATATAGTGGCACCTTTGACCTTGTCAAACAAGTCATCTATCTGAGGCAATGGATATTTGTTTTTAATGGTTAACTTGTTTAACTGTCTATAGTCAATACATAGTCTCAGTGTTCTGTCTTTTTTCTTTACAGACAATACGGGTGCTCCCCAAGGCGACATACTTGGTCGGATATACCCTTTGTAAAGTAATTCCTATAGCTGCATTTTGAGTTTAGTTAACTCAATAATGCACATACGATAAGGTGCCTTGGATAGGGGCAACTCCAAGCATACATTCTATGGTGAAGTCAATGCTTCTCTTTGGAGGCAATCTAGGTATGTCTTCTGGAAATACATCAATAAACTCTTGGACAATTGGTATATCTTCTAAGGCTGCCAATTTATCCTTCGAGTTGGTATATCCAACCTGTACTGCGTATATTTGACAACCCTTCTAGACACATTTCTTTAACTGGTTAGTGGTGACTGACCGCAACTTAATATTTGTTTTTATTCCTTGTATTTCCTATATGTTTCCTTCCTTCGTGAGGAAACTAATGGCATTATCCTTCCAATTTACTAAGGACCAGTGTCGTTCCAGCCAATCCATTCCAATTAATACATCATAAGAACCCAAGGGTAATATATTTAAATTTACTCTCGTGGGTTGTTTTGAAATTTCTATAGGGCAATTCTCTACCTTGGATGTTATTCTACGGTTTTTCTCCTGTGGCTAATTTCACCAGCCACGAGGTCTTAAATTTCATACTTGATAATTGACATTTTTTGACTATTCTTGGATTAACATAAATAAGACTCGCTCAGGGACAATCAAAATAGACATAGTCTGGTTAGCTATATTACCTTCAAATTCTACCATAACGAGTTGATACTCTGCCTGATGATCCTCCAAGGCAGCATTGATCTTGGGTATGTTCCTCACCACGTCTCCCAACAAAGAAGCCTCTTGCACACTTGTTGTAATTCCATTTTTGGCATGTTGAGGGAAGTTATTGTAGTAGTGGGGTTCGCCACACCCCCAACACTGTAGGGGTGGCTTGGGTGGTTGTCTAACTTCAGCCCTACTATGAGTTTCTGTTGTTTTGGCTTCATCCAGATTCTGACTCTACTGCTAAAACTTTCCAAATGTTCCGCCCCTAGTTTTCCTAGGTGCAGGCTTCAGTCCTCCTGTTTTGTTATTCTTAAAATTTCTTGAGAACCCTTTCTACCCTCTTTTCCCCAACTAGTTCTTACTCCCTTCACCTTTTGTTGGGACTCAGAAATGTCATATTTTCATCCACCTTTTTCTTCACTATTTCTTACATTTCATCATCCCATTAACCTTTTATCATATCATTTTCATAAATACATTTGGGTTTCACCTTCTTATTTTCCATTTTATACATTTTTGTATTACAAGTGAATTTATGATTAAATATTAGAAAATTTACATATTTTTATATATATATCAAGAATATGCAAGTTTTGTGATGTGTAGGAAATATGTGAAGAATTAATATCTCCTCCACCATATTAAGGAGATAATTATGCAAGCCTATTCCTAAGGAGAAAATCATGGAGAATTTGGTTGGCATATCTTATCCAATTCCTAAGGAGAAAATCATGGAGGATTTGGTTGGCATATCTTATCCAATTCCTAAGGAGAAGATCATGGAGGATTTGGTTGGCATATCTTATCCAAGATATGTGATAGATTTATGGAGGATTCAAAGGGATCATATTTTGTAATAATGGGAAAGTAGTTAAAAATGCTTGAGAGATTTGTGGGATCATATTTTGTAATAATGGGAAAGTAGTTAAAAATGGTTGCGAGATTTATGGAACTAAAGAGAGATTAGTGGATGATCATTATTTGTTTGTTACTCATCCCATTGTATAAATAGGAGTACAATCTCCTCCATTTGTAATCTGGAAGTTTTTGTAATCTTAGAATTTTGGAGTATGTAATCTTAGAAGCTTAGAGTTGTAATCTTAGAGTTGGTTTGTAATGGAGATTTTGAAATAAAGGATCATACTTCAATTTTTCTTCTACATCTGAGTCTCCATTGAAGTGGTGTGCTTGTGGAGTTATGGAGGGCCCCCATGGCCTCACTTGCATGCTTATTTGTTTATAATTTATTTTATGTTTTTGTTTGATTTCATCTTTCAAGTTTTGTTAAATGTTCTAATATTGGAAGAGTCTTATTTGAAGGTGTTCTTGTAAGAGAACCATAAGATCTCATACAATTATTAGATCTAGGTTTATTTCATTTCAGATTTTAATTTCTTATTATATATTCTAATGTTGGAAGAGATCTCGTAGAATATGTTCTTGTAAGAGAATCATAGATCTCAAACAATTGTTAGATCTAAGTTTGATTAGTTATTGAAAGAGATCTTGATGAATATGTTCTTGTAAGGGGACTTTAAGATCTTGGACAAATTAGGAATCTTTCTAGATCTATATATTTTAGATAAGCACTTCTAATTTTACCTTCCCGGGTTGACATTAAATTAAACTCTAATTTACATCCGCATTTTAGACCACACATTTTGGCGCCATTGCCGGGGAAGTGCAACTAGAAGGATTTAGCAATTGTTTTTATGCATTTGTTTTTATGGACTAATTTGTGGAACTTGGTGACAGCAGGTTCTTAAAGGAGTTCAAAGTTTGGAGCATTTTTATTTTCGTACATAGTTATTTTAAATTTAGTTTTTATTTTAAACCCCCCATTTCTCACTAATCCATCTACGGATGATGAATTTGACAATGTTGAACAGGTACTTCTTGGAGAGCAAGGACAATAACCTTGAGCCAACTCTAAGACAGGATTCTCACATACTTGCAAAACATAATGTAAAATTTTTAAATCTTGATGTGAGCATGTTCGAATTTTTAGTCTGTAGATGGCTTCACTGGAAGCATGCTTTTACTTAGAAAATAAAACATCTTTTAAGTTAATGTAGAATAGATTAGAAAAATAAAAATGAGATCTCATTAGAAGTCATTAGAAGTCATTATCATTAGAAGTTTATAGTTTTGTTTTCAAAAAATAAATCATCATGAATAAATTCAGTGGCACATCTTTGCATTTCTATGTCTTGTTTCTGTATCACGGGTGAGCCAGGAGCCTAATTATCGGAAAGATTTATCTTCTGGGAGTCTAAATGCCCCCGTGACATTGCAGAAAGAGTGTAGATAATGCAAGGTTTTGTCGCAGATCTTAATTGTGTTTTATCCATCCATGCTAACCTGCATAAATAAAAATAAATCAAGAGATTGGTATGCTCTCTTCCCGCGCTTCGTGCGATCTGGAAGATCAGAAAATCTATTGATTTATTCCAATAAAAATACTCTTGCTGGAGAACTAATTTGAAATGCGACAATAAGGAATTTTGTGAATGAGAAAAAGATCATCTTCAAAACACAACCCCTTAAAAATTTCAATTTTGAAAAGCAGTTTGGGATCAAACCAGGGAAACTATAGACAAACAAAGACATGGGTTTTTCCCATAATAGAATGAACTATATAACCCAGAAATTGTTTTCTTAAATTCCTAACGGTCTAAGAGAAAATCGTGGTTCTTCGAGACCCTATTTTGGTAACTGCATGAAGAAAAAACGGTTTTTACAATTAATATGCAGAGGAATTCAAAGTTACATAAAAGCCTAATTTTTCATTGATTCTAGAGGATTTTGTGTGTTTTTTTAGGATATTGAAAAAAAATCCATTTTAGTGTTAATTTATTTTTAGAAATTTTCTATATTAGTTTTTAATTTTGATTTTTTTTAATTTTGTTATTAAAAAAAAATGATTTTTTTAAAATTTTGTTATTAAAAAAAAATTTGAATTTCATTCTTTTTTTTTATTTAAAAAAATAAATAAAAATAAAAATAAAAAATAAAAAATAAAATAAAATAAAAAATTCACAAAATTTATGCAGGTCTGAAAATAAAAAAATGGAACACTTGGAAACAAATTTTGAGGATCGATTTATCAAACATTTGGAAGATTCTATAAATGATGATTATCTTGTTTCAATAGCTTCAAGTTGGCATAACATATTTCTGTTGAATGCTTTTATATCACATACTAATATGCAGACCACAACAGATCTTTCTAATGCCAATCTTTTTGCCGAGTATATATCATCTGACACCAACAGGGAGTATTACTTTTCATGGTTATTTTAAGAATGGATTGATTTTAATATCATGATTAAGTCAATTTCAACACTATGATTGTCCTTAATATGTTTTATTTGGTATGAAAGTTTTTTGTAAGAATCATGAAGGAAATGGTCATTTCTTCTTGAACACACTTATGTTTTCTTTCTACCAAGTTTTTTTTACAGGTTACAGGATAATCAAGTGATCATAAGGATATTACATTACGACGACAATTGGTCTTCCAAAGACTCAATTCATGAAAAATTCTAGAGACAAATCCAACTCCACAAACACTACCTTGCACCTCCCTTTTTGAAGCACATTTTGAATTCCACCAATTGTAAATTCATAAAGCATGACCTATCCATATCCATTTTTCACAGCAAGATTTCATCTTCATACACCATGCATTTCCTTACATTCATTTTTGGATGCTCGAAGTCATTCCCTTTCCATGATTACATTGCCTTGTTTTCCTCGCCATGCTGATCCACACTGCTTGTCCGTGAGTTCTTTCCATTTATAGTCCTACCAAATCTTTTTGTACAAACTTGTGTTGACTGATGTGGGATTCCTTAAAGCCCACCTTTCAACATGTCTTGCCCCATCGACATCAGCACCTTATCTGGGAAATAGACTAGAGTTCCTTTTGAGTACCTAGAGGCTTGCATGCCTTAATGGCAAGTTCTCTCACTGATGATCATGGGAATACATCAATGTCCCTTGATCTTCAGATCTTGCAAGTGGCTCGACCTCAACACATCCATTCGCACTTTGCAAGATGTACTCGGGTACCTTGGCACTCATCGACATCAATGGTGAGTTGCCTCGCATTGGTTAATGGCATACATCAATGGCCGGTAATCCAATGATTTCTATTCATGCTCGACATCGACACATTCTTTCACATGATTAGAATTGTACCAAGAAGTTTAGTAGTAGGTGAAGACTATACACTTTTTCACGAATCCCTCAGCAGTTACAATAGCATGAATTCTAATCTATGAGAGTACCACGGTTCCACTTTTAGCATTTATCTTTTCCATGTTTCAGCATCAGCAATTCGGATTCCTTCATTTCCCAGGATCCAGTAACAACAACATCAGTCACATTTTCCTGATCCAGCAGCAGCAGCAACTACATTCCTCTTGCATAGTTCATCATTCTTGGGTAAGTATAGGTATGTTGTTTTCTAATCTTTAATCATGCAATTCCTTATATGCTAACTTGAATATTTTGGAAACTTCCCTCACCATACTACATTTCCTTTCATGAGCCATGTGAGGTTGCATGAGGACATGCAACCAATTCAGTTGAGGGGGGAGAACTATATTCACTTCCATGATTCCATTTCTTCACCACTATCACTCCATTTTTTCTCATTTACCATTCACCAACATTTATTTTCCAATGATACTTTGTTGCACTTTGCTTCATATGTAATATTGGCATGCTTCATTAATATTACAAAAGGGATTTCTTATGCACATTGATAGCTTATGATTTCCAGTGAGTTTTTACATTATTATTGAAGAAAAGAGAACAGAAAACGAAATGAATGTTGTTAACACAAGAACCAACATTCTTTGTATTCATGGTTGTCACACAAGAACCAACCATAAGAAAATGTAAGTTGTTACTCATGTGTTTCACATATCCTGGAAACATTCATCATCATGTAAAGCCAAAGTTGTTCAAGATGCCAAATGTTCTTAAAGAGACCCATGCATGGTTGCATGAGGACATGCAATAAGTTTAGTTGGGGAGGATGTTGGGACTCAGAAATGTCATATTTTCATCCACCTTTTTCTTCACTATTCCTTACATTTCATCATCCCATTAGCCTTTTATCATATCATTTTCATAAATACATTTGGGTTCCACCTTCTTATTTTCCATTTTATTCATTTTTGTATTACAAGTGAATTTATGATTAAATATTAGAAAATATACATATTTTTATATATATCTCAAGAATATGTGAGTTTTGTGATGTGTAGGAAATATGTGAAGAATTAATATCTCCTCCACCATATTAAGGAGATAATTATGCAAGCCTATTCCTAAGGAGAAAATCATGGAGAATTTGGTTGGCATATCTTATCCAATTCCTAAGGAGAAAATCATGGAGGATTTGGTTGGCATATCTTATCCAATTCCTAAGGAGAAGATCATGGAGGATTTGGTTGGCATATCTTATCCAAGATATGTGATAGATTTATGGAGGATTCAAAGGGATCATATTTTGTAATAATGGGAAAGTAGTTAAAAATGCTTGAGAGATTTGTGGGATCATATTTTGTAATAATGGGAAAGTAGTTAAAAATGGTTGCGAGATTTATGGAACTAAAGAGAGATTAGTGGATGATCATTATGAGTTTGTTACTCATCCCATTGTATAAATAGGAGTACAATCTCCTCCATTTGTAATCTGGAAGTTTTTGTAATCTTAGAATTTTGGAGTATGTAATCTTAGAATCTTAGAGTTGTAATCTTAGAGTTGGTTTGTAATGGAGATTTTGAAATAAAGGATCATACTTCAATTTTGCTTCTACATCTGAGTCTCCATTGAAGTGGTGTGCTTGTGGAGTTATGGAGGGCCCCCATGGCCTCACTTGCATGCTTATTTGTTTATAATTTATTTTATGTTTTTGTTTGATTTCAGCTTTCAAGTTTTGTTAAATGTTCTAATATTGGAAGAGTCTTATTTGAAGGTGTTCTTGTAAGAGAACCATAAGATCTCATACAATTATTAGATCTAGGTTTATTTCATTTCAGCTTTTAATTTCTTATTAGATGTTCTAATGTTGGAAGAGATCTTGTAGAATATGTTCTTGTAAGAGAATCATAGATCTCAAACAATTGTTAGATCTAAGTTTGATTAGTTATTGAAAGAGATCTTAATGAATATGTTCTTGTAAGGGGACTTTAAGATCTTGGAAAAATAGGAATCTTTCTAGATCTATATATTTTAGATAAGCACTTCTAAGTTTACCTTCCTGGGTTGACATTAAATTAAACTCTAATTTGCATCTGCATTTTAGACCACACACCTTTCTACCACATTTGTTGATAATATATACGATCCTTACGAATAGTTTCACCCATTTTTTTGGGATTATCAAACTCTATTCATTATTTCATAAGAGTAGGTAAAATGCTTAGGAAACATTGTACTTTCACCTTCTCTTCATGTATATATGAAACATAGCGCAGTAAGGACGTAATTTTCGCTATAAACTCATCCATAGATTGGTGTCTCAACCACAAGTCATGGAATTCTTTTGCTTTCTCATCATAGAAGCATTAACTCAATTATTTTCCCTTGAAATATGTCTGAAAAGTATCCCAAGTTATGCCCTACTCATCTACGTTTCATACCATTTTAATCTCTTCCCAACATAAGGTGGCTTTACCATGTAATTGATAAACAGTTAGTCGGGCCCTCAAATGATCACCATATTCATATTTATGAAAATACTTGTTCATGTTAATTAACCAAGCTTCGGCTGCCTCCTCCACTTCGTCGTCAAATAATGGAGGTTTTGTTTTCTTAAACTCTCCTCGCAACTCAATTCTTGGCTTTTTAGACCCTTTACCCCCAGAAGTATTTCCATATTCTTCTTTGTTATTATTCACTCGAGTTTCCTCTCCTTCCAAAGGACCTCTATGTTGTTGCTCCTCTATGTGCCCCTTGTCTGCACTAGGATTTGGATCCCTCATATTTTGTCTATCTGAGAGGCTTTTTAGGATTTTCTCCTGTTCCAACCTCAGCCTCTTGTTGTCAGCACACAAGTTCATCATTTCTGTTTGTATTTGTTGAACAGTCTCCAGTAGGACAACATTTCCATTCATCTTATTTTCCCCCAACTGAACCCACATTTTTGGTTTAGGCGGGGTGGTTCCTCGTCCCCTTCTCATATTGTTCCTTTTTGCTCCGCTTTGTGCCTTCAAACATTTGGTTATTAACAATTCCTTTACCCAAGGCCAAAAAATTTGAACATGTGGATCTAAAACAAAGATCCCTAACCCATGCGAAGTACATTTGTCTAATCGCATATTAATGTTCGGGTGTTGTGTATTTACATAAAGTTTATCCAAGGTATAATTACAGGTGAAAATTAATATGACATCATTGGTTAAATTAATCGCCTTAACCCAAAACTCAAATTTGATCTTCAAGATGTCGAGAAGGGTAGTGTTTTACAGCTGGGACTCATCATCGTGGATAGTTAGACGTCTGATTTTCACCAATCTCCAAAATTTTGATCCGACAGTAGGGAAACACCATCAATTGGTTAGGGTTCAACTCACGGATATCCAGTTTCCGAGATTGTCATTTTCCTCCTGCTTGTCTCTCAAACCATGCTCTACAACCCAACGTCGTTGTCGCCTCCGTTGAGTGTCGAACCACTAATATCTGGGCGATTCTGCTACTATGGTTTCAATGTTCAAGGTTTTATTTATCATTTCCTTAGTTCGGTTCTCTGCTATTGGATTCTACTAAATATTTCGACCATGTGGTCTCTTCTAACCTCTATAGAGTTCATCATGTTCACTTGTACAGGTAAATTGTTTCTTTTAAGTCGTTTGTTGCAGTTTTCTATCGTTACTAGGAGCCTATACTTGTTTTTGTCCTTAATCGTTTCATGTTTGCATTGATGTAGATGTTCTCCCACCAGAAAACCTCTTGGCTTAGGGAAGATATTGTCTTTGGACTCAAATCATGAGGATGGAGTCTCAGGAATTTGGAACCCTGAAACACCTTATCTAGGTATTTCCTTATATTTCTTCTTTTGTTTGCAAGCCTTGTTACATTACTGATTTACATATGAATTTATGAGGATTTCTACCCTTGGCTAGGCTTTGCCCCTTGTAGGCAAACCTCCACAAGGGTTTCAAGTGGTAGCTTCCCAACTTCGATATACTAATCCCAGGTGCCTATTTTCTTCTTGCAGCCTGTCAACGTATAGAGTTTTGTGTTAGGTTTTGTTTTGGGATTTTATGTTTGCAATGTTACTATCTTAAATGAAGACTGGTTTTCATCATATTTCGCTCTTTAGCGACGAGGGTTTTTCCCTCTAATTGCAGCATGAGGCAAAAGGTGCCTTCACTTGTGTTTTGATGCCATTTATGTATAGTTTTTCAGTTTTGGGCCCACTGATACTTTTAGAGCCGTCACAGTTCTTTTTGAAAATGGTTATAGTGACACAATATATATATATATATATATATATATATATATATATATATATATATATATATATATATATATATATATATATATACTTTCTGTTAATATTGAGTCTCGTTTTGTTCAGTGTTATGGTTGTTGGTATTATGGTTATTGATATTTCGCTATGTTCATACTCATTACAGTTACGTTGCACAATCTTTTAATTCAGTATGCAACATTAAAAGTTTATAGATCGATGAGTAATAACCAACGATTTATATATCTATATATATATATATATATATATATATATATATATATATATATATATATATATATATATATATATATATATATCAAGCTCTCATTTAAGAACAATTTTTTTTCAAATTTATTATGCTACAGTTCGAGGGTTTTGTGCTCATAGACCTTAGTTGGTTCTTCAGTCAACATTTACTGTTTATCTTGTTTTAAACTAGGTAGGTTTAAATGATTCTGAATTATGCGTATACACACAGCCACGTAGGGGACTGGACTGAGTCACTGCCCAGGCGGCATCTCAGTCCTAACCCATACCCACAGTTCTGTGCGTTGTCGAAAGGTCTTTAGAGTTCCACCTTGTCTTAAATTCTATCATTCGGTTATTTATCGAAACTATATTGTACATAGTTGTTTTCTGGGTTTACTGTTCCTAAATTCAAGTTCCAACAATTTTCCCATTCGTTACCCGAGCTGGCTATGAGGTTCTTAATAATTTCTCACATTTCACTACTTATTCTATTTACCTTCTATTATAGTGTCTAGGTTAACACTAAAAATATTACCAATTCCTCACCAAGTCTGCAACAACAGAAAATTAACAAAAACCTTAAGTGTTAATCAAACCACTTTCGACATATAAACATTAGAAAACATGAATTTATGAAATCTATTGATACAATTTTCTTCTTAACCTTAGTGGGTACTTATCCATGTAAAAGTACAGGTTAAAAACCAATCACAATTACTTATATGTTCTCATAAATTTCCTTAAATTCAACAGGAAGAGACCTTCTCCTCCCAACTGTAAGAAGGGCAATAATGTCCTCTTCCTCCCCCGAGCTTCCACTCCAGCATAGCAGGCAACTGTTCCTTAACTCTGAAATCGAGCTCTAGACATTAGGACTACAGTCCAGTCTTCCAGCCTCCGATTTCTTTTCGTAACAAGGTGATCCACTAGTTCATGACCAGCTCTGGACATTCCTTCCGTTACCTACTCTTTTTTTCCAGATTGAACCCCCTTTCTTACACTGAGATCTCTTTTTATCTCCAAGAAGAAAGGTATAAATGTTTCAATTGTCCCTAACTGCCTGGAGTTTGGAATCTGTTTCTAGTCTCCTTTCTTGAATTCCAGAAATTCATAATATCATATTTAAAAGAAATAATATTATACTACTTAAATTATCCATTCAGAATGTCATTGGGCTTCTAAAGTACCATTTAATAATAATAATAATAAAAAAAATATTGTTGATCGGAAGATATTACAGTGCAAAGTCATTCTTATTGATGCTTCCTGATAAGGGCGCGTTCGTAGGTTATTTAAAATTTTCTCATACTTTGTCCCAAACACGCTTTTGATCGTTCAAAAATATGAGCTTGAGTTTTCAAACAGGTAATTGTGTCTCTGGTACTGGGTAAATAAGGCAAGATATGATGGTGGTTATGTTAAATAGAGAAATCATTTTTAGATGACGAGAGATATTATGGAGGTTAAGTTATGTTAAACAGAGTCAACTTTTTTTTATGGTCGTAATCTAAATTGATAAAATGGTTTTTCCTAGATTCCATTTAATATAATTTTGAATGAAGTTGTGATTGAGTATATAAATAAAAGATTTTGTATTCAAAAAATTTTGAGGAACTCGAAATGTGTAAATTAAATAACTTAAATTTATTTATTTTAAATATTTTTCAATCTTTTTATTAATAAAATTTTTAAATTTTTTTTTGAAAATATATTGAATATGGTGAAATTAGATTGACTACCAAAATATTTTTGGAATTCCATGGACATGTACTATATAAATTGTTTAACCTCCTTTAAATATTCTAGAAATCCACAATCCAAACAAAAATGTTAGAAATTAACTATTTCACTTCACTCAGGTCATTCCAAAATATTTTGGAATCTACAATTAAATTTGTAATGTTTTTAAGATTAATTTGATATTGGTTTATATTTAATATACTTTTGAATTTATTAAATTTAATAAAAATTTAATTACATTTATAACGAAGAAAAGAAAAAGGGTCGAAAATCAAATTTACAACATTTGAGTAAATTAGGTATCTTGGTAAACACATGGTTTATCATAACATACCCCTGAAATGAAGATCTTCTTATCAAACATTAGAGACCTCAACTGTAAAGGCAAGAATAGGCTCCTACAAGAAAAATGGAAATCAAAACACCCTGACATATTGATGATATAGGAAACCAAATCATCAAGTGAAAGCTCTCTCTAAGATGATTAGTAAATGGGGAAGGGACTACTGCGTGACAAAAATAAAATATCAAGGCCACTTCGATGGTATATCCATCATATGGAACACATTGGAGATTCAATTCATTGATATGTTTGTTGCTTATCACATTTTAACAATCCAGTTCAAACTAATTGGATTTGTCAAAACTTGCTTTCTCCCTAATGTTTATGGACCAATTTCTACCTGATATAATGTAGTTTTCTTTCAATCTATCTCTCTAATGCATCATCTTCTTTCTCCCATGCCCTAGATTCTTGGCAGAGACTTCAACCTTATCAAGTCATTGTTGTTGATGAATTAAGTTTTGATGCTTCACCGACAAACCCTCAAATCTCACTAGGTAAGTGAGAAAATGGAACTAGGCCCAAAGTTTAATGTCCTTGGTGTTATTTATTAAGTTATTTACATAGGGCTTCACTTAATGAACTTCTGACATATAAATGAACTTTTGACATATCACATGTGTTCGTGGCATACTAAACAATACCCTTAATTTGACTACATAGTGCATATATAGTATAAACAACATGTAACAACAATGAAATGAAAACATGAACAATGGTCAAACTGAAATAAAAGATAACTTTTATGAACATATTTAGAAAAATGCCCCATTAGCCACAAGGCTAAGCAAGCAATATATAACAAATTATAAAATATAACCCATACAGTAGAGTAAATGTTTAGCATAATTTGTTTACCAAAATAAAAATACAAATTTAGAAAGGTCTGCACTGTAAAATTCGTTGAAATAATGACTAATTTTATTGATAAAAATAAGTATGGCTTGTCGTTCGACTAGCTTCTACAAGAACTATTGACTAGAACTTGTTTCAAAAATGCCTAAGATGTAAAGAAATCATGCATAAACATCCAGAAGACAAAATAAAATAAAGATAGACATCATTAAAAATGCTTCTCGAGCCTCCCTAATGTGCCAAATTTAGCAATTTCTCTGTAAAAAAATTTGCTATTAGCATTGAACTTAAAAAATCAAACCCTGCAGTAACATACAAAATTGCAGGAAGTAAAATAGAACTTAAGAAAATCACAAAATAATGAGATGCATCTGCTATTATCCTGGTCACTCAGGAGAAGTTTGATGCCACCATATAGGTAAGCCCTTTTCACTCTAGAAAATTGATGACTAAGAGGAAAAATGACAACAATTAAGATTGGTGCATACCTCTCCTTACTGATCTTTGATCCCTCCTTTGTAGTCCCCTTCCTTTCTTAGAACGGTTAGAAGGTCTAACTATTTTGTAATTAATTACTTCATTAATGTAATTTACTAAAAATATGTTTCATTATTCGGGAAGAAGAGTTCTAAAGGAGCTATAATTAATTATTTTTTTTAAATGAGTTTTGGTAGGTGGGTCCCCTCTCCAAATGTATCTCATAACTTAAACACTTCCTTTGAATTTTGCACAAGGTTTATTTATACATAATAAAACAAATCATGTTATGACTAAATAAAAGTGCCACATCACTTATGTAATATGATGTGACGTAAAGTCCCTTGTACCTCCCATAATACACATCTCATAAATCATAAAATGCAAATATAAACAATACAGCCACAATAATTTCATCATAGAGCACCTCGTATCTCCCATAATAAGCCAACAACATAAATATATAGTTGTCTATCCAAAATATTATGCAGTCATAAAATAAAAGTGTTGAAAAATATATTGTAGAATATACCAAAAAATAAAGAAGTTTGCATGAAACATAAAAGTAGTAAAGTAAATCTAAAACTCATGTGAGCTTTGGATGGGAGCTATATCTGCCAGCGTATTGTTTTCCCTTGTCTTTGTTTTTCTTTCCTTCTACTAGTACCTCCCATCATGGGAACCTCTACTATGGAAACCCGTTATAACAACTAAAATATATATGTAAATGTAAGTCTCATTCAACTGTAGCAAATTATAAGTTTCTTCCATGGAAATAAATCGAGTACTGTTGGAAACACGAGAAAGAACTTGTTGACTCAACAATAAAGTAAGATGAACAAAACACATCCAAAAACAACCAACTCCATCGAAACCTTTCGAGAGGACACGCGGGATTCTGGGGGGTGCTTCTTTGGAGGTCTGTAGTAGCATATGTAGGAGGATCAGCCTCATGACATTTTTCTAACATTTCCCTGAAACGTTTCATGACCTCCTCATACTTATTAGGTGGATCAAAGCCGTGGAATTTCTCTAACATTTACCTGAAAATCCTCATGATCTCTTTATACCTATTGAGCGTAAAATGGGCCATCATTAAATGATTAAAAGTCAATGTACTTAGTGTCATCTCAACCTCGTAGATGGTTTTCAGCATATCAAACCAGGCTTCCATGTCCAACCTAACAATGAGTGCTCAAAACTATGTTATATGTAACGAGATTCCATATAACACCAGGTTATTTAATAAATTTACAAAGAGAAACAACATTATGCCCTAATAAACATTATTGCCCTAAATTTACACTCAAATTCAGGACGAAAGGGTTAAATGTCTGTCAGAAATAGTGAAAAAGCCAGAGTTTCCCGTGGCCGACTATCCAACAGGCTTGAATTTTAAGCTTCAAGATTTTGAAGAGACAGTCCTATTGCAGCAACAGCAAAGGGGGAGATCTCAAATATTAGGGATAGTGGGGTTAGGTGGCATAGGAACAACAACTTTTGCAAAACATTTCTTCAATATGAAGAAATCAGATTATCACAGATCCTGCTTTTTATTTTAAGTTAGAGATAGTGTAGCCAAAATCTCTTTAAATTCGTGGCAGAGAATACTTCTTAAGGCCAACATCTTTGCAAGGGAAATACATCAAATTGAACAGAAAATACCTGTGGAAAATAAACCCTTTGTTGTCTCCCTTGAAACTTCTAGCTCAGCTTCGACTTCCTTTGCAAAATAACAGTGAAAGCCCCAGCATATAAAAACTAAAACAATTTAGCGCCAAAAAGATTTTCGGCCTCTACACCAAAAACGTTTCGGTGGTTTCAGCTGTCTTGTTTCCATTTTAAGATGGCCTAGCCCACTGTTTCCTGCTATTTCCCGCGTATGTCTCCCACTTTTCATAAGAATGAGGGTCTTAATATCTATCTCCCGCCACCCACGAATAAATGAGTATGTACTCTGCGGCCGTTGGGCCTCATGCCCTTCATGCCCATCACAGAAACCCTAGTCTTGTGGCTTTAATAGATCAATAACTTAACACAAGTGCATTCTTGGCAACAAGACTGCAATTTCATAACCAAAACCAAAAGTCTGAAAACGAGGAATTATTCCTCTGAGTTTGGCCCAGTCCCTCTAAGTTATTATAACAAAACCCTCAACCTTAGGCCAGAGAAACCTTTTAAAAATACATTACAGGGATAGTATTCCATCCAGTTCACAGATGAAGGATGTTAACTAATATCCCTAGCCTAGTTCGACAAACAAACACATACCTGGTAGTGGGCGCCAAGAAACTGGTAGACCCAACCACAATTCGGCATGACTCCGAAGACCCGCACCATAGCCAACCAGGGCTGCACATTCAAGTAGAAAACAAGATGAGTATGTGATGAAAAAACAAGAGAAAATCTATAAAACTTGTAAACTATTTAAGTTTAACACCTAAAACGAATATGCGCTTACCTGAAGAGACTATCCAAGCTAGAAACCCTTTCTGAAAACAGAGACTGTGTCTCAGCGCACATCATGTTATACCACTGAAAAGAACCAATTTCGAAGGCAACCAGAAGTGGGCAACTTGATCAAAGGAAAATTGTGGCGAGGTAAAGTAGCGGGTAGAGAACCATAACAAAGAAAGACAGAAGTGAACCATTTGAGGACTCGACAGACTAACACTCCCGGCTCGACAACCCTGGGAGATCACCTCAAGACACACAATGTACCAGGATCTAACACCACGACCATTGCATTTGGAAGAGGAATCTGCACCATAGAACCGATCCATATTCCCACAGAATGATTCCAACTAGAGGCTCCTTGGTAGTCGAACCATGCATAACCCTAGGCATATGAAAACTAGGGTACCAACTGGAGGCTCCTTGGCAGTCGAACCATGCATAACCCAGGGCTCTTAATACTTAATATATTTTAATTTAAATCTTTTATGTTAAATTTATTAATAACAAACATATATTTAACTTAATTTGATTTCTTATAGGTTTAAGAATGTTAAATTCCATAAGAATTTTAAAATGTTATGTTATTTTACATAGGTTAAGGTTCCGTTTGAAGTTGCTTTTTTGAATTGACTTATTATTGATCTACTTGTTGTACTATAGGTAGTGTATCTATTTTATAGTAAGTAATCATTGTACTATAGGTAGTGTCTAGTAATTTTTTAAGGAGCATTCATCAAAACAAAGAAATCTAATGAACCATAATAAATATCATATTTATTGAAGGGATTTTATCATCATAAATTACCAAAATGTAATTTGAGTGACTAATAAAATTCTACTATTACAAATAGATAAAAAAATTCATTCCACATTCATAAACACTTCAAGGTGGAATGTGCTATTCTTTAGTAATTACACCTTATTATCTTGACATCTTTACTTATGTAATGACTATCAATCCTTCACTCTTTATTTGATTATTGTGATTTATTGTAATTGTTTTGCATGTAGGTAAATTATTTAAATAGAAATGCCTCCAAAAAGGAAGGGTCAATCAACTAAATTTTTTTTATGTATATTTTAAAACATCAAATACTTATAATGTTAAAGATATTCCATATATACCTTATTTGAATGATGATGCTAATGAAGATATGAATGAAGAGTATTTTGTTGATATAGAAATTCTTGGCAATAAAAAGGAAGGACACGATGGTGGATCTAGTAGTTCGAGGAGGAAGGCCTTCTCAAAACGTGAATTCCAAGAAGAGTGGATGATAAAACAACCTTGGGTGTATAGTATCAATGTTGAATATCACAAGACTCATATGAAGTGTAAAATTTGTGAGAAATACAAGGCTCAAGGTCCATGGGGTATTGGAGATGGATTTAATACGATTCAATATGATGTTGTGAGAACTCATGCAAAATCCATTATTCATCAAACATCAACTCAGAGAAATTTGTATGACACTAAAAGGTTTGAAAATCCCATTAAAGAACACATAGTGGCTATAAGTGAGGCTAATAAGGAAATGGTCAAAACTACCATTTAGTTAGCATATTTTATTGCAAAAAAAGATATTTCAATTTTTACTTATGAAGATCTTTGTCATATTCAAATGCATCTACAGATGCCTAATATGCCTTCTCAAGTGGAGTATTCTTCCTACATAAATAGAAAAGAAGCTACTAAATTCATTCACTCTATATCAAATTATCTTGAAGAGGTGCAAACTAGAAAAGTGTTAGAAAATCCGTTTTTCTCTATAATGTTAGATGAAAGTATAGACAATGGTTTGGAACAACACCTTGTTGTGTATTCTACATATCTAGATTTAAAAGGTTTGGGCCCTCCAGTCACACAATTTATGAAAATGATTATTGTTCCTAGTGGAAAAGGAAAGACTATATATGATACCATCGTTAATTTAAAGGAAACAAGGTAGTTGGAAAATGAGAAACTAATAGCAGTTTCAACTGATGGTGCTTCATCTATGGTTGGATGTGAAAATGGATTTGTCACATTGCTAAAGAATGATTTAACAAATTTGATTGGCACTCATTGCATTTCACATATTGAAGCACTTGTAGCATCATATGCTTTGAAAAAGATACCTGAGTATTTGTATGTTGAGACAATAACAAACAAGGTATACTCATGGGTTGGAAATTTAGCAAAGAGAAATAATAAGCTCATTTCCTTATTAGAGATAATGGAATTAGAATCCTTGCAGGTTCTTCAAATCCATGGGATTCTATGGCTCTCTATTTTGGTGAAGCCCAAACTAGTGAGATAGTTATCGATCCTAGTATACCAAGCACGGGGTGCTTGTTTGAGTCCATACAATGCTCGCTTGAGTCTGCACACATGCGACTCTCTGTTGAAGGTCTCAAACCCCTTCGATTGCTCAATATACACCTCCTCCTCAATAACTCCATTGAGGAATGTTATCTTCACATCAATTTGGTGGATCTTCCACCTCATCTGTGCTAACAGTGCTAGAATTGACTTGATGGATGAGTACCTTGCTACTGGAGCAAAGGCCTCCTCATAGTCAATTCCCTCCACCCAAGAGAACCCCTTGGCCACAAATCAGGCCTTGTGTTTCTCTATGCTCCCGTCTTCTGCATGCTTTATCTTATAAAGCCATCTCGAACCAACCACTGATGTGTTTGTTGGTCTTTGGACCAATTCCAAAACACTGTTTCTTACAATGGAATCATATTCCTCTACCATAGCATCAACCCATATTGGTTATTGCACTGCTTCCTCGGATGAAGATGTTTATGTCTCAACTAGCTCACTCATCAAAGCCATGTACCCAATGTACTGATCATATGACCTCCTTTGCTTGCACTGTGATGTGGGTGCTCCCACATTCTCTCGAGAATCCTGCAATAATTTGTTAGCTTCCCTGGTCTGCTTCCTTCCTTCTCTGGATGTCTCCACTCTCTGCTCCTTTGCTTGTGGCTACTCCACAACTTCCTGAGGTTCTTCCTTTGGAGCCAAAAGCTCCTGATCAGGCTGCAATTGAAGCTCCCTCTCAGGAGAACACCTCATTGCCTTCTCCTCATCAAACTTCACATCTCTTGTGACCATTGTCATCTTGAGAGATGGAGAGTACACACGATAGTTGTGAGTTGTGTCTGTGTACCTGTTGAAGGCTCAAAATTCTCTGCCTCAACATTATAAGGGAGACCACCTAGCCAGGAACTTAAAGCAGCTCATTTTCCATTGAGGCCACTTTGATGAATTCGCCTAAACCATTCCCAATGTCTCACAAAGAGTCTTCGTCCCAATACTCCAGAGGGAGAGAATAAAGGCGCAACCACACCGGGCCCAGCTCAGATCTTCTTTGTCCGGGTTAAAGCGCTCGATCCATCCTCTTAGGTATAGCCCTGCTGCGTTGAAGAAATATGGTCCTCCATCCTGGTTAGTCATAAGATCATGTTGGTCACAACCTCCGTAGCTTAAATAAACAAATGGTAATACTCTTCATCTTCTAAGTTATGTAATAAACAAGTGAAAGGGAGCAAGACATGAAGAGGAAACACATGGAATGACTTTCAGTTCTTGCAACCATGCATGTCATTGAAGACAGAATGATTCAACAATGATAAGAAATATTTTAAGCTACACTAAGAGGTGTATTTCAAAAGATGTGCTTTGTTTTCCATACCTAGCCTCCAAAGGGTTATGCATCAGATGGATTCTTCATGTGGTACTGATATTCTCTCATACCTTCAGTTTCTCAGTCTTCTTATTTTTCTCCTTAGCTCCTTGAGAGTCATCTATCATGTCATCATTCTTCATGGCCCCTGAGAGACATAATTGTGTAGTTTCAACAGGCAATGACTGTTGCGGGATGAGGCCCTGGGGGGACACATTTACATAGTTTTAGGATGCAAGCCACTGCTATGGGATGACGCCCTAGGAGGACACATCTACGCAGTTTCAGGATGCAAGGTAGACTGGGTAGTGCCTTGAATTATACGAACTTGGATAATGTGTCATCTTTCTTCCACATGAGGAAGATCCAACACTTCCATGAGAAGTCATCAATAAAAATGACAAAATATTTGTATATGGCAGTGGAGGTTGTCGAGAAAGGTCCATAAACATGATAGTGGATCCTTTCTAGGACTGCATGTGCTTTGTTGTCCCGATCATGGAATGTGGATTTTATGTACTTCCGCAACGTACATCCTTTGCATACTGTTGGGTTGTGTTATATTCTTTCCACGACTAGCCCACGTAGTTAACCGGGGGGTTAGAGGGAGGGAGGAGCTCGCCTTCGTTGCACCGATTGTGTAGCGGGGGGGTCACAGGGGGTTTGAGGCATACCTGTAACCCCACTTTATGGGGTCTAGGGTAGCGCCCCGGAAAATTTTGGTTTTGGACCCTATGTTAGGATGGGCGGACCCACCTATGGTTTTGTGCATGATTTTCGCACATGTTTTTGGACGTGATGGTTTTCGGTCCATGGTATTAGATGTGATGGTTTTCGGTCCATGGTATTGGATGCTTCGGCATGTATAAATATGTATTATAACATTGAAAGGAACATAATGAAAAAATCAAGCTGGTAGTCCCAGTTTCGGGATCCAGGGGAAAATCTCTGTGTATATGTGTTTTATGTGTTATGCTCTCGCATTGTTTATTTTCTGTGTTTTAGAATTCGTATGCAGGTAATTTTTATACGGGATTAAAACCTACACATACATCCTACTACTTAAGTGCGCCTTTAGGGAGGCTAGTGGTTATTTGTTGTATAATATTCGAGGTGTCATGATGCAAATGGCCAAGTATTTTGTGCCAAATTTCATCGACATCGCGACCTGCACTTTCTCTGCCTTAGTGCTTAATGCAACATAGTCTTCCACATCTAGATTATACAGGTTCTTCACACGAACCCCGATCTGCTTCACCTGTCCCGTGGCTATGTGTCTTAGGAATGATTTTCCTTTGATTAATATCACTTCACAACCATGGTCTTCCAAAATTGCAACAAAGATGAGATTTTTCTTTAGGCCTAGAACAAACATGACATCCTTGAGCCTAATGCAGGAGCATTCGACACTCTTAATCAAACAAGGAATCCAAAGCGGAGCAAGGAGGACGACGTGGACCATCAGAGTAAACATGGGACATTTCTATTAAAATAGAGCTAGTTTGATGGAATGGATAAAGTCTCTAGAAGACTTATTTAATGTAATCTGCCATATGTATGTATGCATGTAGAGAGAATTAGGGACAGTTGAGTGATTCATGGAGAGGATTTGATCAGATCCTTTCAGTGATCTGATCTAATGTGTTTATAAATGATGAACCTGTGTGTTCAATAGGAAAGAGTGAGAACAAAGTAAATTTGTGAGAACAGAGTGATCAAAATGTAGTTAAAGGGGAATTTTCTCCCAAGGCTGAAATGCCTTAGATCTGTAATCATATCGTGTATAATATAAAGTGTGTTCAGTGTTGATATTGTGTGGATTTCTATGTGTGTATATGTAATAATGCCTTTTCGTGTTATCCGTATATATATGCGATGATGGCTTAATTCCTGTGTTACGAGATTGTTGATCGACCATCGATCACTATAACGATCGATGGCGATCCATTGATTAACGAAAATATTGTTATATATGGTGTGTCGTGTGTAGACAGAGTCGGTGGTAGAACTATGTTTTAAGCGCAGAATCCATCAGCAGGTAGCCAAATCTGACAAGCGGTGAGGGTACATGCAAGATACAAAGCAAGGATTAATGCAAAGGAGTAATGCAGAGGAGTGTACTGACTACATACATATCATCAAACATCTTTCATCCCACTTAGGATGTCTTGCATCGTGCCTGGTTAGTCATAAGATCATGTTGGTCACAACCTCAGTAGCTTAAATAAAGAAGTGGTAATACTCTTCATCTTCTAAGCTATGTAATAAACAAGTGAAAGGGAGCAAGACACGTAGATCAAACACATGGAATGAATTTCAGTTCTTGCAACCATGAATGTCATTGAAGATGGAATGATACAACAATGATAAGCAAACTTTTAAGCTACATTAAGAGGTGTATTTCAAAAGACGTGCTTTGTTCTCCATACCTAGCCTCCAAAGGGTTATGCATCAGATGGAGTCTTCATGCGGTCCTAATATTCTATCATACCTTAGGTTTCTTGGTCTGCTTATTTTTCTCCTCAACTCCTTGAGAGTCATCTTTCTTCGTGGCCCGTGAGAGACATAATTGTGTAGTTTCAATGGGCAGTGACTGTTGCAGGATGAGGCCTTGGAGGACACATTTACACAGTTTTAGGATGTAAGGCACTACTTGGGACGAGGCCCTGGGAGGACACATCTATGCAATTTCAGGATGCAAGGTAGACTGGGTAGTCAAGGGACAAAACTGCACAGTTTTTGGAGACAGTGGGTTCCGGCTGAGGGAAGGACACTGGAGGAAACCACTGCGCATTTTTGAATGGTAAGGGAGGTTGGGATTTCTGTGTATTGCATGGTTCGAACAAGCAACAGAAAAGCTTGAGGGTTACATATGTGAAGTATGTAGTTCAGGAAAGTTGGATGAGGCTAGGTTGCTAAGGAAACTCCGAAATTTAGCTAAGTGTGGGATTAGTGGAACTTATGTGAATAGTGATAAAACTTCACTACGATCACACACTTGAAAACTTATCGATACAACATAGACCATCCAGAACATATAACACATACTTCACTTAATGCAACAACCTTTGTGGCAGCTTACGGCAAGTGCGGCTTCGATTATAGACTTCGGGAGGATAAAGGGGACACTTGTGTAATACAAAAAAAGTTACAGAGAAACCTGATCTCAGAGATGTTAAGCATCAGTCATCATCACAAAATGCAACTGTTGGTATTGGACTGCCCCAACAGAGGGGAAACTAGTCCAAGAAGCTTTGAAGACTGCCCCTGTTATGGGGGAAACTAGCCATTGAACCAGAATAACTATTTCAAAGTAGACCTTGGTTTTCCAAAATGAAAAAGAGGAATGCAATCTTGAACCAAAAAGATAGGGACATAACCAAGTAACAGTATGCCATTTCCACCTAGCAGAGAGTCAACCAGAGAATTCAAGACACTTGGCATGAAGACAGAACACATCCAGACCACAAAACCACGAATCATAGAAACATATCCGCTTGGAAGCCGGACACCTTTGCGAGAGACCAAAAACCACAAAAAGTGAGACGAATCCACCTGGGAGCCAGAGACCTTTGCATGAGGCCACGTGTTAGGCTGGTGGTTCCACCGGAGCTGGCTCTTCCTCAATCCAGAAGGCAAACTGATACCAATTGTCATCCTCTTCAGATGCGCTGCAACCTTGAACAGTTGGAGAATCTACAGTGCCTTCAGCATCCATCTGTCGCTTACCAGCATCCCCAGCTTTATCTTTGTCATGCAGAGCCTTACTGCTTTCACCTTGCTGCTTGTTGCTGATCCCATGACTACCTGTCTCTTCCCTGTTCTGCTTGTTCCCACGACTGGACAGAGTAGCTTGCGTCGCAGACTCTTCCTTGAAAGAAATTATGATGGTAGCAGTGATTGTAGGCCTATTTAGTGAACTGTAGAAACGAAATTGTGTGTTGTGAGGGCCAGAAAGAGGAGGGAGTGGGAGATCCACAGTGTGGATAGCATTGTCCCTCCAACCTCTCCCACTTCTAGTATTCGGGTAGCTATGAGTGGGGTTAATGAGCGAGTTTTTCAATTTAGTAGTTGAGTCCGGGGAGTCAGAGGTGGAACTGGTAGAAGCTCGCGAGTGGTTAAAACCTCCATGCGAACCTCCACGCCTACTGCGCATGTGGTGCCTGAGGCGAGCCATGGCTGAATTGACAGCGGAAGAATTGGAATGAAGGCGACGATGAGCGGGAGCAGGGGTGGGCGAACCACAATCAAGAAGACAATGACAGGAATGTGAAAAATGAAAACCATTACCAAAATCCTGACAAGGGAGAATTAGGCAGTGACTGCCTGTAGCAGTTCTGAAACACGATTCAGTCGCTTGTGGAGGACAAATTCCATGGAGAAGGGGAGGAGTAACAAAATGGTTTGTAGGGGCCATGGTGTTGAAGGAAGTGAGCTCATCACAGCTTTCAGAGTCAATAAATGTCACCTACAAGGTGTTTTTAATCCATCTGCGGTGAGCTCTCAGGACGAAGCACTTAGCCAGATGGCTTCCCAACCCGCCAGTGATCCGTCTTGTCATTTAAATGCCGTTGTTGACACCCGCATCCGGGTGCGTTTCCTCTGCATTTTCCCTTTCCTTTTGCACTAGATCATTGAAATCCTGCAATTGATGAGTATTGGCTATAGTGCTAAGAGCTCCTACATGAAGAGTCTTACCACTTTCAACGCCAATGTTTTCTATGAGGTTTGCTACTTTGTTACCATTCCAACGAGTGTGCCTGATGGTAACTACTCTATGAATGAGAAGCCACTGTTCAATCTGTTCCAGCCTTTACGCCAATCTCCAACTGCTACCCACTTTATGTGTTGGAGTTCCCTATAAGATCTGGTTGATCATGTTAATTAAGATCTAGGAGTCCCCTTCAATTATGAGTGGGAAGAATCTATTGTTCTGAGCCAGGAGAAGTCCTTGCCAAATTCCTTCTAATTCGGCTAAGTTGTTTGTATCCCAACCTATTGACCCCATGAATGTTTGGAGAACATTGCCCTTGTGATTTCTAAATATTCCCCCAAATCCTTCTTTACCTAGATTTCCCTTTGATGCTCCATCAAAGTTTAGCAGTACCATGTGTGGTGGGGGTGGAGTCCATTTGTCAGGTGTATCTCCAGAGGGATGGATTTTCCTTAGGTGTACCTGCTCATGGTTCCATTGAAGGTTCCAGTTTAGCCATATATTTTGTTCCTGTGGTGTGGATGGGAAATCATCATCGAGCCACGTTTGGAGCATCAAGGTTTCTCGTATGTTTTGACATATATTGATCAACAGAACTTCTATGGGAGAGGAATGGTCTTTGAAGATGTGGATATTTCTCTCTTTCCAGATTGTCCACATGAGGAAACCTGGTATTAGCTTCCACAAGGTGTTTAAGATTTTGCTTTTATAAGGGTGAGGTGCCCAAGAACGAATAGTGCTGGTCGAATTCTCCTTATTTCGTCCATCTCTTTGACATCTGAATCTAACCTTCTCCCGAAGTCGGGTTGCTAACAGACATGAGTTTAGGAGATGTTCCTTAGTTTCTTTTGCCTGTTTACAATTTGGGCAGATGGAAGGTCTGTGAAAACTCCGTTTCCTTAGATTATCCCAAGTAAGGATTCTATTTTGGCACAACAACCAGAGAAAGGTGGAGATTTTTGGCCAAATTGGTGGTTCCCAAACTTTGTGCCAGAGGCTATCCTTGACAGTATGGTCCCTTAGTATTATATGATATGCTTCCCGGGAAGTGAAGGTACCTCTCGTTTCATAACCCCATCTGATGATGTCTTTCTTATCTGATTGGTGAATTTTCCTGTTTGAGAGTTTCGTATCCAGACTATCTTTGATGGATTGTGTGGCTTGCCCAAGAATGAGTTTCGAGCATAACCATTGCCTATAACCTTGGTTGTAAACTTCCTCCCAAAGTTGATTTACTTTGATCGTCAGTTGCTCTACCCAATCCTAAAGCTAGTGGGGCATGAGTAGGTCCTTCAATTTTGGTCTTTGCTGCCAGGAGTCCTCCCAAAAGCTCGCATTATCTCCATTCCTGATTTCCCAAAACTCTGTTGTTGGATTAGAACTTTATGTTGTTTGGCAGCGTTCCAAATTAGAGAGCCTGTGCTAATTTCTTTGAGCCGAATTAAATCATCCATTGGTCTATTATGAGCATACTTAGCTATCCAGAGGATTGCCCAAGGAGTATATGGGTTCGAGAGCCATCTCCACTAGATGCGCACTCCCATGACCTCGTTGTTGTGCTGAGGATCCCGTAATCCAGTGCCTCCAGAGGATTTTAGGTGACAAACTGTTTCCCACTTTACTAGAGCCCATTTTCTTTTTTGTTTCGTATTCCCCCATAAAAAATCTCGTTGAAGATTTTTGATTGCTTTAAGAACCCATTTGGGTGTTGCCAGGACCGTGAAGAGGTAGAGCGGCAAAGATTGTAGCACTGCCTTGATTAGAACTAGGCAACTCGCCATATTGAGAGCTCTGAAGGTCCATGAAGAGATACGGGCTTCTAGTTTTTCTAGGAGAATTTTCTAGGATGAGTGCTTTAAGGCAGAGGCTGTCATTGGAGCTCCCAGGTATTTGGAGGGCAGAGATGCAATCGAGAAGCCCAAAATTTTGGCTATGGAGGCTTGAGTGATGGGAGGTGTGTGAAAGAAAAAGACTTGAGATTTTGATTTGTTAATGCAAGTTCCAGAGGCATCCGAAAAGTCAGATAAAATTGATTTCAGCTTACGGGCTTCTTGGACTGAAGGAAGACCAAATAACATATTCTCATCCACAAATTGCTGGTGGGTGAAAGCAGGGGTATTCTGGAAAGAAAGGCCACGTAATTGCTAGTTTTGAAGGGCATCTTTGATGTAACGTCCAAGACCTTCCACCATAATAACAAATAGAAAGGGTGAGAGAGGGTCCCCTTGTCGAATACCTCTGGATGGGTGGAAAGGGGTGGAGGGGGTCCTGTTGAAAAGAATTGAGAAAAAGGTAGAAGTGATGAGACTCATAATCCATCTTACAAAAGGGGGGGTAAAGCCAAAGGCTAACAGTATTTTTTGAATATATTTCCAGCTTAAAGTATCGAAAGCTTTTGAGAGGTCGATTTTAGGAGCATACCTGCCTTTTTGGTTTGCTTTAGGGAGTGAATGATTTCATGAGTGAGAATTATGCCATCGGTGATCTCCCTTCCTTCAACGTAACTTGCTTGCTCCGGTGATATAAGAAGAGGAAGCAGGGGCTTGAAGCGTGTGGCGATCACTTTGGAGACAATTTTATACAATACCTTGCATAGTGCAATTGGTCGGAATTTGTCCGGAGTCTGGCTATTCTCCTCCTTAGGGATGAGGGCGATGAAGTTGGCATTCAAGGATGGAAGCATCGATCTGTTAACTCTGGACTCCTCGACTACTTGCCAGACTTCCTCCTTGATTAGATCCCAGAAGTTGTGAAAGAAGTCCGAAGTGAAGCCGTTTGGTCCGGGTGCTTTCCCAACTTTGAGCTGTCGCATAGCTGTCTCCACTTCCTGTAAAGAAATAGGCCTGAGGAGTATTTGATTGTGTTCCTCAGTTACGATCTTAGGAATAATCTTGATGATCTTCTCTATAGCTGGCAACCGATCAGTCTCCATTTCCTGATGCACCCTCCGAAAGTGGGTGAGGAGTTCCTGTTCTATATCTTCATGCTTCTCTAGATGTTCCCCTTGTCGATTTTGGAGGAGAGTAATGTTGTTGGGCATGCTCCATTGGATAGTGGTATGGTGGAAGAACTTTGTATTTTTTTCGCCCTCTTTAACCCATCGGATCCTTGATTTTTGTCTACAAAGAATCTCTGCTTGTCTTGCTATTTCTGAGATCTGCGTTTGTAGTTGGCGTTCCTATTCTGCTATGGTTTCGGATCTGCCTTTAGCTATGATTCTCTGCTGTAATTTTTGCATTTCTTGTTCAAGAGTGTTTTGCGCCTAAAAGATATTTCCGAAGGTAAAGCGATTCCACTGTTTTATTTTTTCCTTGATATGTTTTAGCTTTTGTTGGAGATTGTACATTTTTGCGCCTTTTGGTGGTGTGAAATTTCTCCATGTCTTTGTTATCAGGTTATGAAAATCAGGGTGATTCAGCCAAAAGGCTTCAAAGCGAAAGGGCCTGCGAACATTGTCTCCTAGTATTTGCCAGTGAAGCCTAATAGGCCAATGGTCCAAGCCAGAGAGTGGCAATATAGAGGCCAAGAGATCCCCGCCAAGATGTATTGCGTTATCAGAGATCAAGAATCTATCTAACCGAGATGCAATTTGGTGGGCATCTGCATGCTTGTTGTTCCAAGTATAAACGCCATTTTTGAATTCCATATCTATAAACCTATTGTTATGAATGTAGTTTTTGAAGTGCGTGCTTTCACAATCCAGCTTGATCCGTCCTCCTCTTTTTTCCTCCAATCTTGTAATCATGTTGAAGTCCCCTCCTGTGATCTAAAGTGGGTGGGATCTTTCTGAGTTGATCTGAGTTAGGGTGTTCAATGTGTCTACTTTGTTTGTTGCCTCCTGGGGGAAGTAGACATTAGTTAAGTGTCCATGAACATTTGTCCCTGTTAAATGAAACTTGGCCTAAATAAAGTGCTTACTGGCATGTATGTTGGTAAGTGTTATAGCTCTATCATCCCAAACGATGGCTAGCCCTCTTGAGACTCCCATGGCTTCCACCGCCACTTCTTTGCTTCCTGGCCATGCTTTGGCAAGGATCTGATCCAACGTTGTGGAATTACACTTGGTCTCCTACAAGAAGAGAATTTGAGGCTTTTCTTGTTGTAGCATGTTCCTTATTAATCGTCCCTTCCTCGAGCTGTTGAGCCCTCTGATGTTCCATGAGATGAGCTTCATGATTCATGATTGGGAAGGGGATTATAGTATTTGGTGAGCTTGGAGTATCTTCCAGATTCCACCAGCATCTCCCCTATGCAGATGGTTCTCTAAAGATCAGTTTTCCGTCCTCGTTTCTTGTTGTCTTTGAAGATATTTCTTCCATCCCACTGACTACCAGTTTGGATGCCTAATGATCTTTGCTTCTGTGCTCTTGAGAGAATTACTTCTAAGTTCTCTAGCTATCACTCAGGAATTTTGTCATATTCCTTTTTCTTACAAGCCTGTTCCTCTTCCATGTGCTGTATTGTTTCCTAATTTGCCTCTGTATCATCTACAATCGTGAGTTGCATCTGAGTGCTATCTACCTCCATACCTTGAGCAGTCCTTTTCTGCATGTTACTGGGAGAGGGCATTTTGGTGTCCGCGGGTTGCTTAGAAGTGAGGGCTTTCTTTGAGCTTGATGGAGCAAAATGGGTGGAAGTCTTAGGAATGGCTTCAGGTTGTTTCTGATTATCTAAAATATGAACCTCCGGCTGGAGCAGGATTTCAAAGTTGTTGCTTGTTGAAGGCAAGGAGGTGCTGGTGACAGGTTTTTTGACTGAGGTAGAGGGATTTTTATGGGTCTTTTTGCAATTTGGAACTTTTGTGAACCCATCCGAGTCGGATTTGTCCATTGAAGGGGTGGTCGTGGATTTCATATTAGAGGGACAGTCTCGGAATAAATGGCCCAGGGCGTGGCATTTTCAACAGTGGAATGGTACATGCTCATAATCTATTGTTTGCAACCATTCATAATCATCATGGTAGAGGCTTACCGCATCCAGGAGAGCTTTCTTGAGGTGCATGTATACATAGATCCACACATAGGAGGTATATCGCTTCAGCTTTGTCTCCTCTGCCACTTTGATAAATTTGCCTAAACCATTCCCAATGTCTCGCAAAGAGTCTTCGTCCCAATACTCCAGAGGGAGAGAATAAAGGCAGAACCACACCAGGGCCCAGCTCAGATCTTCTTTGTCCAGGTTAAAGCGCTCGATCCATCCTCTTAGGTATAGCCCTACTGCGTTGAAGAAATATGGTCCTCCATCCAATACCCTGTTTCGGTCCTCCAGATAATTGAAAATGGCAGTAAAGAAGCCCTTAGGCCCTAACTGCAGTGTTATGTGCCCTTTTGGCTTCCATTTGGCTATGATCCAGTTGTGCAAAGCTTTCTCCGTTGGCCAAAGGCCTATGAACTTTCCTATCAAAGAATGATCCCTCATAAACTGGATCTGAGTGTTGATTCGCTGACTTGGGAGCTCGATTTTGGGTCTGTCAACTGCTACCAGCTTGCAGGTGTTTGACGTCACTTGTGGTTCTTCATTTATGTTGTTATTCATTGGCGTATTTTCATTCTCCGTTGTTGTATCTTCTGGATGGTCCATCCTGACACTTTCAGTCTGTCGCAGGTCGTTTTTCGTATCAGCAGGGGGAGGCATCATGTCCTCCCCCTGAGGGGGTTCCATTGTCCGATAGTTGTTCCTTATTGTGCTGTAGCTACCTTATGGCTGAAGGTTAATGGCAGAACGGCGCAGTCTGTGAAGGTCTGCCAGTTGCAGAGCAACATCAAACCCTAAGCGCTCTGCTCTCCATTTTCATTCGAAGTGAAATATCGTATTAAACATAGGTTTGATCTAAAGTGGTCATTGTATTAAATATAAAGTTTTGTCTTAAAATATTTTTGTCTCAAAATTCTTTTGTTTTAAATATAAAGTTTTGTCTTAAAATAATTTTGTCTTAAATTGTTTTTGTCTTAAAATAATTTTGTCTTAAACTGTTTTTGTCTTAAAATAATTTTGTCTTAAACTATTTTTGTCTTAAATATAAAGTTTTGTCTTTAAATTTTTGTCTCAAACTACTTTTGTCTTAAATATAAAGTTGTCTCAAAATATTTTCGTCTTACATTATTTTTGTCTTAAATATAAAGTTTTGTCTTGAAATATTTTTGTCTCAAACTACTTTTGTCTTAAAATATTTTTGTCTTAAACTATTTTTGTCTTAAATATAACGTTTTGTCTTAAAATATTTTTGTCTCAACCTATTTTTGTCTTAAAGTTTATATTTAAGAAAAATCAATTGATATTAATTTTTAATATAAAATAACTATAATAAAAAAATGATTTTTTGAGACAAAAGATTTTTTTTGTCTCAAAAGTGCCCTTGGTGTAGTAGTGGGAATAAACCATTAGTATTTTTGTTTATTTAAAGAATAGAATTCCAACAAGGTATCTTGATTTCAAGACTCCATTGGAAGCCTTGTATGATTTTAAACCAATAGTTCATCATTTGAGGGTATTTCAGTGTAAGGCCTTTGCACATATTCTGAAGGAGAACATAAAGAAACTTGATGCTAAAGGTATCAAATGTATTTTTGTAAGATATTGTTCAGAACTTAAAGCATATAAATGTTTGATCCATTTAATCATAGAGTATTTGTGAGTAGAGACGTAATTTTCCATGAGAATATAGATGAAGGCAACATGGATAACAACTATGAAAGATGGCACATTCTTCCTGAAGTTGAAAACGATAAAGTAGAAGAAAAAGCATAAGGCAGTGAGCAACAAAAGCTTGGGGAATAATATAGCAATGTGGACATCACCAACAGTCAGATCCCATTCATAAGTGGAGAAGTACTTTTAGAGAACAGATGTGAAAAAAATGAAGTGAGAAGGAGATCTACTCAGCATATTCGACTACCTGAAAGGTATAAGGACTATGGTCTCATGACTAGTGTTTTGAATGTCATAGAATCCATGAGTTTTAATGAAGATAATGAACATGAAGAGTGGAGAAAATAAATGGAGGAAGAATATGAATCTATAATTAAAAATAAAACTCGGGAATTGACTGAACTTCCTAAAGTAAAAGAGCCCATAGGATGTAAATGGTTGTGAAAACCCAATGTTAAAGTAGATGGTAGTATAGATAAATATAAAGCTAGATTGGTGGAAAAAGGGCAGTCACAAATGGAGGGCATTGATTATGCATAAACACTTGCACGAATAGCTAAATTAATACTATTATATTGTTAATTGCATTAGCTACAAAGTACCATTAGAATTTTCACCAATTAGATGTAAAATCTTCTTTTCTGAATGTTGATTTAAAGGAGGAGGCATATTTGACACAACCTGAAGGGTTTGTAAAAAACGAGAAGGAGCATTTAGTTTGAAGATTAAACAAATAATTCTATGGGCTAAAGAAAGAACCTAGGCCGTGGTATGAAAAGGTATATTCCTTCTTTCTTTAGCAGGGTTTTATGAGGAGTTAAAGTGATCCAAATCTGTATGCCAAGTTTGATGCAAAGGGGCATGTATTACTGATTTCTTTGTATGTTGATGACTTAATTATTATAGTAAATTCAGTCAAAATTGATGAAATTAAGGTGCAATTGTCACAAGTATTTGAGATGAAAGATCTTGGTGAGTTACATTATTGTCTAGGACTTGAAGTTTGGAGAGATGTGGGCCAAACTTTTGTTACTCAGGGTAAGTATGTCAGAGAAGTACTTAAAGGTTTAATGTGGATCAATGCAAATATTCTTTTGTTCCAATGCAGTAGAATGTGAAACTTCACTTTGATGATGGCTCAAAATAGGTTGATGATACATTGTACATACAACTAGTTGGAAGCTTGAATTATCTTACCACAACCAAACTTGATTTAGCATACTCTATTAGTATGTTAAGTCACTTTATGGCAAGACCTCTACAAATCCATTGGAGAACAGCAAAAGGAGTACTCAGTTATCTTAAAGGAACAATTGATTTTGTTATTAAATATACTAATTCATTTGATGTTGAGATGACAAGTTACTCAAATTCAGATTGGGTTGGTAATCCGGATGATAGAAGATCTACTACTGGTTATACATTCAGTATTGGATCTGTGATTGTTTCATGGAGTAGCAAGAAGCAACCTATTGTATCTTTGTCATCTACAGAGGTGGAGTACAAAGCTTTTGTGCATCAACTTGTGAAGTTGTTTAGTTGAGACAATTTCTTCAAGATGTTGGAGAAGAACAAAAGAAGGCTATAATGATCAAGTGTGACAACCATAGCTCAATCAATTTAGAAAATATTCCAATCTTTCATGCAAGGACAAATCATGTTGATGCACAGTTTCATTTTATTAGAGAGAAGATATAGTCTAAGGAATTTTTTATTGAATATTGTAATACTTGTGAAAATGTTGTTGACATTTTCTCAAAACCCCTTGGGAAGGTGAAATTTGAATTGTTTAGGGAGATACTAGGTTTAGAAATTAATCCTTTCTCCATTAAGGGGGAAACTTAGAAAATAATGGAGAAACCATAATGGTCAAGATTTTGTTTGTAATTAGTCATTAGTTCCTATTTTCTAGTAGGTTGATTCATATCCCTAACTAAGCGACATTTTATAAGACTTGTATTTATTGATTCGTGAAGGCAATGAATTGATCCAGCGTTGTGGGTAGCCTCAGGGTCTCCTCACATGAGGACTATCAGTTTCACTTATTTGTGTTCTCTTCCTATATTTTCTATTTTATTGCAACCCTTGTGCCATGTAGATAACTACCTCATATTTTTTTTCCATAATTTTTGGATGTAGTTGCAATATTTATGCTCTGTGCAAATATTTTTCATTGTTAAGCTTCATAGAAAAACCACCTAAAATCAAAATCCATGAAAATAGCTCATACTAATGTAAATAGCCTATTTACCATTAGTTAATGCCAGCTATAATTTAAGCAGGTTTTTCCATAAAAAATAAATAGGAACAAGATGGAAATAAATATACCTACTGGGATGTTTAAATTGTGTGGAATTTTAATTATGTGACAGTTTCATGAAACATCCAATATATTGAGTGAATAATCTACTTTTGATCTAGGATAAATAAAATGATTAAATAGTATTCGTGAAAAAACATCGTAATATTGATAAATAGGAAATGAAAAAAAAAAATTGAGAAAGATAATGAAATGAGGAGAAAGTGAATTATGAAATTTAGAAAAAAAAATTTGATAATAATTGTTTTTCTAATTTTGTTAGGTACGTTGATATCCTTCCACAACCACATGGATCTCTTCCATGTGATACACAAGATCGCATAACCAAAAAACACAAAAAGCCAAATCAAAATACATATGAATTAATGCACTCTAATCTTATCAAGCCACTTATACTTAGAATATGAGTATGAGGTAAATTTTATAAGAATCATCAAACAATTCTATCGCTACCAATGAATAATTATGAATGGGAAGTGAGATATTTATCTTTAGAGAGAGAAATAGGGTGGTCATGATAGGACAAGGAGGTAAAACTAGAATGATAACAAAATAGGTAAGGAATGCATATGTTGCTTCCAAATTTTTATGATTTTAATTGCAACTTAGTGCCATAACATATTTGCAAAGTTTGTTAGCAAAAAATCACTGCAAATTATAAGGCATAGACAAAATCTTATATCATTTTATCAATATTTTTAATTTTTAAATAGGTTAAGCTATAACTTGATATCAATTTAACTAATATTTTAAATTTTATTCATTTGAAACCAATCCTAAAAATTCCATGGTATATGCAGAAGTATTTATAGAAGAGAAATTGGTCATCATCCAAGCTTTTGTATACCTACTTTTAATATGAACATTTCATAGTAATAAATAATTATTTAGTTGTTTCTGATTCCCTTTTCTTGTTATTGTTGCATCACTTTGACATTATAAATTACATCTACACAAAAAACACTATGGCCCATAGAAATTTTAATCCAACCCTACTTTGCTTGCAAAATGGAGTGGGACAAACATCATATACTCTATGGATATAGAATAAAGTTTTGTGGGATTGAGAACCAAAAAAATGCTTATATTTTCACTAAGTATTTTCATTTTATTTGGTTTGTAAAGTATTTTATTTTTGTATATAAATTTTCCTTTCGATGTATTACTAGTTGAGATTTATTTATAGGTTTTGTAACTCTATATGAGATAGATAACTCTTGTTTAACTTTTATCTGAGTAAATAAATTTTATTTGTATTTATTTATATTTTTATGATTAAATTTGATAATATATAATAAATTAATGTTTTTCTTTTAAACTTAGAGTAATTAGTTTGTATTTTAATGCATAATTGTTTTACTAAACACAATTTGTTAATGTTTTCAACCTTCTTCAAAGATTTTTTAACTAACTTTATAGCTCAAACAAAGAGCATATAAAATTATTGTTATTACTATTTTTTAATTATTATTTGTATAGAATAGAGGGAATTCATGCTCATGGTTATCTATTTATGTAGATAAAATTTTTAATAATAGTAGTCATATTACCTAAGAAGAAAATGTCACTATTACAAGAAATGATTAAATTTTTATGACAAGTATTTTTACGAATTGCTAATAACATGACATCATTCACATAAATGAACAATAACAAAGCATTACTTCCTATATTCATATTTCCCTTATTCTTTATGATACCTTTTTTTACCTAATTTATATATAAGTCTATAAGTCAAATAGAGGAGATATTCTTATTTCATTTCTATTTTACACTTGATTTTGATTGGTTCTAATTTTATCATTAATTGGAATCCTATATTTTACAATGAACTTTTCATATAATTGGAAATTACATCTTCTCCATTCTACTTGAATTAGTACTTTCTTCATTATTTTTGAAAGTTATTGGACAATGTATGATATTTTTTAGAAAAAACAAGGAAGCATTAATAAATATTTCTTCTTCATCTCTTTTTGAAAACATCAACAAATTATGAGATGGTCAATGGTTGAAATCTTAGACTAAAAAAAACCAAAGAAAAATCCTTACAATTTTCACATTATTAGTCCTTGCATAGCCAAGAGTCTAGCATCATGTTAAGTGCCATGCCAAATTGATCAACAATATGTATTTGTGCATTGTACTAAACAATTTGTAATTCATATAAATATGAATGCGACATCCATTTAGTTGTATATGCACATATTATAAATATGATTTGAACAAGTCCTACCAAAGTTACTACTTTGTAACTGAATTACAAGATTATTTTTTCTTTTAGGAAAATATAAATTATCAATCTGTCATATAAATATGAATAAAATTGTGCTTTGTAAGAAAATTTCCTAGAATAATCCATTTTTGTTAGATTATATATATATATATATATATATATATATATATATATATATTTGTATTCTCCATATTATACTAATATCAGTATAAATGTTTCATAGTATGTTTTATATGTATCATATTATTAATTTCTTCACTATGCAAATTCTGTAGCAACAGAATCTTTAATTTCAATAGCAGGGACTATGTTTCCCTTCAGTTCTTGTTAAATCATGAATTCCAATAACCATGGATAGAATATCCATGAGTTACAAGATTAATAAAACCTAGATAATTGAACTCTATAATTTTCCCTCTGAATATGTAGTCCATTTTTCTCCCATGCCCATTCTTATACAATTAAATAATCCAAAAATTTACGGCATCCAGTGAAACTTTCTTGAGGTTTGAAGCTTGATAGTTTCTCGTAGAATACACTAGAATATTGTGAACTTCAATGGAACAAATTATAATATTGTGAACTTTAATATGATATTGGTTTATTATATTAGAGTTGGTAAGATATATATATATATATATAATTTGAATCCGTAAAAATGGATTTTTTTTTCATATTTATAATTCAATCATTAAGAAAAGTATTCTATATAGAACTTACTATCACCCTCTAGGAGCATTAGGAGGCCAATGCCAGGACTTATTTCTAATATAAAGAATGACAACAGTAAAGTTGAAATATATAGTATTCCTAAAAAATATTCCTTACATATTTCCACCGATTCAATTTCTATGTCAAATATACTTCCCTATGTTTGATTGGTAGAATATGAAATCAGAAATTCTTCACAAGACTTTTGAGAGAGTTTATATATTGGATTGGACAGATCAATATCATAAGAAAAGAATGAATACTAAAGATTCATCCACGAAGTAAAACAACACATTCACTCATATTACTTTTTACATAATTTATTTCCTCTTGCAAAACACAAAACCCCAATATACTCACATTCTCCTTTCATTTAGAAAATATAAAATAGAAATTAAACCATATCGAATATATCAAGATTCAATACTTCAATTTCGTGTATTTGTATCACTTTTTTATCCACATTATCAAAACTTCCATAAGTAGTAAATTGATAAACATGGTCACTGATTCTAAATACATGCAGTCAGACACAGCATTGAATTAAACAATAATATGAAATTATATGTCATGTGGGAATGAGCTCTGTTTACAAATTCACTTTACATACAATTTGGAAATTAAAAATTCAAACTTGTTTTGGAAACGTTCAATGCTTCTGCAATATTGAAATCTTTGCGTTTAACAAGTCCTTTAAAATTGCATTTAATGATAATATTGTAGGTTACATTAATATCAGTTCATATATACTATATAATTCTAAATTTTTTTAAATTAATAATCAAATATTTATTTAAATATATAAAAAACTTAAATATTCAAAATTATATCATCAAAAATTTAAATTTAGACGAGTTTCATATTTATATAGTGAAAAATAGATTAATTTTAAAATTATATCATCATAAAAAATAAACAATCAAAAATGTAAATATAAAACTTTATATTCACATTTATTTTACATTTCCCCAAACTTACCCAATAAACTCCCAGCAAAAACTCATTAAATTCTTATTTTTATTATTTGCCTCTTTATTATTCTTATAAACTTCTTTTCATGATCAAATGGGTTGTGATATTATTAAAATCCACAACAATAGGTTTCTGCTTATGCCACTGGCCCACTGGTCACTAACTCCACATGGAGAGCACTGGATGTCAAGTGCAATTAAAGAATCATGTGGATGCCAAACTTTTGGTGGCGTGTAAAATCAATTCCTCTTCCATCGATTCATGTGTTACGCTAAAGTCATTATAGTCCATGTGAGCTTAGTTGGCTGGCTGCTCTTTCTTGGAGGCAGCCTCCTCCGTCTCAGATGCATGGTCATACCCTCGTGGATGCATGGTCATACTTTCAAAAATGTGTTTAGTTCGCTTTCTCAAAGCGTTATGTCACTGGGCCATAAAATTCCAAAGCAAAATTTAAATGAAGGAACGCTGCCACTCCAATGTTTTAGATTTCGAGAGGAGTTTCATAGAATTTCATGATGTTAATTTATTTTGCAATATTTACAAAATAATCAATAAAAAATGATTCACAGTTTCTTAATAACTGGTTGATGAATATCCCATACAAAATTTAGTTACTCACTCACTTCATTTTTTTAGTAGTGTATGTACTTATTTTTCTCCATACACATTTTTTTTTTCACAGTTAAGTTTACATATCCAGTATTCATTCATATCTATTTCTTAAATTATGATTTTATTTCTTATTTGATGTAAATTTATTTTTAAATTATGGTTATATTTGTTATTTGATTTGAGATATAATAATTTAGTTTAGATTTATCTTAACTTAATATTTATTAAGTGTTGGGAGGATCAAATTTCTCAAAATATAAATACTTTTTTTAAGTACAAAATTTGAGAAAAAGTTTACACCTTTAAAGAATTGATGATTTTTAGTGATTGATAAATAGAAACTTAAAAATTGATCGAGATAAGTTTAATTATAATAAAATTATTAATTTATATTATTTATAATTTTTTATTTTTTAAGTTATTTCACTAACTGAAAATGTTTTATCAATAATTAAAATTATTAATTTTTTATTTCATTTTATTTTTATTTCTTTGTAATTCAAGCAACTTAAATTGTTTCATGACATAACTTTACAACATTTTTTCCATACAACAAATGTTAAAACAAAATCATTTTTTTCTGCAAATAAAGTTTATATATGTACAACTTGTAAAGGCTCAATTGATGATTGCTTTTTTTTGGTAATAAAGTGTTATGTTCCTTGAAATTCCACATTCAAATCTTCATATAAATCATTTTATAAATTATAATATTATCCACTATAATAATAAATATAGTTTAATTATGAATGATTGTACATGAAATTCAAAATTCAAATCTCCATCAATTTAATTAAAAACAAATATAATAAGCTCATAATTGTAAATAAATAAAGAAAAAAATATAACCAAATAATATAATACATAATAAATTTGAAAAAAAATGGAATGTGTTTAATTTTATATCTGCATTATATATCCCCTTAAAACGAATTTATGTTGGAGCAACACATTATTACAGAAATGCATTATAACAGCACAAAGGTTTGGACTATGAAGAAACTATCGCAATTATTTCCATGCAATTTCAGAATAGTTGGGATGTTAAGGAAATTCTACCCAGAATAAGATGATAATTTGTTAGGTCCCTATACTATTAGTGTAACCCCTTATTGTTATTAGTGCAACCCCCTTATTATATTGTTGTCCCATGTAGTCCCCATATTGTTATTATTATGCCCCATAGAAGCTCACTATTGTTATTGTTGTGTCCTTACATTATTATTGTTATGTCGAATCTAATTACATTATGACCCTTAGACACTTATATATAGAAAAGAAGTATTGTCATTTGTATAATTCAAGGATTGTTCATTTGTGTAATGTAAAAGAAGTTGCCCCTTGAAGAGGCTGATTTCTAAAGTGTCGATCTTTCTTTTCTATCTTTTCGTGAGCTGGTTTCATAACATTTCGTATCAGAGCTTTGGATTATAGGGTTTCGTTGCTCCAAACAGGTCATCGTGGCATTTTCTCTATAACTATTTTTCTGCGACGTTTCAGAAGCTAAAAAAAACCCATTTGATAAGAAATCTCACTGAATCTCGAGTCCGAATTTCAAATCTTGTCTCACAATATTCTCTGAGATATGATCTGAGGAATTTAAGATTTTTTAAAGCTCCAGAATTCCTTCTCAAATAGGTCATCATGGAATTTTCGCTATAATTGTTCTTCTACACAGTTTCAGACTCTGAAATTAAAACCCATTTGAATCGAAAACTTGGTGAAGCTCAGGCCTGAATTTCATATCTTTTTTTTGTATATTTTCAAAGATATAGTCCATGGAATTTAGGGTTTCTACAGGCTCCCGAATTACATCCCAAATAGGTGACCTTGGGAAAATCATCATAACTTTCTCTTTGAGCATTATATTGAAATTTTGTAAGAATTTACAAAACGTGGATGGACTATACTTTTTTGTGTATTGGTTTCAAGTCCTAAGGTTGAAACAGTGATGCGTGGCATTTCATACAAGTTCGTTCAACTAAACTAGTCTATAATCAAGTCATCGTGGGAGATTTCACATCTATTTCTTCCAGAATCCAATCTTAATCATACTTGCAGGGTTAGAAAGAGGACGCAGAGGGTTATTACAATATGAAATTTCATAATGTGGAGATCTAAAATTACAAAGTTACAGTCGTTTCAAAATCAAGCTCCTAAAATCAAGAAAAGGCGATATGAGGAAGTTTGATGGCAAGGATCGAGTAAATTGTATACTATAGATGGAGCAATATTTTGATCTACATGAGGTGCAACTGTTACAAAATGTACATCTTTCATCTTCATATTTAGAACCGGATCAATTTTTATGGTAGAAAGGGCTTTGTTCTTGTAAACCACTTGTTACGTGGTCAATTTTCATAGAGGAAATGATAGCACATTATGAGGATACAAAAAGAAACATCTTCTTTAGCCAATTGATAAATCTCAAATAAAAATGGTCAATGGCATAGCACATTGAGGACTTTCAAAAATTGAATATAAGGGAAAATGATATTCTAGAGAAGCAGAGGATTGTTGTCTCCATAGGGACTTTAAAGGATAACATTCATTCGTCTTTGGGAACCTGATTCATTGGAGAAGGCATTCAGGTTGGAAAGAAAAGTGGAAAGCAAAATTATGGTAACAAGGATGTGTACCCCTCACAACTATAAAGATGGAAGTTTTGTTTCTCATAGCATTCCACAACCTACAAGGTTGACACCACAACAATTTTGAAGAAAAAAGAGCAAAAGGGCTTTGTTACAATTGTGATAACAAATATATTAAAGGTCATAAGTGTGCTGAGAAGAAATTATTTTACATTGATTGTGAAGAGGAGGAAAAAAAAGGATCCAGAAACATCAAAAGCAGAGGATATACACCAGCAACCAACCCTAGAGAAAGAAGAAATGAATCCGACCATATCTTGTAAAGCATTGGCAAGAATTACCACTCGTCAAACTCTCAAGATAGAAGGACATATTAAGAAGAAAAAGGTTCAAGAAGCAAAAGATCACATCAAGCATCAAGAAATTAATCTAACAATATCTTGTAATGCATTGGCCGAAATTACCACTCCTCAAACTATCAATATAGAAGAACATATCAAGAAGAAAAAGGTAATAGTGTTGATTGATTCGGGGAGAAAATTTTATTCATTGTAAGATAGCCAAGGAAATGAAGTGCTTCCTATATCTAGCACTAGAGAGTCAAGTGATGGTTGCAAATGGAGGAACCATAAATTTCTCTGGAAAGTGTTATAATATCAAGTTATCCTTGGAAGAATATGTATTGAATAGCCCAATGCTTTCCATTCCAATGGGTGGTGCTCATGTTGTACTAGGAGTCCAATGGCTACAATCCTTGGGTACAATAGCTTTTAATTTTCAAGAACTTTTCATGAAATTTTATTCGGAAGGAAAGGAAGTTGAATTAAAGGGTATCACAAGGAAACCAGGAAAGATAATCATCTGTAATGGAATGACAAAGATTCTAAAGAAATAACAAAGAGGCGTAATTGCACAATTATGTTTGCTAGAGGTTTCCACATGGAAATAATCTATTTCTCCAGATCTCCAAAAATTCTTGGACAATCATTCCAAGGCATTTGAGACTCCCAAATGCCTCCCACCTATTTATGTTCATGATCATGCTATTCATTTTCCAGGAATTGTTCCTCCAAACATCAAGCCTTACAGATATCCCTTTGCACAAAAGAATGAAATTGAACGTATGGTTGTAGAAATGCTAGAGGCTCATATAATTCAACATAGTCAAAGTTCTTTCTCTGCTCTAATAGTATTGGTGCACAAGAAAGATGGATCATGGTGTAGGTGTCTGGATTAGAGAGCTCAACAAGCTCACTATTAAAGATAAATTTCCCATTCCTCTCATTGATGAATTATTGGATGAATTTCATGGAGAAAATATTCCAATCTTTCATGCAAGGACAAATCATGTTGATGCACAGTTTCATTTTATTATAGAGAAGATATAGTCTAAGGAATTTTTTATTGAATATTGTAATACTCGTGAAAATGTTGCTGACATTTTCTCAAAACCCCTTGGGAAGGTGAAATTTGAATTGTTTAGGGAGATACTAGGTTTAGAAATTAATCCTTTCTCCATTAAGGGGGAAACTTAGAAAATAATGGAGAAACCGTAATGGTCAAGATTTTGTTTGTAATTAGTAATTAGTTCCTATTTTCTAGTAGGTTGATTCATATCCCTAACTAAACGACATTTTATAAGACTTGTATTTATTGATTCGTGAAGGCAATGAATTGATCCAGCGTTGTGGGTAGCCTCAGGGTCTCCTCACATGAGGACTATCAGTTTCACTTATTTGTGTTCTCTTCCTATATTTTCTATTTTATTGCAACCCTTGTGCCATGTAGATAACTACCTCATATTTTTTTTCCATTATTTTTGGATGTAGTTGCAATATTTATGCTCTGTGCAAATATTTTTCATTGTTAAGCTTCATAGAAAAACCACCTAAAATCAAAATCCATGAAAATAGCTCATACTAATGTAAATAGCCTATTTACCATTAGTTAATGCCAGCTATAATTTAAGCAGGTTTTTCCATAAAAAATAAATAGGAAAAAGATGGAAATAAATATACCTACTGGGATGTTTAAATTGTGTGGAATTTTAATTATGTGATAGTTACATGAAACATCCAATATATTGAGTGAATAATCTACTTTTGATCTAGGATAAATAAAATGATTAAATAGTATTCGTGAAAAAACATCATAATATTGATAAATAGGAAATGAAAAAAGAAAATTGATAAATATAATGAAATGAGGAGAAAGTGAATTATGAAATTTAGAAAAAAATTGTGATAATAATTGTTTTTCTAATTTTGTTAGGTTCGTTGATATCCTTCCACAACCACATGGATCTCTTCCATGTGATACACAAGATCGCATAACCAAAAAACACAAAAAGCCAAATCAAAATACATATGAATTAATGCACTCTAATCTTATCAAGCCACTTATACTTAGAATATGAGTATGAAGTAAAGTTTATAAGAATCATCAAACAATTCTATTGCTACCAATGAATAATTATGAATGGGAAGTGAGATATTTATCTTTAGAGAGAGAAATAGGGTGGTCATGATAGGACAAGGAGGTAAAACCAGAATGATAACAAAATAGGTAAGGAATGTATATGTTGCTTCCAAATTTTTATGATTTTAATTGCAACTTAGTGCCATAACATATTTGCAAAGTTTGTTAGCAAAAAATCACTGCAAATTATAAGGCATAGACAATGTCTTATATCATTTTATCAATATTTTTAATTTTTAAATAGGTTAAGCTATAACTTGATATCACTTTAACCAATATTTTAAATTTTATTCATTTGAAACCAATCCTAAAAATTCCATGGTATATGCAGAAGTATTTATAGAAGAGAAATTGTTCATCATCCAAGCTTTTGTATACCTACTTTTAATATGAACATTTCATAGTAATAAATAATTATTTAGTTGTTTCTGATTCCCTTTTCTTGTTATTGTTGCATCACTTTGTCATTATAAATTACATCTACACAAAAAACACTATGGCCCATAGAAATTTTAATCCAACCCTACTTTGCTTGCAAAATGGAGTGGGACAAACATCATATACTCTATGGATATAGAATAAAGTTTTGTGGGATTGAGAACCAAAAAAATGCTTATATTTTCACTAAGTATTTTCATTTTATTTGGTTTGTAAAGTATTTTATTTTTGTATATAAATTTTCCTTTCGATGTATTACTAGTTGAGATTTATTTATAGGTTTTGTAACTCTATATGAGATAGATAACTCTTGTTTAACTTTTATATGAGTAAATAAATTTTATTTGTATTTATTTATATTTTTATGATTAAATTTGATAATATATAATAAATTAATGTTTTTCTTTTAAACTTAGAGTAATTAGTTTGTATTTTAATGCATAATTGTTTTACTAAACACAATTTGTTAATGTTTTCAACCTTCTTCAAAGATTTTTTAACTAACTTTATAGCTTAAACAAAGAGCATATAAAATTATTGTTATTACTATTTTTTAATTATTATTTGTATAGAATAGAGGGCATTCATGCTCATGGTTATCTATTTATGTAGATAAATTTTTTAATAATAACAGTCATATTACCTAAGAAGAAAATGTCACTATTACAAGAAATGATTAAATTTTTATGACAAGTATTTTTACGAATTGCTAATAACATGACATCATTCACATAAATGAACAATAACAAAGCATCACTTCCTATATGCATATTTCCCTTATTCTTTATGATACCTTTTTTTACCTAATTTATATATAAGTCTATAAGTCAAATAGAGGAGATATTCTTATTTCATTTCTATTTTACACTTGATTTTGATTGGTTCTAATTTTATCATTAATTGGAATCCTATATTTTACAATGAACTTTTCATATAATTGGAAATTACCTCTTCTCCATTCTACTTGAATTAGTACTTTCTTCATTATTTTTGAAAGTTATTGGACAATGTATGATATTTTTTAGAAAAAACAAGGAAGAATTAATAAATATTTCTTCTTCATCTCTTTTTGAAAACATCAACAAATTATGAGATGGTCAATGGTTGAAATCTTAGACTAAAAGAAACCCAAGAAAAATCCTTACAATTTTCACATTATTAGTCCTTGCATAGGCAAGAGTCTAGCATCATGTTAAGTGCCATGCCAAATTGATCAACAATATGTAATTGTGCATTGTACTAAACAATTTGTAATTCATATAAATATGAATATGACATCCATTTAGTTGTATATGCACATAATATAAATATGATTTGAACAAGTCCTACCAATGTTACTACTTTGTAACTGAATTACAAGATTATTTTTTCTTTTAGGAAAATATAAATTATCAATCTGTCATATAAATATGAATAAAATTGTGCTTTGTAAGAAAATTTCCTAGAATAATCCATTTTTGTTAGATTATATATATATATTTGTATTCTCCATATTATACTAATATCAGTATAAATGTTTCATAGTATGTTTTATATGTATCATACTATTAATTTCTTCACTATGCAAATTCTGTAGCAACACAATCTTTAATTTCAATGGTAGGGACTATGTTTCCCTTCAGTTCTTGTTAAATCATGAATTCCAATAGCCATCGATAGAAAATCCAATGAGTTACAAGATTAATAAAACCTAGATAATTGAACTCTATAATTTTCCCTCTGAATATGTAGTCCATTTTTCTCCCATGCCCATTCTTATACAATTAAATAATCCAAAAATTTACAGCATCCATTGAAACTTTCTTGAGGTTTGAAGCTTGATAGTTTCTCGTAGAATACACTAGAATGTTGTGAACTTTAGTGGAACAAATTATAATATTGTGAACTTTAACATGATATTGGTTTATTATATTAGAGTTGGTAAGATATATATATATATATATATATATATATATATATGAATTTGAATACGTAAAAATGGATTTTTTTTTCATATTTATAATTCAATCTCTAAGAAAAGTATTCTATATAGAACTTACTATCACCCTCTAGGAGCATTAGAAAGCCAATGTCTTGTAAAAGTTGTGAAAGAGGACTTATTTCTAATATAAAGAATGACAATAGTAAAGTTGAAATATATAGTATTCCTAAAAAATATTCCTTACATATTTCCACCGATTCAATTTCTATGTCAAATATACTTCCCTATGTTTGATTGGTAGAATATGAAATCAGAAATTCTTCACAAGACTTTTGAGAGAGTTTATATATTGGATTGGACATATCAATATCATAAGAAAAGAATGAATACTAAAGATTCATCCACGAAGTAAAACAACACATTCAGTCATATTACTTTTTACATAATTTATTTCCTCTTGCAAAACACAAAACCCCAATATACTCACATTCTCCTTTCATTTAGAAAATATAAAATAGAAATTAAACCATATCGAATATATCAAGATTCAATACTTCAATTTCGTGTATTTGTATCACTTTTTTATCCACATTATCAAAACTTCCATAAGTAGTAAATTGATAAACATGGTCACTGATTCTAAATACATGCAGTCAGACACAGCATTGAATTAAACAATAATATGAAATTATATGTCATGTGGGAATGAGCTCTGTTTACAAATTCACTTTACATACAATTTGGAAATTAAAAATTCAAACTTGTTTTGGAAACGTTCAATGCTTCTGCAATATTGAAATCTTTGCGTTTAACAAGTCCTTTAAAATTGCATTTAATGATAATATTGTAGGTTACATTAATATCAGTTCATATATACTATATAATTCTAAATTTTTTTAAATTAATAATCAAATATTTATTTAAATATATAAAAAACTTAAATATTCAAAATTATATCATCAAACATTTAAATTTAGACGAGTTTCATATTTACATAGTGAAAAATAGATTAATTTTAAAATTATATCATCATAAAAAAATAAACAATCAAAAATGTAAATATAAAACTTTATATTCACATTTATTTTACATTTCCCCAAACTTACCCAATAAACTCCCAGCAAAAACTCATTAAATTCTCATTTTTATTATTTTCCTCTTTATTATTGTTATAAACTTCTTTTCATGATCAAATGGGTTGTGATATTATTAAAATCCACAACAATAGGTTTCTGCTTATGCCACTGGCCCACTGGTCACTAACTCCACATGGAGAGCACTGGATGTCAAGTGCAATTAAAGAATCATGTGGATGCCAAACTTTTGGTGGCCTGTAAAATCAATTCCTCTTCCATCGATTCATGTGTTACGCTAAAGTCATTATAGTCCATGTGAGCTTAGTTGGCTGGCTGCTCTTTCTGGGAGGCAGCCTCCTCCGTCTCAGATGCATGGTCATACTTTCAAAAATGTGTTTAGTTCGCTTTCTCAAAGCGTTATGTCACTGGGCCATAAAATTCCAAAGCAAAATTTAAATGAAGGAACGCTGCCACTCCAATGTTTTAGATTTCGAGAGGAGTTTCATAGAATTTCATGATGTTAATTTATTTTGCAATATTTACAAAATAATCAATAAAAAATGATTCACAGTTTCTTAATAACTGGTTGATGAATATCCCCTACAAAATTTAGTTACTCACTCACTTCATTTTTTAAGTAGTGTATGTACTTATTTTTCTCCATACACAATTTTTTTTTTTTTCACAGTTAAGTTTACATATCCCGTGTTCATTCATATCTATTTCTTAAATTATGATTTTATTGGTTATTTGATGTAAATTTATTTTTAAATTATGGTTATATTTGTTATTTGATTTGAGATATAATAATTTAGTTTAGATTTATCTTAACTTAATATTTATTAAGTGTTGGGAGAATCAAATTTCTCAAAATACAAATACTTTTTTTAAGTACAAAATTTGAGAAAAAGTTTACACCTTTAAAGAATTGATGATTTTTAGTGATTGATGAATAGAAACTTAAAAATTGATCTAGATAAGTTTAATTATAATAAAATTATTAATTTACATTATTTATAATTTTTTATTTTTTAAGTTATTTGACTGACGGAAAATGTAGTATCAATAATTAAAATTATTAATTTTTTATTTCAATTTTTTTTTATTTCTTTGTAATTCAAGCAACTTAAATTGTTTCATGACATAACTTTACAACATTTTTTCCATACAACAAATGTTAATACAAAATCATTTTTTTCTGCAAATAAAGTTTATATATGTACAACTTGTAAAGGCTCAATTGATGATTGCTTTTTTTGGTAATAAGGTGTTATGTTCCTTGAAATTCCACATTCAAATCTTCATATAAATCATTTTATAAATTATAATATTATCCACTATAATAATAAATATAGTTTAATTATGAATGATTGTATATGAAATTCAAAATTCAAATCTCCATCAATTTAATTAAAAACAAATATAATAAGCTCATAATTGTAAATAAATAAAGAAAAAATATAACCAAATAATATAATACATAATAAATTTGAAAAAAAATGGAATGTGTTTAATTTTATATCTGCATTATATATCCCCTTAAAACGAATTTATGTTGGAGCAACACATTTTTACAGAAATGCATTATAACAGCACAAAGGTTTGGACTGTGAAGAAACTATCGCAACTATTTCCATGCAATTTCAAAATAGTTGGGATGTTAAGGAAATGCTACCCGGAATAAGATGATAATTTGTTAGGTCCCTATACTATCAGTGTAACCCCTTATTGTTATTAGTGCAACCCCCTTATTATATTGTTGTCCCATGTAGTCCCCATATTGTTATTATTATGCCCCATAGAAGCCCACTATTGTTATTGTTGTGCCCTTACATTATTATTGTTATGTCAAATCTAATTACATTATGACCCTTAGACACTTATATATAGAAAAGAAGTATTGTCATTTGTATAATTCAAGGATTGTTTATTTGTGTAATGCAAAAGAAGTTGCCCCCTCGAAGAGGCTGATTTCTAAAGTGTCGATCTTTCTTTTCTATCTTTTCGTGAGCTGGTTTCATAACATTTCGTATCAGAGCTTTGGATTCTAGGGTTTCGTTGCTCCAAACAGGTCATCGTGGCATTTTCTCTATAACTATTTTTCTGCGACGTTTCAGAAGCTAAAAAAAAACCATTTGATAAGAAATCTCGTTGTATCTCGGGTCTGAATTTCAGATCTTGTCTCACAATATTCTTTGAGATATGATCTGAGGAATTTAAGATTTTTTAAAGCTCCAGAATTCCTTCTCAAATAGGTCATCGTGGAATTTTCGCTATAATTGTTCTTCTACACAGTTTCAGACTCTGAAATTAAAACCCATTTGAATCCAAAACTTGGTGAAGCTCAGGCCTAAATTTCATATCTTGTTTTTGTATATTTTCAAAGATATAGTCCATGGAATTTAGGGTTTCTGCAGGCTCCCGAATTACATCCCAAATAGGTGACCTTGGGAAAATCATCATAACTTTCTCTTTGAGCATTATATTGAAATTTTGTAAGAATTTACAAAAAGTGGACGGACTATACTTTTTTGTGTATTGGTTTCAAGTCCTCAGGTTGAAACAGTGACACGTGTCATTTCATACAAGTTCGCTCAACTGAACTAGTCTATAATCAAGTCATCGTGGGAGATTTCACATCTCTTTCTTACAGAATCCAATCTTGATCATACTTGCAGGGTTAGAAAGAGGACTCAGAGGGCTATTACAATATGAAATTTCATAATGTGGAGATCTGAAATTACAAAGTTACAGTCGTTTCAAAATCAAGCTCCTAAAATCAAGAAAAGGTGATATGAGGAAGTTTGACGGCAAGGATCGAGTAAATTGTATACTATAGATGGAGCAATATTTTGATCTACATGAGGTGCAACTGTTACAAAATGTATATCTTTCATCTTCATATTTAGAACCGGATCCATTTTTATGGTACAAAGGCTTTGTTCTTGTAAACCACTTGTTACGTGGTCAATTTTCATAGAGGAAATGATAGCACATTTTGAGGATACAAAAAGAAACATCTTCTTTAGCAAATTGATAAATCTCAAACAAAAGTGGTCAATGGCGTAGCACATTGAGGACTTTCAAAAATTGAATATAAGGGAAAATGATATTCTAGAGAAGCAGAGGATTGTTGTCTCCATAGGGACTTTAAAGGATAACATTCATTCATTTTTGGGAACCTGATTCATTGGAGAAGGCATTCAGGTTGGAAAGAAAAGTGGAAAGCAAAATTATGGTAACAAGGATGTGTACCCCTCACAACTATAAAGATGGAAGTTTTGTTTCTCATAGCATTCCACAACCTACAAGGTTGACACCACAACAATTTTGAAGAAAAAAGAGCAAAAGGGCTTTGTTACAATTGTGATAACAAATATATTAAAGGTCATAAGTGTGCTGAGAAGAAATTATTTTACATTGATTGTGAAGAGGAGGAAAAAAAGGATCCAGAAACATCAAAAGCAGAGGATATACACCAGCAACCAACCCTAGAGAAAGAAGAAATGAATCCGACCATATCTTGTAAAGCATTGGCAAGAATTACCACTCGTCAAACTCTCAAGATAGAAGGACATATTAAGAAGAAAAAGGTTCAAGAAGCAAAAGATCACATCAAGCATCAAGAAATTAATCTAACAATATCTTGTAATGCATTGGCCGGAATTACCACTCCTCAAACTATCAATATAGAAGGACATATCAAGAAGAAAAAGGTAATAGTGTTGATTGATTCGGGGAGTACCCATAATTTTATTCATTGTAAGATAGCCAAGGAAATGAATTGCTTCCTATATCCAGCACTAGAGAGTCAAGTGATGGTTGCAAATGGAGGAACCATAAATTTCTCTGGAAAGTGTTATAATATCAAGTTATCCTTGGAAGAATATGTATTGAATAGCCCAATGCTTTCCATTCCAATGGGTGGTGCTCATGTTGTACTAGGAGTCCAATGGCTACAATCCTTGGGTACAATAGCTTTTAATTTTCAAGAACTTTTCATGAAATTTTCTTCGAAAGGAAAGGAAGTTGAATTAAGGGGTATCACAAGGAAACCATGAAAGATAATCATCTCTAATGGAATGACAAATATTCTAAAGAAATAACGAAGAGGCGTAATTGCACAATTATGTTCGCTAGAGGTTTCAACATGGAAATAATCTATTTCTCCAGATCTCCAAAAAGTCTTCGACAATCATTCCAAGGTATTTGAGACTCCCAAATGCCTCCCACCTATTTATGTTCATGATCATGCTATTCATTTTCCAGGAATTGTTCCTTTAAACATCAGGCCTTACATATATCCCTTTGCACAAAAGAATGAAATTGAACGTATGGTTGCAGAAATGCTAGAGGCTCATATAATTCAACCTAGTCAAAGTTCTTTCTTTGCTCTAATAGTATTGGTGCACAAGAAAGATGGATCATGGTGTAGGTTTCTGGATTATAGAGAGCTCAACAAGCTCACTATTAAAGATAAATTTCCCATTCCTCTCATTGATGAATTATTGGATGAATTGCATGGAGAAATTTACTTCAACAAGTTGGACCTTCATACAGGATATCATCAAATCATAATGAAGACTGGAGACATTCTGAAAACAACATTTAGAACTCATGAGGGTCATTATGAATGTTTGGTCATGCCTTTTGGCCTTACCAATGCAACTTCTACATTCCAGGGTTTGATGAATTCCATTTTCAAACCTTTCCTTAGAAAATATATGTTAGTATTTTCTGATGATATACTAATCTACAACAAGTATTGGAAGGATCATGTTCAACATGTTGATAGAGTGCTTAGACTATTGGATGAGAAACAATTATATGCAAAAACCTCCAAATGTTTATTTGGAGTACAAGAGGTGGAATACTTGGGTCATATTGTAACTCATGAAGGTGTTAAGGTAGACACTCAACAACAAAAAGTTCTTCAACTCTTAAAGGAGAACCTCACTTTGGCACATAATCGAATGAAACAACAAAAAAATCAACATCGCAGTGAAAGAAGTTATGATATAGGTGACTGGGTATTTTTACAAATACAACCATACAAACAAATGTCCATCAAGCAAGCTAATAAGAATAATAAATTATCACCAAAGTACTATGGTATTTACAAGGTGCTGCAAAGGATTGGTACTATGGCATATAAATTGGAGCTTCCTGCATCTTCCCGAGTGCCCCCAGTTTTCCATGTTTCATGCTTAAAGAAGTTTATAAGTGACAAGCTCCCAATTCAAACAATATTGTCAGAACTTGACGAGGAAGGAAAAATCATATTGGAACTTGAAGAAGTCACAGAAAAAAGAACCCGACAGCTATGAAATCGATCAATATCAGAGTATCTCATTAAGTGGAAGAACTTACCCGCTGAAGATTCCAGATGGGAGGACGAGAATTTTATACAAAAGCATCCAGAACTACTCAAGCGTTGAGGACAACACTTTTTGAAGGAGAGGGGCATGTTAGGTCCCTATATTACTAGTGTAACCCCTTATTCTTATTAGTTCATCCCCCTTATTATATTGGTGTTCCCATGTAGTCCCCATATTGTTATTATTATGCCCCATAGAAGCCCGCTATTGTTATTGTTGTGCCCTTACATTATTATTGTTATGTCAACCCTGATTACGTTATGACCCCTTAGACTCCTATATATAGAAAGGAGGTATTGTCATTTGTATCATCCAAGAATTGTTCATTTGTGTAATGTAAAGAAGGTTGCCCCCTCGAAGAGGCTGATTTCTAAGGCGTTGATCTTTCTTTTCTATATTTTTGTGAGTTGGTTTCATAACATAATTAGATAATACGCACAAAAATAAGTCGTTTGATGGATGAAATTTTATTCTTCGAAGGTTTAAATTACATTTCAGATATCCTAGACAAAACAAGGGAAAATCTGTTAAGATATTATAGATGTCTTTGAACCCTTGAAACTTGCTCTGCAAATTCAACTTACATATTGAGACAATCAGATTGAACCATAGGATGGTGACAATTTTTAGTAACACAGTGATTTTTTTTATTGAAATAATTAAATTAAGAATAATATAAATTGTGTAGAAATATGGTGTTAGAATTGTAATTTCTCATCAAGTTTAATCTAAAATCAAGAGACACAATTCTACTTTACTGATATGCAAAATTTAATTCATAATTTAGAACAGCATTAAAAAACATGTAATAATGCGGAATTTAATTCACAATTTAAAACAACATTCAAAAACATGTAATAAGAAAAACCACACATGCACAATGATTTATTTTATAGGGGAAAGAAATTTTAAAAAAACCCTTAAACTTGCTTGTATTAATTAGATGAATAGAGAATGTATTACAATTTCTTGTTTGCTTTGATCTCAACCTGCAAGTGAATAACCTTTCTCTTTGCTCAATGAGAAGCTCTAAGTTATCCTTAGTCAATTTTTGCCTCAGCTTGAGTCTATATTTCCTTGTGCAAATCCTGAGGAATTAGCCCCTATTTTTCAGAAATTTTTCTCCAATTGATTGCACAATTCCCAAGGATTGATCATATTACTACATGCAAGACGTGTACACTCAAACTAATTTACAACTTCCTGTTACACTCCCTTGGAATCTCCACTACAACCTAGAAACTTGAATTCCTTGTATGCACTAGGTATTTTGAGTTGACTGATTAGTTAACTAGATGATCACTGAGTTAGAGTGTTGTCCCACTACACAAATAACCTTCCACTAGTTCCATTAATTGTTAGAACTAGTTTAATTGAACACAACTAGAAATAACTGACTTGGATTACTTAAATTTAGCAATCACACATGCTTAACTGAACTCCAAGCCTTCTAACTTAAATTTATTGAGCTAAGTAAGTGACATGAGCCATGTCACACAAGTTAACTGCCTCCAAGTTGTGAGCTGAGGTGGAAATTTGAATTTTCTCAATTTGACCAAGGCAAAGACAAATTGAGATTTTCTTGCTACACTTCTCAACACTCCCTCTTAGCAAGCAAGGGATTATCAACCACCCCTATCATGCACTTGTGGAAATCAAACTTCCCTCTTGACAAATCCTTTGTCAAGATGTTATCATCTTGTTCATTTGTCATAATTTATTGTAGCAACATTATCCGCCTTTGTATAAAGTCCCATAAATGATGATACAGGATATCTATATATGCTTGGACTAATCGTGAAATACTGGATTCTCAGAGAGCTTAATGCAACTCTAATTATCATAATAGATCACAGATGGATTCATCATCTGACCAAAAAGTCCCGTAAGGATCTTTCTCACCCATATCGCCTCACATGTTGCTTGACTTGCAACCATGTATTCAACTTCAGCCGAGTTGAGTGCCACAGATATCTACTTCTTCCTATACTAGGAAACTACTGTAGACCCAACACTGAAAATTCCAAGTGATATATTATTTCGAATTAATGGACTCCCTACCCAATTTGTGTTTGTGAAGCCACACAACTTCACTCCCTCTATCCATCTGTACCATAATCCATACTGGGTAGTGCCTCTGAGGTACTATAAAACATGCTTAGCTACCTTCTAATACAACTTGGTCAGCCTACCCATAGCTTAGCTTTGTTGGTTGACTACATAGCACATATTTGAATGTGTGTTCACAAGATACAATAATGTACCCACTAAGTGTCGATAAATGGTAGCATCAACCTCTTCACCTGAAGTGGCATTTCCCTTCCTCTAGTTGGTCGCTAGAGCTGTCTCCATGGGTTTACAGATCTCCATGTGAAATCTTTGTATATCTTGGTGGAACGCTTTCCTTGAGACAAACAATTCCCCTTCACTTTTCCATACTTCCTACCTGAGGAAGTAGTGCATGAGACCCATTTATTTCATATCAAATTCCCTTGTAAGGTCCTCCTTATAAGAGTTGATCTACTGCTCATCACCTGCCAATATTAAATCATCAACATATAAAACAATGATAAGAAATTTACCTTCTACCAAACTATGATAGAAGTTTGTATTCACTTCACTTTTGGTGAAGCCCAAACCAATGAGATAACTATCGATCAAAGTGTACTAAGCTTGGGGTGCCTATTTGAGACCGTACAATGCTCGCCTGAGTCTCCACACATGGAACTCTAGAAAAAATGTCTCAAAACCTTCTAGTTTCTCTATGCACACTTCCTCCTCAATAACACCATTGAGAAAAAAAAATTACATCAATCTAGTGGATCTTCCACCCCATCTGTGCATCCAGTGCAAGAATTGATCTAATGGATGAATACCTTGTTACAAGAGAAAAGGTTTCCTCATAGTTAATTCCCTCAACTTGAGAGAATACTTTGGCCATGAATATGGCCTTATTCTTCTATATACTTCTGTTTGTTGCATGCTTAACCTTGAAGATCCATCTTGAACCCACAACTAATTTATTTACTAGTCTTGGGACCACTTCCCAAACACTCTTCTTCATGATGGATTCATATTCTTCCACTATTGCATCAACCCAAATAGGTTTCTCTACTACTTCCTCAAAATAGGATGGCTCAGTCTTTACAAGCTCAGTCATTAGAGCAATGTAACTAGTGCACCTCTTAGGTGACCTCCTTTGTGTGTGCAAATTTGAATGATCTCCCACATTCTCCCTCACATCCCCCACCAATCTATCAGCTTCTTTGGTTCTTTTTCTCCCTTCTATGGATGGTTTGGCTTGAGTGGATGTCTCCACTCTTCCTTCTTTCAAATCCTCCATCTGTGGTTGCTTCAGAACTTCCTGACGTTCCTCCTTTAGAGTTAAAAGCTCATCTTTTGGTGGGTTCTGGAGTTCCCTCTTAAGAGAGCACCTAATCGCTTTCTCCTCATCAAAATTTACATCCCTTCACAAAACTGTCATTTTGAGGGAATGTAAGTACACACGGTAATTGTGTGGAGTTTTAGTGTACCCACAAAAACTCCCAACTCTTCTATTGGCTCAAGTTTCTTCCTCGAATGGTAGTAAAAATTCTGAAGTGAGACAAATCCGACTTTCTCCTCGAAAAATCCTTGTTTGGTGTAATCATACCAAGAATCGGACGAGGACTCTGGTTTTGCAAGTAGACTATTGTCTTACATTCCTCTACCCAAAAATGCATTGGTAGGCCTTGTTCATGTAGCATATCTCTCGCAGTTCCACAATGCTTTGATTCTTCCTCTCAGCTACCCCATTTTGTTGCAGGTTGTGGGGTGGTGTCATCTCTCTTTGAATGTCTTCTTTTGCATATAACTCCTTGAAGTCATTCAAAACATACTCACCTCCATTGTCACTCCTGAGAGACTTCACCTTCTTGTCGGTCTATTTCTTAACTAGTGCCTTGAATTCTACAAACATTGAGAATGTCTCATCCTTCTTCCACATGAACAAGATCCAACACTTCCTTGAGAAATCATCAATAAAAATAACAAAGTATTTATGTCTTGCAGTGGAGGTTGTCATGAAAGTTCCACAAATATTAGAGTCGACTCTTTCTAAGACTGCATGTGCTTTGTTGTCTCGATCATGGAATATGGATTTCACATAATTCCCCAAGGTACAACCCTTGCAGAGCTCATGCCACTCAAGTGCTCCTTTCAGGAGGCTAGTGGTTATTTGTTGCATAATTTTGAGGGAACCATGGTACAAATGGCCCAATATCCTATGCTAGAGTTCACTGACATCACGACTCAACACTTTATTTGTGCCATTGCTTAATGAGACACAATATTCCACATCCAAGTTGTACAAGTTCTTCACATGAACCCTAATCTGCTTCACTTGTCTAGTAGTTATGTTCCTCGGAAAGGATTTACCTTTACTGAAGATTACATCATAGCCACGGTTTTCCAAAACTTCTACAGAGATGAAATTTTTCTTTAGGTTTGGAATCATGACAACTTTGAGGTGAAGAGGGGCTCCTAACTCCCTCTTAAAGGTTACTATACAGATCTTGGTAGCATTGTACCTTCCGTTGTCCCCAAGCTAAATTTGAATCTAGAGATCTTTCTCCTCCAGGTCATCAAAAAACTCTCTACACCATGTCATGTGGACAAGACACTAGAAGCCAAGTACCACACACTCCCCATCATAGAGATGGACATGCATGTGATAAGGGTGAAGTCTAGCTCAAACTGTGAAGCCAATTTTTCACTTGCTCCTCCTCTAGGGTTCTTCCTGCTAGACTTTTTGTGTGGACTCTTTGTAGCATAGTGCCTTAACTCATGACAATTGAATCATTTTATTTCAGACAAGCCTTTCTTTTGGCCCCCTTGGTTGGATTTTGGTTTGGTTTGAGATTTCTTCCCTTTTCCCTTCTTGCCCTTTCCAACCAATGCAAAATTTCTTTCATCCTCTCCCTTGGATGAGGTTTCATCTCCAATATTCCTCTTGATCTTTTCTTGAACCAAATCGGACCACAAGAATTCCCAATTCGGTATTTTCTCCATCCCATTCACCGAGTCCTAGTGGTTATTCCAGCTTTTGGGATGTTGGGAATCATGATTGTCGTTAGACCAAAACTTGCAGGCGATTGTCAACAATCACATCGTCAGAGATAAGAATCCATGAGAGGTGGTTAGTCCATGTCGTGAAACACACGGGGAGTTTTGGTTTATCCGATGTTCAACAATCTCCCACCCCAACGTGAGCCAAGTGTGTGTCGAACTCGTGACCTACCCTCTAATACCACTTGTTTAGAATCACGATTGTCGTTAGACCAAAACCCATGGGAAGGCCCAGAAGAGATATGCTCACCAAGTCATCTTCTGTAATAGTCACACAAACCCCTCCAAGCTTATCCCAAACTTGTGTAAATCTGGTGAGATACTGCAGAATAGTATCATTATTTTGCATCTTAATGTTTCAAAGTTTTTCTTTGAAGGTCAATTTTCTATGGTCGCTACTATTCTCGAATAATTCTATTAATTCCTTCCACATTGCTAAAGGATTTTTTTCCCATGGATATTTGAGACAATGTGGTCTCGCAGTCCCTCCAAGATTAGTCTCCTTGCCCTTGCTACATCTTTCTTCCATTGGGCTAAGTTCTTGGCATCGACTAATCCTAGTTTAGAATGTTTGTTTTAACATATTCCAACAACATGTTGTCATCAAGCACTGCCTCGATGCGATTTTTCCATGCAATGAAATTTGAGCTACCTTCCCTGGCATTCTCTAATCTTAGTATATTGAAGGACATGTTTCTGATCCTAAAGAAATCTTGCTACACTAAAGCTGCAAATTCGAACCTCCTCAGGAAAAACTTCGAAATTCTTATTCTAATATGAATCCTGCTGTGATACCATGTAAAAATATGGTGATACAATTGCAACCGCTCAAGAAGTTTAATCTAAAATCTAGAGACAAAATTCTACTCTATTGATCTGTGGAATTTAATTCATAATTTAGAACATCATTCACAAACATGTAATAAAAAAAATCACACATGCACAATGATTTCTAGGGGAAAGAAGCTGTTAAAAAACCCTTAAGCCTTCTTGCATTAATCAGATGAATAGAGAATGTATTATAATTACTTGTTATCTCTGAACTCAGCCTGCAAGTGAATAACCATTATCTCTGCTCAATGAGAATGTTTGACACAGACTTAGTCAATTTCTACCTCATCTTAAGCCCATATTTCCTTGCGCAAACCCTATGGAATTAGCCCCTATTTTTTAGGAATTTTCCTTCAATTGATTGCACAATTCCCAAGGATTGATCATGTGACTGCATGCAACACCTGTACACTCAAATTAGTTTACAATTGCTTGTTACACTACCTTGGAATCTCTAACACAGTTGAGGAAATCAAATTCCTTGCATGCACTAGCTATTTTGAGTTGATTGATCAATTAACTGGATGATCACTGAGTTAGATTGTTGTCCCACTACACAACTAACCTACCACTAGTTCCAATAACTATTAGAAATAGTTTAACTGAACACAACAGGAAATAATTGTCTTGGATTACTAAAATTTAACAATCACACATGCTTAACTAAACTTCAAGCTCTCTAAATCGAATTTACTGAGTGAAAAGAGGCATTGCACACGAGTTAATTGCCTCCAAATTGTTTTCTGATGTGGAAATTCAAAATTCCTCAATTTGAACAAGGAAAAGCCAAATTGAAACTTTCTTGCTACACTTCTCAAGAAAATGTAATGCATTCATTGGGACAATTCTGTGAAAAATAGGGTAATTTAGTATCTAAGCTCATGTTACTCCCCTAGCAACAATTGTCAAGGTATAAGTTATTTTTGGAGTGCTAGTGGATTTTGGAGTGTTAGTGCTCAAATGAACTGATTTGAATATAAGAATATGATTTGGGGTTTTATTAAGTTGAGTTTAAATTGAACTTAGTTTCAATCAACTCGAAAGAAATAATATTATAAATATATAATTCTAATTCTAATCTAAAAAAATTCATTATGAAGATATATATTTTAACATAAAAATTATTATTATAAGGATATAGATAGTAATATTATAAAAATAATTGGTTTGTAACTTAGTTGTTATTCAAGCTAGAAATTATGCTTGTGGAAAATTTGTATATAAAATTGCAATCTATATCAATGGGAAAATGGAATTTTATAGATTTGATTTGATAGAAACTAATAAATTGAGATGTGAAGTAAAGACTCATTTAAATTATCGTGTGGAGTAATTGATAGTAAATATGTTATTTACTTGATTGTGGACTATTTTCAAGGATTTTAGTTTTGGTTTCCTTGCAAATTTTAAGAATACAAGATTACCACACAAATATCTAAAAATCATCATGTATGAATACAACAACCATATGTATAACTTATGTAAAAACAATTATCAATATGGCATTATATTGTGTAAAGACTCGAATAAAACTTTCAAATTATAATCCAAACAAATATTTAAAAAATACTTTTTTAAAATATTCATTTTTCAATATTAAACATTATAAATCACATTAATCAATATTAAATTAATAATCAACCAAAAATATATCTTAATTAAAAAATAATATCTATGTCCAAATAAACCACAACGCATTTTCTTTATAAATCATCACTTATACAAGTGCACTAATAATATAAATCATTTCACTCATACAAGTGTACTAATAATATAGTGATGGAATTAGACAGAGGAAGTTAAGCGGAGAATACTCAACATTTTTTTATTTCACCAAGTCAACTCCAGCCCTTCCATTCTCCATATAAAATTAATGGTAAAAGATTACGGCGCTCTTAAAACATTATAAATAAAGAAAGTAACTCCATTCCGATGCTGCTAGCAAAAGAAATTAACTCCATTCCGATGCTGCTAGCTTTCTTTCGGCGCAAGTCTCTCCACTTCCACCCAACATTTGACCAAACCTCAAAATATCATACTATACAGTTGAGCAACAATACCATTCCGAGTAAAAATATTAAACTAGTAGAAGGCCCAGGCAAGCAGTAACGTTTGCAACCTCCAACGATTTATTAGATAGGAGGTCCAAATTCTGTCAGAATTGTCGGAATGCCATTCAATTAAATTGTTGAGAAGCAGCGAAAGTTTGGCCAAATTGCCAATTAGCAGGGGCGACATTGTACATTGTCACTGTTCTTCCACTGCTTATCGTCACTATGAATGATAAACTCTGTCCGTTCAGATAAGAATTGCTCTGCCAGTTCTCCCCAGTTTCTCTGCATCCGTTCCCATCCAGCACTGTTTGACCCTTTTATCCACGCTGCTGTGACATCTCCTCTTCCCCCAACATTGCTAATTAGAACCAGCTCGAAGTAGTCGCGTCCAGCTATTGTGAAGAGAATTCCTCCAGTCCTCTTGCATGGAGTTCTGCAGCAATTCCATTAACACCACTAAGTTAAACATATAAAATATATTTCCGATCGAATTCAATACTATAAAATAAACTTTTATGATTAGTTGGTTCGACACATCAACCAAATTTTAATGATGTGATTAATCCTAAAAATATTAAGATCAATTTTTAGGATCAAAATATTATTAAAATGGTCTAATTAATGGCTATTTTATTTGGGAATATTTTAACATTTGATTATCACCAGACAAGTTAAAATTGATCTCTTTTCTGATTGTCAAGAAATTCCTATAACACCCACAAAATATTTTGTTGTGTGTATATATATTTTTTCAATTTTATCCAAATCTAGAAAACCAACATGAATACAACTACTTACCAATCAAATCTAAACACCAATTAAATTATTTTATGTACAAAATTTTAATGCATTAAACACTTTTTAAAATTTTAAATACTAAATTCATTTATACATTAAAACAAATATATATATATATATATATTTAACCAACCAAAAAAATGAAATGATATTCTAACTTCCGCTGAAAAAAAACCATTAAATTGTGACAACATTATGTACCTTCTATTCTAACTTCCGCTGAAAACAAACCATTAAACTGTGACAACATTATGTACCTTCTATACGTCACAGGCACAATGCCGGCTTTGTATTGAGCAATCTGTAAGAAGGCAGGCTGTGACATATCGAAATGCTGAAGGGGTGGATTGCACCACCCTCCATTGTCATTGGGTAGGGCGTAATTCGGTGGACAGAAATTGGTCACGGTAATGATAATCGATCCAGACCGACACCACTGAGGAACTTTAGCAGCGTCGCACTTAATTTCAAAACATGCTCCGCACATCTGCTCATCATTGTGTTAGATATTCTACAGTTTCAACAGTGATTCTGCATGCGGAAAGAACTGAAAAGAATCGTTGAAACTTAATGCCCAGGGATACGAATTACCTCCAGCCATTGGTGATGTTTTGATGCAGGCCACCGTCCACTTACTTCTTCTTCAGCACTCCAGCTTCTTCTAAGCAAAAGAAAAACACACAAAATTCTGAAGGCACTTCCAAGCTCTGCTATCTCAGCTAGATGGTGTGAAAAACTGAAGGGGATTGAGATCTGAGCTTGGGGACCAAACAGATGAACCTATAGCTAAGCTTCCATCAAGCTTCTAATAGCTATGTGTTAGATGTCCCACAAATCAAGGCAGAGAACTCGAATCAAAGTGATGGACCACTTTAGTAGCTCCCAATTATAAATTTAGTAATTGCAGTTGATTTTCTTAACTTAAGGAAACTACTGCAGTTGGTTTCCATAAGTTAAGGAAAGACTGCAATTCCATAATTGTAGGCAGCAATTGTGTAAAATCAATGGAGCTTAACATTCTCCCACTTGGTCCATACTTCCAAACTTAATGTCTCAACTTAAAAACCATTGATAATCTGTATTAAGTAATAGATACATGAATCATGGCGATAAGTCCTCTAATGACGAGTATTATCTTCCATGTATTACTATGCATTTATTCTTATTATAATTTATGTGGCAACAATATCTTAATGAATAAACCTTATGTTTATTCTTGGTCCTTCTTAAATGAATTTTCTCAAATCAACTTAAAGTGCACATAAATATGAGAAAAAACATCACAATAATTAAGAATTTCATTAACATAACATTGTCCATACAATGAGAAACTACATAATGGAACCAAGTACCATATTCAATACATGATCCTTGAATTTAAACGATGGCATGCCCTTAGTCAAAGGATCAGCGATCATTAACTCAGTGCTGACGTGCTCAATGACCACTTTCTTTTCTTTAACACGTTCCCTTATAGCTAAATACTTAATGTCGATGTGTTTATTTCGACTCCCACTTTTATTGTTTTTAGCCATAAAAACAGCAGCTGAATTATCACAATATATTCTCAATGGCTTAGAGATAGAATCCATAATTCTAAGCCCAGAAATGAAACTCCTAAGCCATACACCATGTAAAGTAGCCTCAAAACAGGAGACGAACTCGGCTTCCATAGTGGAAGTGGCAATCAAGGTCTGCTTGGCACTCCTCCATGATACAGCTCCACCGGCCATCATAAAAAAGTATCCTGATGTTGATTTGCGTGAATCAACACATCCAGCAAAGTCAGAATCTGAGTAGCCAATTACTTCCAAGTTGTCCGTCTGTCTATACATAAGCATGTAGTCTTTGGTTCCTTGAAGGTACCTCATTACTTTCTTTGCAGCTCTCCAGTGGTCTAAACCTGGATCACTCTGATATCGTCCCAACATTCCCACAACAAATGCAATGTCAGGTCTTGTGCAGACTTGAGCATACATTAAGCTTCCGACAGCAGAAGCATATGGAATGTTCTTCATTTGTTCCCTTTCAAAGTCGTTCTTCGGGCATTGGTTCAAATTGAACCTATCACCCTTCACAATGGGAGCTACACTTGGTGAACAATCCTTCATCCGAAATCTCTCTAAAATTTTATTAATATAGGTTTCCTGTGACAGACCCAAGATGCCTCGAAATCTGTCTCTATGGATCTTAATGCCAATGACATAAGATGCCTCACCCATATCCTTCATATCAAAAATTTTTAGAGAGGAATTGTTTCACCTCATGTAGCAAACCCTTATCATTGGTTGCTAGCAAAAGGTCATCCACATATAAAACAAGAAAACAAATTTTACTCCCACTAACTTTCAAGTATATACATTGATCCATAATGTTTTCTACAAAACCAAAAGAAGAAATTACATTATGGAATTTCAAATACCATTGGTGGGATGCTTGTTTTAAACCATATAATGACTTTTTGAGCTTGCAAACCAATTGCTCACCATCACTAGAGGGGAATCCTTCAGGTTGTTTCATGTAAACCTCCTCCTCTAGATCTCCATTAAGAAAAGCCGTTTTCACATCCATTTGATGCAACTCCAAGTCAAAATGGGCTACTAATGCCATAATAACGCGCAAGGAATCTTTCTTAGATACATGAGAAAACGTCTCCATGTAATCGATTCCTTCTTTCTGAGTGAATCCCTTAGCAACAAGTCTTGCCTTGTATCTCTCAATGTTGCCCAATGAGTCTTTCTTTGTCTTAAAGACCCATTTACATCCAATGGATTTTGCACCATTAGGCAACTCAACAAGATCCCAGACTTCGTTACTCTTTATGGAATTCATCTCTTCCTTCATGGCATTGTACCATAGTTCTGATTCTTTGCAACTCATGGCTTGTAAAAATGACTCAGGATCATTTTCGGCTCCAATGTTGTAGTCAGATTCTTGTAGATACACAACATAATCATTAGGAATTGCTGATCTCTTAGGTCTAGTAGATCTTCTTAATGTTGTACCATCATCTTCCTGAGAAGTATGTGGTTCAACTTGTTGTTCAAAAGTTCCTTGCAACTCTTGAACTCCTTGATCTACTGGAATATCGTCAGCAGCTTGTGGAACTTCAACAATTGGTTGTTCAACACCAGTTTGTACTTGAGGGGTGCTATGAACAATAACCAATCTATCACTTGAAGTGGAAGGTTGAGATTCTGAATGATCCTTCTCAGAAACTATGTTTCTGGTTTGATCGCTCCCACTGATCAAGTCATTTTCAAGAAACTTTGCATTTCTTGATTCCACAATCCTAGTGCTGTGAGATGGACAATAAAATCTGTAACCTTTAGACCTTTCAGCATATCCAATGAAATACCCACTAATGGTCCTTGGGTCCAGCTTCTTCTCTTGTGGATTATAAATTCTCACTTCAGACGGGCATCCCCAAACGCGCATATGTCGCAAACTCGGTTTCCAACCTTTCCATAATTCAAATGGCGTTTTAGGAACCGCCTTGGTTGGAACTCGGTTTAATATATACACTGACGTCTTAAGTGCTTCAGTCCACAAGGATTTAGGAAGATTGGAGCTGCTAAGCATACTCCGCACCATGTCCAATAATGTTCGATTTCTTCTTTCTGCTACACCATTCTGGTCGGGTGAACCAGGCATGGTGTATTGGGCAACAATCCCATGGTCTTGAAGAAACTTAGCAAATGGCCCAGGTGCTTGTCCATATTCTGTGTATCTACCATAATATTCTCCACCTCTATCTGATCTCACGATCTTAATTTGCTTCCCGCATTGTTTCTCTACTTCAGCCTTAAAGATCTTAAAGGCATCTAATGCTTCGCTCTTTTTATGAAGCATGTAGAGATACATATGTCGTGAGTAATCATCTATAAAGGAGATGAAGTATCTCTGACCATGTGAGTCCATGTCTGGACTACATATATCAGTATGTATGATTTCTAATATGTCTGAACTCCTATTGGCACCTTTCTTTGACTTGTTGGTCTGCTTTCCCTTAATGCAGTCCACACAAGTCTCAAAATCAGTAAAATCTAGAGTATTAAGTATTCCTTCATTTACCAACCTTTTAATTCTTTCTATGGAGATATGACCTAGTCTCCGGTGCCATAATTTAGAGGAATCTTCATTAATAACACATCTTTTAGTGCCAGTGTGAACATGCATTGAATCATATGTGATATTGTTTTGTAAATTAATGCAATAAAGACCATTAGACAAAATACCATTCCCAACATAATCAGATTTATAGAATAGACTGAAAGATTTTTCTGAAAAGTTTAAGGAATATCCAAAAGGTACAAGCCTTGAAACTGAAATCAAGTTTCTAGAAAAACTTGGAACATAAAAGGTCTTTTCTAACTCCAAAACAAAACCACTACTTAAAGTTAAATAACATGTTCCTATAGCTTCCACATGCGAGCCCATCTTGTTTCCTGATAAGATGCTTTGCTCACTTCCCACTGGCTTCCTTAGGTTTTGCAAACCTTGCGAGGAATTCGAAATGTGAATTGTTGATCCAGAATCAATCCACCATGTGTTAATATTAACGTTAACCATATTAGATTCATAACAAACAAACGAGATTACTTCCTTAAGTTCGGGAATGTCACAACGAATTTCAGAGAAATTTGCAGGTTGTACTGCTGCATCAAAATAAAGAATCACATGCTTATGTTAAAATTGAGGCTTAATAACTTTCATGTTTTACCAATGTAAATCATGCTAAAAAGAATTGAATCAAATGACATAAAAATTGCTTGTGGGCTAAATTTTTGATTCAAACATATTCAATAAAACTTTATGATAAAACTTATTAATTCATAACTCCTGTGGGTAGGTTATGAAATTTTATCCTAATTAATTACATAAATATAATAAAAATTCCTGTGGGATAAAATTTATTATATTCAATGTAATTAATTACAATTTAATGTCTAAATAATCTTTATGTGATCTAACCAAACAAAATATATAATTTTATTTAATTAAAGATGTTGTGGCTATTCTCTAATTAATTAAAATTATATGGATCACTAGACATTATTTTGCTGCATAAACAAAACTTAACCAGAGAGAAAAATAATGTTTACTGAAAAGAGTAAGTCAAAATGACATTTTAATAAACTCCATATAACTGTAATAATTTTCCAGCAAAATCAAAATCAAGGTTAAAGCAGTCAGCATTACCGAAAATGACTACAAATTGATTGTTCAATTTATAAACTTAACCCGGAGATTGACTGAAGCAGCGTTGATCTACTTTGCACTTGCATAGCAAATGTAGTTCGAAGGCTAGCTGGCTTGACTTCAGGCTCCGTCCTTAAGTTTATAAAACAACAAAAATTGACCAGCAAACAAGCTATTTTGCTCACAAGATAAATAAAATTAAAATCAAATTTACATTCCTCAGTCTAACTGTCCCATAATTTATTTAAGACTAATTCTTAAATTAATTACAAAATGGGCTCTAAAAATTATAAACTATTTCTTTATTTATACATATTTATATAAAATTTCATGTGAGCCATAAAATTACATAAACCTACCCAGGTTGTTCATATAGTGATAATGTGATAGTTTGAAACCTGCGGTGATTTATTTACTTTTACTTCAGAACATATTACAGCAGTGGTTGTCACAAGATTTTTTAAACTTCAGCCATATGCACATTCAAAAGCTAAACGCAGTGCGAGACAACTCTTATTTACAATGGTTTTATTTTCTTAAAACCATAAAGCAACGATCAAATCGATTGGCATCTTTAACATTGCATGAACGCCCTAATTTTGGTCAGCGCGGATCTGAAAGCACATTTCAATTTTGCATATTCCCAAACCCCTACAAAATAGGAGCGCAAGGATTACTCTTGTTCACCACCCGCTAAGGATATGTTTTCCGAGGTTTAGAGTTTCATAATCAGATTTGGGATATAATCAGATTTGCAAAACTGAAATAGCAGAGAAGTTCCAACCCCGGGATCTTCTGATAAACTAGTGAAGAATCGACCGTCATTCCACTTTGAAGCGTTAATGAAAGAGAACAGAAAATGCATCATAATGTATCCTCAGTTTCTTCCAAACGGAGATCCAAATTATTTTACAGAAATTGTAAATACTTCATGGTTGTTTTAGAGGCGTTGGAGTGTTGTTTGAGACTCTGAAGTTCTGCTTACTTTGAGATTTTGTTCCCCACAAAATTTGAAGCGTTAATGCTACGAACATTACTCACTGGAAGCCAAAAGCATGAACCATAAAATACATCCATCAAAAAATACAATAGAGCAGAGATTGATACGCGAAGTTAATGAAATTTAAGTAGAAGAAATAGAATTGACGAGATCTGAGGCTTATTATGCTACTCCGCTCCAGCCATTTTAACATTATAAAATCTGTTTACAATTTGACTTTTTAGAAAGACTAATTGCTGAGATATAATCCAATACACCTGTTAATGAAATCATCTATTAAGGGAGCGGAATACGGTGTATCTAAGACCAGCAATATCAGCAATATCGACTGTCATTCTCAGCAACGGATGTGCCAACACATTCTCACGAAGAGCAGCCAAAGCATATTTCTAGGGCTTTATGTCATTTCTGACTACACTCAAGTTTTGAATGAGAAAAAGAGGTGCACAGAAAGACAAAGGGCGGCGAGAGCACACCAAGGTAGAGATAATAGAGGCTCCGATACCAAATGTTAGATATTGTACAGTTTCAACAGTGATTCTGCATGCGGAAAGAACTGAAAAGAATAGTTGAAACTTAATGCCCAGGGATACGAATTAACTCCAGCCATTGGTGATGTTTTGATGCAGGCCACCGTCCACTTGCTTCTTCTTCAGCACTCCAGCTTCTTCTAAGCAAAAGAAAAACATACAAAATTCTGAAGGCACTTCCAAGCTCTGTTATCTCAGCTAGATGGTGTGAAAAACTAAAGGGGATTGAGATCTGAGCTTGGGGACCAAACAGATGAACCTATAGCTAAGCTTCCATCAAGCTTCTAATAGCTATGTGTTAGATGTCCCACAAATCAAGGCAGAGAACTCGAATCAAAGTGATGGACCACTTTAGTAGCTCCCAATTATAAATTTAGTAATTGCAGTTGATTTTCTTAACTTAAGGAAACTACTGCAGTTGGTTTCCATAAGTTAAGGAAAGACTGCAATTCCATAATTGTAGGCAGCAATTGTGTAAAATCAATGGAGCTTAACACATTGAACAAAGCGGTACTGAGGGCTGCAGTATTTGTACCATATCCTCCGTTAGACAACTCCCCATACCCGCATGCACCCCCTGCACAAGAAAGTAATTAACATCACATGTTAATCATTTAATTCATCAAAAACTCCAGTCCTTTCTATTGGAATTTGTCATTGCTTTGGGATCAAACAAACTCCGGTCATTTCTATTGGAATTTGCCATTGCATTGGGATCAAGCCGATATAATAGTAAACGATCTAGCATCCCATCTCAGTTCCAATATATAGTTTTCCCATCCAAAATTTTGGTCTTTCCAATCTTTTTTCTTTTTAATTCAAATTGGGTAAGCCCTTAAGAATACTTTTTCTATCAAAATGATATCAGGGTGGAACACTTCTCAAACCTGAAACTTCAAAAATTCTTATCAAATTTATACACCTAAAAGAGAGGTATAAAATTTTAGAAATTCTTACTAGATTTATGCATATTTTTAGTATAAAAATTAACACTTACTCATAGTTAAACCTATGAGGTGCAGTTTAGCCATAATTTGAAGTATCAAAGTTCAAATCTTCTTTAAAAAACACCAAAAAAAGTACTCACCCATAGTTCCAGAAGCATCGCTTCCACCATAAAATGTAGCGTGGGCTGCAGTCCAAGCAGCTACCACAATTGCTCTTTGCAAAATCGATACCAGCGTAACAACCATCACAATCAAAATTCGAAATTCCCTGGTGGTCGCCATCGTGATATAACACAGCCTTGAATATTGCCTGTCAATCTTTCTTCCTTGGCGCAACTCACTTTCCAGTTGCAGCTATATATACAGGCTTGGCATGTGGGATTTTAGGCCAAATTGTAACTATTCAAGAACCGACAAAGGAGCTTTACCGGTCAGAATGTTGTACGGTTTTCGATCTATGGGTTCGGTTTGTTGGAGGGCCCCGATTGACTTTGCGTGTCCGACATTCAATAACTGGAGCCTACGGTGAACGGCCATGCAGGAAACCATTTTTCCCGCAGGGAATCCTCCCTGCCTAATTAGGCCGATAGGCTTTCCTATGCATCAACAATCGTCAACACTTTTACCCTCTTCCGTTGGATCACTTGAGACACTTTCAACCGTTGATTTGCAGTGTGACTGCTTTTTCCAAATATCAATTGAGTTGCCTTACTGCTTTTTCCCATTCTTTTATGTCACTCTGAAGATATTTTTACTGCTTTTTCCATGCCAGTTGTTGTTGTTCTTCTTCTTCCCTAGCTTTTGGCAAGCACTATACATCTTCCCTGGCTTTTCGCAATCACTCTTAGGGACGTACCCTGGATATCATTATTATACTTCGCTTATGAGCGGTCCTCGTGTATCCGTTAATTCTACATAATTAATAAAAATCGTAAGCATTTGATTTCGGTATGAAGCTGTCTTGCCTTCGATTCTCTTTAATTCAACATTATCATCAATTTGCAAGCGGTAAGGGTTCCAACTCCTCTCAATTCGCTGTCATTCTTTGAAAAATTTACAATAAACTAATGCTTATCACCATTTGGCTCCCTGTGCAAGTGGCTCTTGTTTTCCATTGTTCTTAATCCTAGATCCTCCTGTGTACTGGTTTTATTGTTGGTATTGTTTGTAAAACTCTGCTTAAAGCGGTTTTGTTTCACATCTTGTTTATTCCACACCGATCTTTTTTCATTTTTTAGTCTTGAGTTTATTGATTTTCATTGATGGCTATTTGTAAGTGGCTTTTGGTTTCAAACCCTGGCAAATCTATACCAGTCTTTGATTTGGAATTAATATTCTAGTTAATAGTAATAAAACATCTTGGCAGTCTGTCTTGGCTTTGAATCTTCTCAATTCCATGTTCGTCCTTTTGTTATTATGATTACAGTTATTGAGCTTCTCAAGGGTGTTGGTTTTGATTCCATGTTGCTGTTTGTATTGTCGTTATGCTAATTCTAGTGATGTTACATTTACTAACTTATTTGACGATTTTTTTATATGTGTGACAGTCTCTCGCCGAGGAAACGAAAGCTAGGTATGATAAGGCTGTCTTTAAAGTAGTGGATCTGGTGAGTAAAGCTGTCGATACAAGGTTGTTATATTACTTTTTAAATTGATTATATCTTTCAAAATTTGAATCGCTTGTTACTTGAATGACTGGAATTAAATAACGTGAAATCTTATTTGGTTGATTTTCACCAGGATGATTATGCAGCAGATGATGAGCTGTATGAAGAAAAATTAAAGAAGGAAAAATTAGCATTTTTTATGCTAGCAACGTAAGATACAAACATTCTTTGACCAGCAACATTTATCCAGCTGTTTATGTCCAAATGTTTAAGCATGTTGGGAAGCCTTTGCATATTTTTCGTTGGGACAACATATCCTAGCATATTCGTTAAGATAATTTTCAAAGTCGTTTCGCACTGCATGCTGTTTTTTTAAACAATAATTTGGTAAAATTATATTAATATAAAAACTACAGCAGATGCTGCGGCAGGAATGACATCACAGTTTTGTTCAACAGAGGTCAAATAACCATTAAACAGTCCCCAAAAAAATCCCAACGCAGGCCCAAAACAGATTTCGGCTTTGTCCTTATACAAAACCATCCATTACTTCTCAACCTTGTATATTCTATAATATATGCCTAAGATTCTTATAGTCCTGAAAAGCATAGAAATTAACAAAAAGCATAGGGATGAGCTGCTTCTTCCAAATCTGTACTAATTGGCTCAGGGTCCTGATTCACGTTTTCCATTTCCTTGTCAAGCTGGTGCAGTGTTTCATCCTCCTTTGTCTCACCCTGCGATGAGTTGGCCGAGAGTCTTTGATATGAGGCCACAGACTAATCCACCCATGCTGAAATTGAGTGCCAGACTTTGTTGGAGATTGCATTCTGCCTCCAAAACTGCCAGCTGTTGCTTCAGTTCCACAGGAGACCCCATGATTTCTGCAGTCTGAGGCGTAATCTGTCACTATTATTATCTCATGAATTTTTGAAGTAACATTGAGAAATTAGGATCTGTTGCAATGGATATATTCCTTATGACTCCTGAGGAGTTTGCGAATTTCTTGAAGTTCTCTAAAATCGATCAGGCACCTAATCTGACCAATAACTTTTCCTATTATAAAATGCTCCATGTCGCCTGCAGTCCCACTCCCACACCACGTTTCCTGGTTCTTGAGGGTGCTCCGATATCCCATTTTCGAGAACTGGGAATGCTTCCCTGGATTCAGATCGAAGAACTGCAGATTGCCAGGTGGCACAGATGGGTCGGAGTGAAATACTGCTTTCTAGAAACTGACACCAGCCTGAAGCCAGCAGTATCCCTGTGTGCCAATATACCTCCAGCACGAAGGCTCCTCTGAAAACTTCCAAACTAACCAGCAGAAACCCAAACGACAACCAGAAGAAATCGATGAAATGTCTTACCAGGCGAGAACAACCGTATTCTCCCCCCTGCACTTCTCAAACAACATTGCCATTATTCCACTGTGAGCTGGAGAAAACCATAAACATGGACATAAGCATGCACATTGCAAGCCTAATGCATGCGAAGGAGGGACTCATATCCCTTCACATAACTGCCTGGACACTTGGTGAAGTTACATGGGTTGTGAGCCATGTGACGGATTAAGTGCAGGGTTGTGAGCCATGTGACAGATTAATGGCTCCAAGCCTTTCTAGTACTCTCCATTAATTAGGGAGTGACAGATTAAATGCAGGGTTGTCAGCCTTGTGACAGATTAAGGCAATGGCTAACGAGTCTGCCATAGGGCATTAAATGCCCGCTTAGCTACATACTCCTTAAGCGGATATAGATAAATAAAAAATAACGGCGGTGGTGACTAGATAAATAAAAAATAACGACATTGTGTTATCGGCTTAAGAAATATGCAACTAAGCGGACATTTAATGCCCTATGGCAGGCTCATTAGCCATTGCCACAGATTAATAGCTCCAAACCTTTCTAGTACTCTCCATTAATTAGGGAATGGTTTGTTGCACTTTCTAGTACTCCCTAAGCAAAATAGGTTTCTGTTGTACCTCTGGGGTCCATGATGACCTTCCAACATCTGCCACCCCAATGCATGCAGTTAACAGTCCTGTGTAGTTGCTGTTGTCACATTTGACAGAGTTTGAATGAGTATGTTTCTAAAGTTACTTTAAAAGTTTCTTTATGAAGTCCGCTTCAACATATTTAGTCCAAACGTTGTTGGGTTTATTTAATCTTTATCAACAGTGTGTGAAAAATGCCCCGTATTAGGTGGTAGACGTTTGTAACTATGTCTTACGGTCCAATATTTTCTAAGTACTTAAGTACTTGTGCAGGTATGGAGATGGAGAGCCAACTGATAATGCAACAAGGTTCTATAAGTGGTTTACTGAGGGGGTAAATTGTTAAACCTTTAACATTTGTTTAGATTACTGGTTCCTTTGGCTATTAAGTTGGACTTTTTTAACGGGCTTATTGCCCCTTTTGTATGTTTGACCAGGAAAAAGAGAGAGGGCCTTGGCTTTCCAACCTTACTTATGGGGTATTCGGTTTAGGCAACAGACAATATGAGCATTTGAATAAGGTTTGCCTTTTATCTCTATTGTAAATTCCCATTTGAAATTTGCTTAAACATTAAACATAGAAAAAGATGATTATATCAAATGAAACTGTTGGCATTTTGCATCTTTGGACTTTAGTTGGTCTGTATTGTTGTATTGTTACATTATGTATGAAATTGGTTTAGGGTTTTCCTTTCGTTTGTTGTCATTTTCATTTTTAGATTGATCTGAAGATGTTAAAAGAATGGTTGTGTCAAATAAAACATGAATATCGGTCTTCTATTAACATTTCATCTTTTCTTATTATCATATTATTGCATAAACATTATTTTGCGGTTGCTTTCTTCTTCACGGTATGGATGGTTATTTCATGTTTTAACTTTTAACATAAAGTTTCTTTGGATACTGTAGGTTGCTTGCACAGTAGATGAAGCATTAAGTGAACAAGGTATATTTGCTTCAGGTTTGGGTATGTATTTTTAGTGTCATCAAAGTTATCAACAGCGAAGTTATCAACTAGCGTCCTTTTGGTATATGACTCAAAACACTACAGAGCTGTCCCAGGAGTACAGGCATTGTTGTGATTGTGGATTTTGGGGCAGAGAATCAAGAATTAAATTTGTAATTACCTTTCCGCAATAGGAGGCATTTTTCCATCCAAAAACTTTTCTATGTAATGAAAAGTAGCACCTCTGCGCTTGAAAGAAGTGTATGACCATATGATTTATAACTTGCTTGTTTAGGTCCAGCATATTTCTAGGGAAACAATTGCTCTTTTTTTTATTTTCTTTTTTTGAGCAGTGAGGAAAATGCTGTGGGATCCCTGAAGGGTTGTTCATTTACCAGCCATCCACAATAGTGGTTGGTAACCCTGACAAACTCAATGGCCTCCCTGTCAGCAACATGCCTTGGGCATATGGTTTAACCAATTGAACTGACACTTGGGGTTTAGAGAAGCATTGCTTTTATCCTCTTAAATGACAAATTACATTATGAGGAGTTAGTCATGCTGAGGAAAGAACCTGCCTGTCAAATTCAAGTCCTTAATGGGTTGTGAATGGCTATTTTGTTCCATCATGTTGTGCTATTGCTAAACTAAACTTGACTTTTTTGTATTTACAGTTTTAGTTGTTTAAAATTTTCACTTTTTGTTTTTCATCTCATCATTTTCTTCAATACTCTGCATTGCATTGGCTTGCCTTGTTTCTTGTTCAAGTTTATTTTCTTTGTTGCACAGCCATGCATTTTGGATTTTATAGTGTTTTATTTTCGTTGTGTTTTCCTTTTAAAAGAGTGTTTGCATGGTTTATCCTGGCGATTCTATTTTGTTGCTGTTATGTTGAGCAGAAGAATTGATAGAGATGAAATTTTTGATCCATTGGAATGAAATTCTCGAAATTTTTTATGGATAGAAGCAGGTATGCTTTTGGTTTTCAATATCTATGGGTTTTACTAATAAATTTTTATAGGGAAAAGCAGCATGGTAGATAATGGCTATGCATGGAACCCAATTTTTTCAACAGTTTCAATCCATTATTTCTTTATTATAGTGAAGTCGTGGAAAAATCGCAAGGGCTTTAATCATAGAGATAGTGCTTTTATTTTATTTGGCAGTTTTTGCTAAATGGTTTTGCCCTGCCTATTAATTTTGCAATAGGGGAAGAGAAGAGCTCGCCATGGAGGGATAATATAAGACGAGAAGATTTGATTTCTGAATCTGTTTTCTTTTCTCTCACTTGTTTCTTATTTCTTTATTCGTCAAAATCTGCCACAGATGCGGATTTTGTCTCTCAAATCTTTCTAACACGATATTTGAATGGCCTGCCGTGAATCTGGATAGGTGAAACAACATGCAGGACAATAATACGCGTGCAAAAGGATGTTCGTACACCACTTTACGGCATTCATTTTATTAGGTAAGGTGAGTGGGAAGGTTAAACTGTTTTTGTTTATTATTTCACATGGTTTTAAGTTTTTTGCATAGGGCAGCGATAATTTTCCAATGGGCGATATCGACAAATCACATGGAAGGCACAAGTGTCAAAAGGAAATACGAATTATTAAGTTGCAATTTAAAAGCATGGTGAAAATCAAATATGCCAGGGATCTTGGGGTTACGTTGGTAGTCAATCTTCAACCAAACTTGAAAAAAAAAAATCATATTTAAAATCACAACGCTATGCGGCCTTGTTTGACGTTTCAAACATTAAATCATCATGCTAATTTCTCGTTTTTGTTTAAGCTAATTTAATAATCCTATTGGCTTTTCGAAATTTGACTTCCATTCTCTGATTTTCCTCAAGAGGCTAGGCTTGTAGAGGAGACAATCGAGACAATGCTGCGGCGTTATCCTTCCATCAGAGGCATCAACTATGACCTCCCTCATGTCGTGGCCACTGCTCCCCATCTCCCAGGTTACTAATAACAACTTTGCTTCATCAATGGTATATATGCATAACAATTTGATACATATAAATGTATGTAAATAGGTTTGGAGCACATGGGCGGAGACATGTTTGAAACCATGCCCTCTGCGGACGCCATATTCATGAAGGTAAGTCTTGAAATTGCTGAGCTATCATGTAATTCAATTAGAATGTGCTGAGAGCACGTTTTGACTATACAATTTGTTTGTCCAATATCATTAGTGGATCATGCATGACTGGGGCGACGAGGACAGTATCAAGATACTAAAGAGATGCAGGAAGGTGATCCCGGAGACGGGGAAGCTCATTATTGTTGACATAGTGGCACTGGACTCAAATCACAGAGGCGGTGATAATAATAATGGTGGCCAGAAAGAGAAGCCGGTTCTAGATCCTAATTTAGTTCTAGTATTTGATCTAGTAATGGTGGTGCACTGCTCTGGTGGGAAGGAAAGAATAGAGAAAGAATGTGGAAGATTTTATTAGAAGGTAGATTCGGTCATTATAAAATAATCACCATTCCTGATTTCTAGTCTGTGATTGAAGCGTTTCCTTCTTGATTATCTGCTCTTTATGGGCTCATTTTTAGTATTTACAGTGTTAAAATGAAATCAAATTATTGTATTTAAAAAATAAACGAAGATTTATCAAGGCCTTATGGAGACATGAAACATCCGTAGCTAGTGATTTTCTTTAGTCTTACGTCGCACTCCTGAGAAGACAATGCATTAATGGGTCACGGGACGCTCCTCATCTCCTTCGGAGACATGGAGGATCCGTAGACAGTGTTGTCCTTTCATCTTACCTCTCTCTGAGTAGATAATGTATTAACAAGTCAGGGGGTTTTGTTTTTTGTGGCTCTGTTATGGCTCATGAATGGATGTGTTTATGGATTGAAATTTAAGGAAAATATGGGTTTACTGTAGCATATGAATGTGATGCATCCAAGCATTGAAATTTCAGAAATTGGGTTTATTGTGCATATGAAATGGCATGTGTTCATGCTTTTGAAATTTTACTCAGAGAAAAGAAAAGATGGATTTGGTATTGCAGATGAATGAGATTTATTCTTTGTATATGCTTGGCCATCTATAGAGGTTTCTTGATTTTGCGTGATTATCTTAACCTCTTGATTTTGGATTATTAACTTACTCTAAAATGGAATAAGACATTCAATGTGTTCCTTGTAATATAGATATAAACAAAACATCTAAATAAAAGTAATTGCACAACGATCCAGTCCAAGAAAACAAGGTTTTGCACAAACCAATTAACTCTTCTAGAAAAATTCAACAATTCAAATTTAATAATCCTATCGGCCTGTCTTTGTACCTTTTGGGACAATTGCTAGTTATATATTTTATTCAGAGTTTGCAGCTCGAGTTTGTGAACAGTATGGCACCGCACGCACATCTCTACGTTGTCCAGATGGTATTTAACGTTTTAAGTGTGATTTTTTATAATTTATTTATTGATTTTTTCTAAAATTTAGTAGGGATTTATTAAAATTATAAATTTGATGAGTCAATTTTTTACAATTTAAGTGTTTTAAAAGATTTTTGAATGTGTTGAATTCTATATGTAATTAAAGATCCAGTTTAAACAACACAAAACACCTATGTTGCACAAGTTTCCCATATGCGGGTACTTCCCATAAGCGGGAACAAGTATCAGGCCCGACTAGAAGTATGGAAATGTCAAGTTGAGAGCGGAAATAATATAATATATAAAAAATTAATATATATAAAAAATTAATATATATTAAAAATAAAAATAAAATAATTTATTTATTTCCATCCAAAATTTGCCAATTAAATTCCATGTTGCAAAGAAACATGTAAAAGATTGAACTTTCAAACATTGCCCAAAAAAAATCAAAATATTAATCCATTAACAATTTCTCAATCAAATTCCTTCTGAGCAAAGAAACACATTCAAAAAAAAAAGTTGTTATTACTTGATTATTAGGTGATTTCATACAACGTTATATGTTATGTCATTGGTTCAATTCTTCGCCCTTGATGTAACCTCACTAATATTATATATATTACATCTAATTATAATAAAGAGATAAGAAAAATAAAATATATATTAATAGTAATTAAAAAAATTAAAAACAATAGAGTTTAAATTCAATGTTATTTTCCAAAAAGTTTGTTTAATAAAATTATAAATTTGCAAGTTAATATATATTTTATATATAAATAAATATGAAAATTAAATTAAAAATTGTTTTTTTCATAATATTTATATTTCATAATTTCAAAAAAAATAAAATCTTTAGTATTCCTAAATTCTTTTATATCCATCCACCAATATGAGGAGAATGAATAGCTTTCCAATGACAAAGATCAGGATTGGCTAGACGCCTCATCTTTATTTGGATCGAAGGGCTTTCCATAAACAGGGTGTTTCTCTTAGTGCCAAACTCATATCCAAATTTAAACTCAGCAACATACCCTTCCCTTCGCACAGTTCCATCAGGTTAAGCAGAGTCCAAGTTGGCAACGTCAAATACACCCAAGTTTGCACTTATTCATTGCAGTGAAGCTCCCAAATCGTCAAAAATGGGTTGCAGTGAAGCTCCTGAAAACCTACAAAGTACCCGTTGAAGCTCCAGATAGTTTTGGAGCGTTTCCGATCAGCTTCCAAGCTCCGAGCTTCGGGTAGGTGCTCTCCAATGCCTAGAAGCGGTACCCGTGTAACTATACAAAACACGAATCAAAATTTGACCACAAATTTTTTCCATAAAAATCTGGCCATCCTTAAGTCAATTGCAAATTCCCGGAATATTCGGGGATCCGACTAGGCGCCATCAATTTTTTGACCGCGCCAATGTCTATTGGATCCCAGAATATTCCAAAAATCTGCAATTGACTTAAGCTCACCGTAAAAATCCACCCAAAACTCAAAAATTCTTCCACATCAAAATAATAAACTAAACGCTGCAAATCGGTCACATATGGATAGTTTGGCCAAACCGGTTTGCATGAAGTAAATTCTTAAAAACGCAGCCCAAGAAGTGGAAGTCTTCCATGTTTTTAGGTTTTTCCTCGGAAGCCGCCATGTTAGGAGACAATCACAGGGCGCTTACGCACATGCCGTATCCAAAGTCGACGAATTCGCTTCGTAACGTAGAAAGTTTAGTATTTTAATTAAAAAGCTATGATACTTCCCATGAATAAGCGTAATGAACAAACTTCGATTGTTTAGGTAGCATTGAATTGTTTTACGCTGGTTGCTCAATAAATTGTTTTGTAGCCCACTGATTAGCTTTCTCGCCGTTGGCCATGAGTCACAGCTAAATGGCATTCGCATGGTAAAACACTCTACAAGATCTGCTCTTAATCTTATCTTGCATGTTCACTGTAATCTTACGTATAATGTTAGTATACCTTCTTTTTCTGTTCATCATAGCGGTCAAAATGCTTTGGGTTTTGGTAGTGACCAATTAATAGATAGTATTGATTTTTTCTGCTAAATGGAGGTGGAGATTTTGAGATCATATTGATATGCTAGTTTTCAAAGGAAATGGTTTTGCTTTTATTTCATTTTAGTTATGCGGAATTTAAGCTGGTGTCAGTTTCAATTTTGGATGTTTTTAGTTAGCATTAGTTTTAATGTGGGATGGGAGAACTATTTAGCCATTTACATTTACAGGATATGGTTTGATTTTATAAAATAAAGTAGTATATTTTGATATGTTTTTACTTTTTAAATTTGTGTTTTCATTTTTTTTTCTTCATATGGCAATCTGTATTCACAAGTCTCAATGTTAGATAGATAAAAGAACCATTTATCGCCCCATGGCTTACCAATCACCAGGATTAAGTTGGCCAGCCCCTGTAACTCACACAAAAGCTTTGTTGTCATTATTACACCAAACCAAACAACTGAAATTAAGATCTTTTCAGTTAACATTAATTTATTAGAGGGTGAAAAAAACAACATTTTTTTAAAACATTAAGTTATTAGAGGGCGAAAAAGCAACATTTTTTTTAAGTAATAAAATTTGGCTATAAACTTTTGTTTGATGAATTATTTAAATGTTACAATTTATTTTTTAAGATTTATTAAATATTTTAAAAAATAAAAAAAAATTAAGAGTCAATTTTGAATAATGAGTTGTAATTAGCTATTGTTATCATTGTTATTATTATTTAAACATTAACGTATTAATATGGAAATTGATTAATTTTTAATATATTATTTTTGTGATTGAAGTTGTTAGAAACAAAAGATATATAGTACCCGTAATTTAGTTTAAATATAGTTTAATCAAATTAAAAATATAGTTTAATTAAATTAAAAAATATTAAACAAACCACTATATTGTTGAATGCCATCACTAAAAATTAAGAAATATCATTAACAGATATTGTTTGTATTAACATATACATTTTAATACATATTTTTATATATGTGTGTTTTATTTTTTATTAATATATATAATTTTTTATAATTAAATTTATTAAAATATTTTTTAATATAAAAGTAAGTCATCTTAAACTGAAAATATAAACCAAAAACTATAATTCATAAAAATGGAAATAATAGAAAAAGGAAAAAAATAAAAATAAAGAAGTTAAATGAAAAGGAAATAAAACAAAAAGCAAAAAAATAGTAACTAATAAAAATGGAAGTTACTAAACAATCATAATAAGATCTCAACTAATCACCTTACAAATAAATAAATATAAATAATAATAAAATTAACAAAAAATGAATTCCTAATGTTGGATAAGCAACTGAAATTTTTGGTCAAAGATAAATTAATACAAAGTCAAAGTAAAAATGAATGAGTAATACCATGCATGCGTAAGGTATAATTAGTTTTCAAAGTTTTTTTAAAGATAAAACTTTGTTATATTTGTGTTATGCCCCTAATTCCCCCTTCCGAAACTTTGAATGTGGTTTATAGAATCAATTAATTAGAACCCTTTTGAGTTTTAGGGAATCGGGATACCTGCTAATGCAATCACAGATCTAAGCGGTTAATTCACCCTCTTATTAGATCAACGGTAGAGAGCGCACATCGGAATTATTCATGACAGAGGTTTAACCTTATTAAAAAGCCTGACAAACATAAAGATCAATCAACTTTCTCTTTCCACTATCGTTCGATGCCCGGAAGCTTTCCTGGTACTCCTTGTTGCATCAAAACATGCACAAGCGTTAAAGGTGGACTTAATACCCGATATATTGCGACCTTGGAAATCAAATTAATATGATGGCCCTCATTTCATGTCGGGCCCGAACATGCTCGACAAATAACCCACTATGTCAACTGATACCATCGTAACCGTCTGATCCCTCGATCATCAATAGCTTTTGGGTTCTTACTTGCACGAAGTTTAATCATGCACTGATCCCGGATCGACGGGGCCCATATCCTTAGGCAAAATTCCATGAGTCAATGCGCGGTAGATGATGCATGAATTAATTTACTCCATAACCATCATTTAACCTTAGTTCTGCCAAATTTTTAAGATTCATTCATTTTGCCTTTGCTTCTTCATGTCACTCCAAGGACCTGTTAAGGGAAAAATCTAACCATTCAACGGGTGCAACATGCAAAATTTATTTCTACTGACCGGGTAAGTTACTCTCACTTACTTTTCTTTGCCACACTAGTAATTTAGTTATAGAAGTCGATAATGTGTGAATCTTCGAGTAAGGAATATCTAGTAAACAAGATAACTAGGGTTTAAGATACTAAAGTGTGTTACTAATATCCTTACTCTGAAAAGGACTTTCACCCCTTCTACTAGTGTATCAAATGAGGATATGTGCCTTTTGAAGTCCGAAATCTTAGGTGCCACCCTCCCTTCTATTAATTTCGACCCTAATACCATTATGTTGCTTGCTAGGCATTATGACCTAGAGCAGCAAGTATTTTTCTTCCAGTCTAGCAGAAAAGCCTTCCTGAAATTAGAAGAAAAAAGATAGCCAGGATATTAGGCATTCTCGACCAAGGGATCGACATAACCAATAAGGGGTTAGACCAAGAATTTATCACTTGGGCAAATTCAGATGATAAACAAGAATTCATGAAAACTTTGCAAGGGAATCTTAGCCCGAAGCTTAAATTACAATTTCCCATAGCAACTCAGCCTTTGAAACCCTTCTTTCTGACACTCACTTCTCTTTTTTTTGTTATTTTTGGGTTAGCACACGACGCTAAAATGCACGAGTCCACATTTTTATTCATATGGCTCCTCACTCTCCATCCAAATCGTCAGACGATAAATTTTCCTAAGTTTCTAAGCGAAGCCCTTACAGTTTACCTATCTACTTGTTAGGTCCCTATACTACTAGTGCAACCCCCTTATTATATTGTTGTGCCCATGTAGTCCCCACATTGTTATTACTGTGCCCCATAAAAGCCCACTATTGTTATTGTTGTGCACTTACATTATTATTGTTATGTTGGCTCTTATTATATTATGACCCCTTAGACCCCTATAGATAGAAAGGAGGTCTTTTCATTTGTATCATCCAAGAATTTTTCATTTGTGTAATGTAAAGGAGGTTGCTCCCTCGAAGAAGCCAATTTTTAAGTCGTTGATTTATCTTTTTCTATCTTTTTGTGAGCTGGTTCCATAACATTTGGTATTAAAGCTTTGGATTCTAGGGTTTTGTTGCTCCAAACAAGCCATCATGTCATTGTTGATATAACATTTTTTACATGAAGTTTCAGAAGCTAAAACAAAAACCCATTTGAGTTGAAATTGATCTGAAACTCGGGTCTAAGTTTCAAATATTGTCTCGCTATATTTTCAAAGATATGATCTGAGGAAGTTATGGTTTTTGCAAGCTCCACAATTCCATCTCAAACAGGTCATCATGACATTTTCTCTATAATTATGTTTCCATGAAGGTTCATATTCGAAAATTAAAACCCATTTGATTCGACATCGTTGTTAATCTCGAGTCTAAATTTCAAATCTTATTTCGCTATATTTTTGGCGATACAGTCCAAGACCTTTAGGGTTTCTGCAAGCTCTTGAATTACATCCCAAACACCTGACCTGAGGAAAATTGTCATAAATTTCTATCTGAGAAGCAGATGGAAATTTCGTAAGAATCTACATAGAGGACTGACTGTACTTTTCTGTGTATTAGTTTCAGGTCCGAAGGTTAAAATAGTAACACATGGCACTTCGTACAAGTTTTCTCTACTGAAAAAGTATTTAAGCAAGTCATCTTGGGAGATTGGGAATAACCCTTTCTAAGAGAATCCAATTTTGATCAAACTGGTGGCATTGGAAAGATGACACATAGGACTACTGCAGGTTAAAATTTCAGACCTTGGAGATCTGAAATTTCATAGATATAGCAGATTCAAGATCGAGCTTCTAATAACAAGAAAAAGAATGACTCGAATCAAGAAAATAGAAACACCTAATAAGAAAAATTGGATGGAGGATTTGAGGAATGTGATCGAAGCTAAGAGAAATAGTTTTATATGTGCCATGGACGTTAATATTGATGGTAGGGATGCAGATTTGAAGAAAGGCATGAAAGCTTTCAAGAAAGACATGGAAGGTTTAAAGGAAGGTGGGACAAAGCTACTACAAGAAAGGCCTCCTAATGACGAAAAGACCCACCATATTCCAAAGGTCGATATGAGGAAGTTTCATGGCAATGATCCCATAACATGGATACTACAGATGGAGAAATATTTTGATCTACATGAGGTGAAATTGTTATAAAGGTACGTATTGCATCTTTATATTTAGAACCGAAGCAATTTTTATGGTATAAAGGGCTTTGTTCTCGTAAACCACTTGTCACCTGGTTAACTTTCACGGAGGAAATGATAGCACATTACGAGGATACATAAAGAAACACCTTCTTTAGCCAATTGATTATTCTCAAATAAAAGGGTTCAATGGCAGAGCACATTGAGGACTTCCAAAAATTGAATATAAGGTTAAATGATATTCCAGAGAAGCAGAGGATTTGGTGTCTTCATAGGAACTTTAAAGGATAACATTCAACATGAGGTTCACCTTTGGGAAGCTAATTCATTGGAGAAGGAATACAGGTTGGCAAGAAAATTTGAAAGCAAAATTATGGCAACAAGGAAGCCTACCACTCATAACTCTAAATATGGAAGTGTTGTTTCTCCTAGCATTTCACCACCTACAAGGTTGAGACTACAACAATTGGAAGAAAAAAGAGAAAAAGGGCTTTCTTACAATTGTGATAGAAAATACACTAAAGGTCATAAGTGTTTTGAGAAGAAATTAATTTACATATATGGGGAAGAGGAGCAAGAAAAGGAATAAGAAACGTCAAAAGAAGAGGATATACACCAAGAACCAATCCCAGAGAAAGAAGAAATGAATCTGACCATATCTTGTAATGCATTGACAGGAATTACCACTCTTCAAACTCTCAAGATAGAAGGGCATATCAAGAAGAAAAAGGTAATAGTGTTGATTGATTTGAGTAGTACCCATAATTTTATTCATTGTAAGATAGCCAAGGAATTGAATTGCTTCCTATATCCAACACCAAAGTGTCAAGTAATGGTTGCAAAAGGAGGAACCATAAATTGCTCTGGAAAGTGCCATAATATCAAGCTATCCATGGGAGAATATGTCTTGAATAGTCCAATGTTTTCCATTCTAATGGGTGGTGTGGATGTTGTACTAGGAGTTCAATGGCTACAAGCTTTGGGTACGATAGCTTTTAATTTTCAAGAACTTTTCTTGAAATTTTTTTGAGAAGGAAAAGAGGTTGAATTGAGGGGTAACGTAGGGAAAACTAGAAATATAATCAGCTCTAACAGGATGAAAAAGCTTCGAAAGAAATAAAAATAGGGTGAAATTTCACAATTATGTTCACTAGAGGTACCCACATCGAAATCATTTATTTCTCCAGATCTCCAAAAAGTACTAGAGAAGAATTCGAAGGTATTTGAGACTCCCAAAGGCCTCCCACCTATTTTCAATTTTTGATCATGCTATTAATTTGATTCAAGGAAGTGTTCCCCCAAACATCATGCCTTATAGATATCCATATTCCCAAAAGAGTGAAATTGAACGTATGGTTGCAAAAATGCTAGAGGTTGGTATAATTCAACCTAGTCAAAGTTCTTTCTCTACTCTACTGGTATTGGTACACCAGAAGGATGGATCATGGTGCATGTGTCTAAATTATAGGGAGCCCAACAAGCTTACTACTAAAGATAAATTTCAGATTCCTATCATTGATGAATTATTGGACGTATTACGTGGAACAATTTACTTCACCAAGTTGGATCTTAATTCATGATATCATCAAATCAGAATGAAGATTGAATACATTCCAGAAAAAAAACATTTAGAACTCATGAGGGTCATTATGAATTTTTGTTCATGCCTTTTGGCCTTACTAATGCACATTTTACATTTCAAGTTTTGATGAATTTCATTTTCAAACCCTTACTTAAAAAATTTGTGTTAGCATTTTTTTATAATTTACTAATCAACTTCAAGTCTTGGAAGGATTATGTTCAACATGTTGATAGGGTGCTCAAACTATTGGAGGAGAAACAATTATATGCAAAAAGCTCCAATTGTCTCTTTGGAGTACAAGAGGTGGAATATTTGGGTACTCAGTTAACTCATAGCTCATGTTATCATCCTGAATTTTATGGGAAAACTGTGATAGTGAACAAATGTTTGGAACGATATCTTCCTTACTTTGTATCTGATAAACAGACATAATGGGTCAAGTGGTTTCCTCTGACTGAATGGTGGTATAACACTTCCTTCCATACTGTAGCAAAAATGACCCCATTTATGGCACTTTATGGATATCATCCACTGTCCATCACATCATCTTTAAAAGAAAATTCTAAGTTTCAAGCAGTGGAGGATCACATCGACCATCAACAACAAGTTCTAAAACTCTTAAAGGATGCCCTCACTTTGGTGCAGAATAGAATGAAACAACATGCATATCCACATCGCAACGAAAGAAGTTTTGATGTAGGTGACTGGATATTTCTACGATCACAACCATTAAAAGAAATGTCCCTCAAGCAAGCTAAGAAGGATGATAAATTATCGCCAAAGTATTATGGTCCTTACAAGGTGTTACAAAAGATTGGTACTATGGCATACAAATTGGAGCTTCCTGCATCTTCCCGAGTGCACCCAGTTTTCCATGTTTCATGCTTAAATAAGGTTATAGGTGATAAGCTCCCAGTTCAAAAAATATTGTCTGAACTTGATGAGGAAGGAAAAATCATATTGGAACCTGAAGGAGTCACAGAATCAAGAACCTGACAGCTACGAAATTGATCAATTTCAGAGTATCTCATCTAGTGGAAGAACTTACTTGTTGAAGATTCCACATGGGAGGACGAAAATTTTACACAGAAGCATCCACAACTACTCAAGTGTTGAGGACAACACTTTTTGAAGGAGAGGGGCATGTTAGGTCCGTATACTACTAGTGTAACCCCTTATTGTTATTATTGCAACCCCCTTATCATATTGTTGTGCCCATGTAGTCCCCATATTGTTGTTATTGTGCCCCATAGAAGCCCACTATTGTTATTGTTGCGCTCTTACATTTTTATTGTTATGTCGGCTCTTATTATATTATGACCCCTTAGACTACTATATATAGAAAGGAGGTCTTGTCATTTGTATCATCCAAGAATTGTTCATTTGTGTATTGTAAAGGAGGTTTCCCCCTCGAAGAGATTGATTTTTAAGTCGTTGATATATATTTTCTAAGTTGATATAAACAGAAGGAAATTATAAGTTGATTGGCGTAATTTATCCTCTGCGTATTCCTCACTCTGATTCCCAATATATGGATTGCTTTGCTTATCCTCTAAAGATTAAAATAACAAAGGAAATGGTAGACAAAATTTCAGAGGAGAAAAGGAAAATATTAAGGCTTACTAAAGAGAAAACTATAAGGAGTTGGTTTTTATACCCTAATTTTACTGTGATTCATTTATACGCTTTTGAAAAGAAACCCTTTTAGCTACCCAAGTATGTTTCATCCTTACTGTTTTCTTATGAGATTCTTAGGCAAAACAAATTTGTGAATGAATTACATTTTGTCTCTAACAAGAAAGGAGAATTAGTTAACTATTTGTATGCAATCTCAACTTTAATTTTTAAAACTAAAAATGTTATAGATATCCTAGAAAAGGAAATGTTGCCTTTCATATTCCTGCAAGATAGTAGCTGGCATTACATTCCTTTTGAAATCATCTCAAGGTTAAAGAAATGGGTTGGGTTGTCTACCTATTCTCATGAGAGAAAACCCAAAGAAGAGAAGGTGGTGAATGTTTTGATACCCATGAAAGATATCACACGGATGGTGCCTCCTGCCACCTACAAAATATGAGAGAACAACTGGCGTTATTCTCTGCCATACCAAAAAACAGATGTACGTAATGAACACAGTCCCTTTCACTCCAGCCACTATATAAAAAAAAAAAAAATTGTGACTTCATCTAAAATGTCGTAGCGGATAAAGGAAAACGAAGATGACATCGACACTGACATATTTGAACAAGAGGTAGAGTAACTGGATAAACAAATGTAACAAGTTATCAATGACATAAGGCCAAAGGATTCAGGGGCACAAGCCCTTGGCATTAAACATGTTTTTGCTGAATGGGAATAGATAATAGAGACTGGTGCAGATTTGGTTGTATTATCGTAACAATATCAGTTAATAGAGATTCCAACGCTTAAAGGGGCATCTTCTATAGGTGGACCCTGATTTATTTTTGCCATTGACTTTGAAGCGAATATTTTGGTCTCACATTTTTCCAACCAAAAATTGGGGAAAAGCAATAGGAGTTGGAATCTCGAACTTCTTCCCTGTCTATTAACTTAGGGAAGGTCTTTGATATGGATGTTATTGATCTTCATTGACACACAGGTGAAATTGTGTCATGAATATTGTTTGACGCAAATGCAGGAAATAGAAAAATGCGGGCAATGTTTGAGAAGGCTTCTAATCAGCTACATGTGGCACACGTGGCTCTGAAAACAAAAACAAATCAAACTAAAGAATTAGAAGAAATAATAATCTGATAGTCCAAATAACCTAAAGATGTGTCTGTTAAGAATTTTTTGGAAGAAAAGGAAAGGGAGATCAAATATTACAAGCTATTCTAAAAATACCTGATCATGACCCTCATGTTTTAATTCAGGCATTTGAAATAAAGGAAGAGATTGAAACCCATATCCAAGAGATGGAAATAGCCTTGCAGCTCAAGGATGAAGAGCACCAAGAGACCCTTAAACAAATAGAGCTACTAAGAACACAATCGCATTAAAAAGAAGAGCATCACCTCAATCTTTTGGTGGAGTACAAATCCTTAGTGGATCAAGCTCTTATCTCTTATCAAACATCTAAAACCGAAGAATCCTAGCTAAGATAACATAACTTAGTTAAAACAAGAATTGGAACTAGCCCAATCTGTAAGGGAAAGAGTCGAATATAGAGCCGAAAATTTGGTAGATCGAAAAAATGAAGAAATCGAACAAATTCAAGTTGCACTAAAGGAGTCGCATGGTGATGTTAAGACTCTACAGGAATTGATTAAACTTACCCACAGACGTAAATAGGTGTTAATCCAGTCAAAATGGGAAATATGGAGGGAAATCAAATAAAATATCTGTATAGTCCTAGCATACATTGAAATTCCTTCAGACTATGAAAAGGGTATTATTAAGAATGGAAACTTATAAGAAAAAATTACAGCCTTCGCTCTTGATGAAATATTGAAAGATTTTGATTCGCTCATTGATCTTATCAACACCTTCGAGGATGAAACTTTGAAAGAGTTGGATCTGCCTACCAAAGATCAATGTGTTTTCTCTCTGTATGTTAAGAGAAAAATGTACTGCGATGCAAGTGATGCAGGACAAATTTGAGAAGGCCACTAAATAAATAGATGGATTTATGGCAGATTGGAATTACCTTACCAGGTTCGGTGTCCCTTTTTTTGGGGGAAAGCTAATTGGGTGATATATCAAGAGGAAATATATAATAAACTACAGAATATAGAACAAGATCTTGGTTGCCTAACTATACATGGTGAAGAAGCGATTTCAGCGACTACAGTCATAAACGGCCTTAGCAGAGACTTTTCCATCTTGGCCAGAATTAACATACAAATCCTTCCTAAAGCTCGTTATCAAATCAAATCAAGATTGGTGGTGGTTATCACAAAGTATAGAAATGTGCCTTCGTTTCCAGTAGCAAAATAGAATAAAATGGCTAAGTTAAGGAACCATTTGAAACAAAATCTCATTATTGAACAGGTCTCCTCAACAACTCAAGTTGTTCAACCAATGCAATCTATAATGCAGCAACCAAAAGACTAGAGTGAAATTCCTTTAATTACAACTCAGACACCAATAGCTCGGATGCGCGGTGCCCACACTCTCTCCTCTACCAACACAATGAGTAAAGTGAACACTCCAAAGCCATGGAGGTGTCCTGATGCATAAACCTTTAATTTAAGATTTATTTTATTTTAAATTTGAATTGTCTACATTTGAGACAGTTATTTAATCAGTTATAATTCAAACTAAGTATTTAAGGCCTCGTTTCACATACAAGGGGGTTGATTGACAAAGTGATATTTTTCAATTTTGTGAAGTTGCTTGTACATGTTACACAGTCTGTTATTACATTTCTAAAATCTTTCCTTGGTGTTTTAGATGAATTTTTTTGTGTTCATTTATGTGTATGTAACAATTACAAAAATCTAAATCTGAGACACGTTTTTGTTTAGAAAAACATTTTGTTTAGTTGTTCACGTTCTGATATCGTACTATTGATCTAAATGATTAAATGATTAACATTTGATTGTCATTCATTTTAGTAGCTCATCTCTTGACTTATGAAAATAATTGTTTTATTTTTACGGTTGTTATTGTGTTACATTTTTGTAATCTGCCTATATATTGTGTGGTTTGCATTTCAAAATCTGTAAATTTCCATTTCATCTCTTCAAGTTATGTTTGCAATATTTACTATTGAACATGTTTGTCTTCAGACAAAGGGAGTGGAAAGTTGGAGAAAATTTGCACATGTTGCAATGATCACTTATCATATTTGAATGATTCTCCATCTTGTACCTTTGATGTTTGTCCATTTTTCAGTTTTTCTTTTAACTTGTTATAATTACATTTCAAAGTTTATTTGTTAGGTTTTGTCTTTTGCATCTAGGTTGAAGCTTTTAGGAAGTTTTTCTGATAGAACTTTCTCTTCTATTAAAACCATAAAATTACTACAATGAAGAAATTATCAACAACTGGCCTTATTATCTTTGCCTATTGAAAATTATATAACTATTATCAAGGTTACCCCTTGTGGTGCACTAGAGGTCAACATATAGCACCTAGAGCAGGAGGACTTCTCAATCCTCAATGAATGAGTATTCAAGTCATTCATATGTGGGGATGATTTGAACACCAACATTCTTTTGGCGTCATTGTCGGGGAGCGATTAATTCAAGAATTATTGGATGACTAATTCTAACCCTATTCAACCACATATTATTTTTGGTTTGGATGATCAACGCAATATATTAAATAGTCTATATGAACTTGCCTTGCATGTTTCCCGAACTCATCAATAACTCAACCAAAACTGGGAAGTGTTAGCGCAAGAAGATGAGCGAGCATAGCTAAACCCTAACGCTCCTAGACTATGACAACAATAAAGGATCTAAGTCTACTACGAAAGTGCATGTCTGCCATTGCCTAGGTACCTTATGAGTCATGCTTATTCTATTTATTATATTTAACTAGTCATACAAGCCAATTTACCAGCTTTCATCTTGAATTGTATAGTATAAAAGTGATATGTAAATAAACAATTGTAAAATTACTAGTTAGATATCACGTTGCTTGTTAGTCACGTAGGTTAATTTTCAATTTGGATACTCCCCGTAGGTTAACAAGGTCTATGTCGGAGGTTATTCACTCTCCTTTAGAAGACTCGGAATTGTTGGTTTCCATAGCCAATAGGAGGAGATGCCTTGACGAGTTCAAGAAAAATCATCCATTGTCCCCTAATCCAAGGATAACAGAAACTCTTTCCTATCCTTCTTCTCCTTTAAGTTCTTATCATTTACCTTCATCATCAACTTCTCAGCCTATCCACTCATTTGTACCTATCCCATCCACTCCGCGAAGTATCCCACTGCTTTCTCCTTATCAATCTTTATCGTCTTCACCTCCTTTTCTGCCACCCATGAATTCTTGGGTGAATGCCCAGTATTGTCCCCTCGATCTGCACGGAAAACTCCACGATTTCCCCCCAAAATACAATAAAAATTTACTTAGATTTGATAACGAAGGGAAGGGAATCGCCAAAGAACATGTTTTTAAATTTCAGGACTACTGTGAGAATTTAGGCGTTGAGTATGATGATGATATTTGTATCAGACTTTTTGTACAAATATTTGAATGGAAGGCTTGTAAATGGTTTAGAACTCTTCCCCAAAATAGTATCAATACTATGGATAGGTTGATTTAGCTATTTTTACAGCAGTATGGTGTAAAAAAGAGTAACCAGATATGGCTCACAGAAGTTTCTACTTCAAAATTAAAATCGATTCAGTGATTAGCTCAAATAAGAGGTTTACAAAATGTTATGACCATTTCCCTGCTACCGTGCGACTCTCGATGACAACTTGTCTTACGCTTTGCGAGAAAGAGAGCCAACTATTTAAGTTGATGCTCAATCCAAGGGTTGTGCATGTGAGGGGAACCTCGTTGCTACTGGGAAAAATTCTTCTCCGGATAATCGATCCGAGGGGAAAAATAAAACAGTTGAGACATCGTCGCACACTTTTGCTTACTCATCCTCCCAGGATCAGCGAATTGAGGAAATGTCGAAACTTATTAAGTCATTAACTAATAAAATCCAATGCCTTAAGGTTGGAAACATAGAAGCCCATCCACCTCTTGCAAACCCCCTTGCACAACCCAACTTTCGTCCTAATCCACAAAACAGAAATCCCAATTTTCCGCCCAAAAATCAAGCCCCTTATCAAAGTCCTCCGCAAATGTTGCAAAGAGGGCAAAAGCCAGATGAACCTCACATCCAGCCTCCTCTCAAAAACACAATACGACAATGGTGCTGCTAGTCGTCATCCTATGTATTATTGATTTAACGCAATACACCATATGTATTTTTTATTATTATTGATTATTTAATGATTTAATGCAATACGCCATATGTATTTTTTTTTATTATTGATTAAATTTTAAATAATTGATGATGATGGTGGTTAACGTCCACTGAGACCAAATTGGTCTATCGGACCTACAATTTTCTTAATTTTTACTTGTTTGGCTCCTCGTCTTTCTTGGCGAGATTGGTGTTGTAGCTTTCTTTCTTTTCTCTACGGTCTTCCAACTTCCTTTGTCTTGCATCTCCTTCATCTCTTCTGGTTCTTGGGACATTGGTGTCATAGCTTCGCGATCTATAGTCGGAGAAGTTTGGTTTAGGAGATCTGCTTTGGTATTCAAATCCTTATCACTGTTGATTTGTTGGGGCGGGCTTTCTCCTTGCTTGCTTTGAGAGTTGTTTCCTTCTTCCTTGATTTCTTGTGACTCAAAGTTTTCTCTAGAATATTCTTCTTTGATGACAGTGTAGTGTTCTTTTTGTGCTCCTTCCCACCATGTAGATCTGTGGAGGTTTTTTCTAGCAAAATTTTTCTCAGAGGCTTTTGGGCAATTTTTGGCTAGATGCCCCGTCTCAAAGCACGATCGACATCTGAAGAGGACACTTTCATAATCAAGCTTTTGGTTCCACACATAGTCTTTACTTGTTAGGTTTATTTCAGCTGGGAATCCGGCGCTGAAATCCATTTCCACACAGATGCGTGCATAGGTGGTTCTGGCATATTCCTCTGTTTCTGGGCACCTGCAGTAAAATTTCCCAATTGCATTTCCAATGGCTTTTAGCGAGGAGAGATTCCAGAGATGCAAGGGTAGGCTTGGCAATCTCACCCAAACTGGTGCTGAGGTTATCACTGCTGTAGAGGGATCGAATGATGGGTTCCATGGCTTCATGAATAGGCCTGATTTTTCCCAAAACCAAGGGCCGGAATCTAGAATACATTGTCTGCTTTCAGGATTTTCAAAATCTACTATAAAGAAACCTCTAGCACAGGGGTAGATATTAATTTCATCAGAAATGATAGGCTTCCATACCTCCGAGATCCAATTGTGGAGTGCTGCCAGCCGCGGCCAAAAACCATTGAACCGGCAAATGAGGGCACTTTCGGAGAACTTCAAAGCTTCGTCGAGTGAGTCCTGGACCACTTGGATAGTGGGAGCTGGGGCTTCACTCACGATATGGGCAGGAGATTGCCCTCCAAAGGCGGATGAGCCACCAGTTATTTTTGCGAAGCTCGGAGCCATATTTTACGCAGATCTGCACCAGATCGAAAGCCAAACCGCAGATCTGAATAGTAGACCTGCGAGATCTGCGAGATTATAACTGATTATTTAGATCTGCCAGACCTGCGAGACCTGAAGTGAAAGGAGAGAGCCACCCACCACGCTGTTCACTTGCGCGCTGTTAATGGTGCCGCCCGGAGTAGGCCTGCGAGATCTGAACCAGAGATATGGGAAGAATAGCTGCAGTGGGCGTTTGGACAAAGCGATTGACTCACACACGGCGATCTGGGAGTGTAGAGGTGGCTGATCTCCGAATGAATCTTTCTTTGGAAAGAATAGCTGCAGTGGGCGTTTGGACATCTGCGAGACTCGGAGATCTGCCAGACGTATTAAAAAGAAATGGAGGTCTGCGAGACCTGCGAGACTTGCGAGACCGAAGACTTCGCAGAAGAGGAGAACCGTTCTGAGATCTGATCCGCAGATCTGAGATCTGATCCGCAGATCTGAGATCTGATCCGCAGATCACCGAGACTATAGTTCCTATCACCACATATTCATAATTCCTTGATTTTATATTTAACTAAAAATAAAATTAAATTTAACAAATTAGTAGATGTTTCATTTAGGTTTATTTTTTAAATTCAACATCCTAAAATGTGAAAAAGGAAAATAAGGAATGGTTAAAACCCCAAGTTGTAAAAATATGATTTTTATAAATAGTAATTTTGATTAAAATACAAAATAAACGCTTATTAATAATTTGTTTATTTAATCAAAATATAAAATATAGGTTAATTACTGCTTTTAAAATGTAATTATAGTGTTAATATAACATCGATTTCAAAACTTAATAATGAATAAAGGTAAATTTAACAAATTGATAAATAGTTTATCTAATTTTAATTTGTGATTTTAATATTGTGAAATGTGAATAAATAAATAAATTCAAAACTTATCATCAAGAAAATATATTTTTGAAATTAATATTTAATGAGATACAAAAATATATATTAATTATTTATTTTATTTTATTTATTTACAAAATATATATTAATTATTAATTTAATATAATTTAATTAAATAATTTATTTATTTTTCCTAATATCTTAATAAACTATTGATTCCAATTTAATCAAAATGAAAGATAAATTTAACAAATGGATGGAGGAGTTATTTAATTTTATTTAAACTTCGGAAAAATAAATTAAAGAATGATAATAAAAAAATTAAGTTAAGAATATGTTTCGAATGAGGAAGGTACAAGGATGTCTACTCTTGGCTTGACCATTGGGGATAAATAAGGAGATTATCTTGGGGAATAAGGATAGTATCAAAAATACTATTACCTCTAGATTTAAGGATAAATGGTGGGATAATAAGGTGGTAGAGAGAAAAAGGAAGCTAAGGTATTATAAGGAGGTGATCAACTCCAGCGTTGCTAATCAAAATTATCTTTGTGTATTGATCAATACTAAGAAGAAAATGAACATTGCAAAGACGAACTAAGTCTCAGGAGCTTTAAAGTGAAATTGTGCATTGGTCTATTCTCAAAACTCCTAGGATAAAAGAATCTGTCACCTTTGCAATATCAAGACGGTTGAAGATGAAAAACACTTTCTCTTGGATTTTTTGGCTCTTACTCACATTTTCTCTCATCTCCAAAGTATTTTCCACACTACCAACCTCCTTGACTTTCTAAGTCAACAAAACTATAGTGATCTTGGAGGGCTTCTTTCTCTCATTTTTAATCATAGAAATACAATATTAAAGATCTGCAATTAATCTCTTACTTTCTTAAGGTGTCATAGGCCACATTGGTCTTAGTGTATGTTCTTCTCCATCATCACATACACACAGAAAACTTATCTATAAAGTAATTGCAATTTATTATTATATTTTAATATGACATTGATTGCAAGCTTAATTAATTTAACTTTAAGTATGCTCTATAGGGTGAATGCATGAAGATGGGTTACACTTTTGAGCCAAATGTGGTGATGAAATTTCAAAATTTTACTCCTTTATTGAATTGAAACCCTCAAAATTCATATAAGAATTGTGAATTTTGATTCGGAATAAAAAGACAATTTGTGGAGAATTATATTATTGTCTTAATGATATTTTTTCAAAAAAAAAAAAGTGTCATATAATATGTTAATTTAGCATAACTTAGTCTAAAATGTGTGTGTGTGTGTGTGTGTGTGTGTAAGCATGATCTACACGGAGAGACCTAAGTTTTTCATATTAAAATTATATTTTTTATGAAAATTTATATTTTTGAAAAATTATATTTTTTATTATTTTTCGAAGTTGGAAAAAGTAATATTTCAATTGCATTTTGCAGACACATGTGTTCACTTAAGTTTTTTTTTAAAATATTTAGGTAAACTGAAAAACAAGAGTACCCTTATGAATAAAAATATATTTTTTATTATTTTTCTAAGTTGGCGAAGTAATATTTCAATTGCATTTTGCAGACACGTGTGTTCATGTAAGGTTTTTTCAAATATTTAAATAAATTGAAAAACCAAGAGTATCCTTATGAAGAGGACTCGTAAATGAAGATAGTGGTATTTTTTGAAAAAAAATATTGTGTATATTTTATGTTTAAAAGTGTCCAAAATTCTTTTCAAGAATTATGTTTAAAAGAAATTAGATGAAAAATATCATATGAAATCGAAAATGTGAAACTCATATGCAATTGCATAGAGGATTCTTTCATGAATCTAGAATTATGAACTTCACCACCAAAAGAAAAAAAAAATCCCTGAATCTACAAAATGGTGTTGTAGAAAAAATTGCAAAAGAGATGCTAAAATTGTAGTTTTTTGGACTTTAGAAGCTCGATCCAACGCTTAAATTTTAAATTCAAATAGCTTGATTGAAGGTTTCTTCAACCCTAGATTGAGTCATTCACGTGGATAACCGGGGCTCGATCTAGTTATGGATCTCAATCAAACTATTATGTTCAATAAAGACTCTGCGAAAAAAATTCAAATCCTTATGTGAATCCCATAATCCCATAATTTAGATTTTAGAATCAATAAAGATCTAAAATTTAATCCATTAATAAATTAACCAAGTGGATATGATATTATTTTACAAAGAATGAAAATCAAATCTAGGTTATGAACAACATTAGAAATTTTTTATGTGGCATTCTACAACCTAGTATAAGGGAAACGTGTAAATATGTATGTAGGTACTCAAAATAAACCTTAACATATACCTTGAATTTGAATGGATCATAAATTTACCTCCCACAAAAATTTTTACCACATTAAAATTCCAAATTTGTTATAATTTTTGTTATCATGTCATTTAGAAACCTTATTATTATTATTATTATTAAATCTTATATTAATATTAAAAATTTAATGTCCACAGGGTTTTGGATAAACAGTAATGAGGTGTTATCTTAAGACACTCATTTCCTTGATGTGAAGTCACCGTAAATTACCTACCTAGATTGAGGTTATATATTAGACATGATAAAGATTTAGTCCAACCAAAATTACAAAAATAAAAAATAAAAAATAATATTAATATATTTTAATATTAAATTTATTAATTTTTTATTACTATAATATAAATTTTAATATAATATAAAATTTATTATATTATAATATATATTAATATATTAAGAGCTCTCGATCTAGCCTATAAGTTCAATCTAGTCATAATGATCGATTGAGCTATTTTTAGTGCTTAAAAATGCTTCATGGAACTTAACGGGTTGTTTCTTGCTAAAAAGTATATCTCAACTCTAAGATTTTACCTTTTAATTAATAATTTAATAAATATAAAGTAATATTGATTTTTTTACAATAATTTTAATGTAGAAGTAAGTTTTTCGGATTAATCATGTAGCTAGGATTTGGTGGACATTTCGAACCAACTAATGTAGTTTATCCTCAAGACAAGATCCTGAAGATAAACCACATTAGTTGGTTCGAAATGTCCACCAAATCCTAGCTATGTGATTAATTCGAAATACTTACTTCTACATTATGGATCATAAAAGTCTTAGATTTAATAATTATAACATATCATTCTATTTCATTATAATAAAATATCTAAATTTAATAAAAAAATAAAAATAATTTTAGAAATGAATAAAAATAATGAATAGTAAATAGTTAATTTCCTATAGGGGATGATTATCAGCGGGGTTGACAGGGCTGCGCTGCTTCCTGAAGGAGTTACGCAGCCCTAGCCAGCGAACGCAGCAAGAAGCTTGCAGCTGCTCGTAGCTGCCCCTCAGTGGCCTCCTGTTGCTGGGGTTTGAGCACCATGGATGCATCAGAGGACGGAGAGCCTCTCTCAGATCAACAACAAGAAAATGAAGGAACAACAAAATCTTTTGCCTCTCTCATCTCTGCAATGGGCCCAGCAAAGAACAGACCATCAGTCACCAAGTTTGTTAAAATATTGGAAGACATTCCTGAAATCTCACTTCCTCCTGCCCTTCCCCATAGAGCAGCACTTTCTCTGGCAGAGCATGGATTAGTGGGGTAGTTTACGGGGTTATGGCCATCGCCCAAAACTATGCAAAAATGGGTAGAAAGGAACTGGACTGCATCAATAGATGGAAAAATCTCAATCAGGTTTTGTGGAAGAGGTTACTACACCTTTCACTTTGAAACCAAGGAGGATCGAGATCTGATTTTCAGGAATGGACCTTATTTTATGGATACAAGGGGTTTGTATCTAAACAGATGGACGCCAGATTTCGACCTAGAAATGGATGTACCCAATGCCATCCCCATCTGGGTTAGATTGCCACACCTTCCCCTTCACTGTTGGGGGGATGATTCAGTCAAAGCCATAGGAAATGCAATGGGGAAATATATAGACAAGTGCAAGCCAAAGGAAAATATGCATGCATGTGCCAGAATCTATTTAGAAGTGGATCTTGGGAAAGGGCTACCAGAAGCTATCAAAATCAAAGTGGACTAGTGGATGCACATGCAACAGTTGAATTATGAACAAATCCCCTTCAAATGCAAGATATGTCACGAATATGGTCATTTTGCAAATATATGTACAAAAAAAAAATGAAAATTAAAAGAGTGAAGATCCAGAAAACAAATGGGAACAGGTTAAAAGAAAGAAGACAGTCCACAAACAACCAAATCTATCTTCCTCACAGCCCTCCACATCCTCTGATCTCCATCCCTCATCACCCAAAGAAATAATAATCCTCTTGCTAGCCTTAATCCTTTTGAGCCTTTGGATCCTTTAGCTCTTGCATCCCCTGGACCAAGATCTAGATCTAGATCCAGATCCCCACAACATACCCCCAACCCCGCTTCATCCCCTTTGGTATCAAACTCTCACACCCCTCCCTCCCCCCTCAGTAGACAAAATTCTAACCAGAAAACAGTCAAAGGAAGCACCCCCAAATGTAGAATATAAAAAAAAAAAAAAAAGCAAGAAGAAAGACAAACAAAGAACTCAGGGATGAAGCTGTAGCAAAGGAAATGGCATTAGGAATGCAGAAACCTATGGAAACCTTCTTAGGAAGGAGTACAGAAAACAACAAAAAAAGCCAGCAAAGAGGGAAAGGATCCATGCACGACCCAACAAGTAAATAATGATAGTGGTCTCCTAGAATTACAGAGGAATGGGATCATCCGTCAAAGAAAATGCCACAAGAAACATTCTGGCAAAAGAAAACCCAGACATCCTTATGATTCAGGAGAAAAGCAAACAACCAAGAAACTAAAAATATAAAAAAAAAAAAATTAGAAATTATGAAGGGGAAGCAATACAGGCAACTGGAGCGTCTGGAGGTATTTACACAATATGGAAAAAGGGAACCTGGGAATTAATAAAATACAAAAAAGACCAGCATTAGATCCAAATGGATCTAATGAAAATCAGTGCAAAAGGGAGGTACAGTGTTATAAATATATATGCCCCAAATCACTACAAGGAAAAAGAGCAATGTTGGGCCACCATAAAAGAAGCACTAAAAGAAATACAAGCTAGGAAAATAATTCTAGGAGGAGATTTAAATTTTGTAAGAAGTATAGAAGAAAAGTTTGGAGGAACATACCACATAGACCCATCCAGGAATATTCTAGAAGAAATAATAGAACAACATAATTTAATAGACATCCCGCCAAGCAACGGGAAATACACTTGGAGCAATAAAAGAGTGGGCAAAAGCAACATAAAAGAAAGGCTGGATAGAATTCTGATACAAGAAAACATAGTAGTAGTGCACAGCTCCATAAAATAAAAAAAAATTACACACCATAGCATCTGACCATAAACTGGTGACAATAGTCATGGTCAAAATGGAAAACCAGGGACCGCTCCCGTTTAGATACAGCTCAATTTGGGACAGCAACACAGAAATTAGCGAACTAGTCAAAGAAGCATGGGAGCCAAGAATAACAGGATCACCTCAGTATATTTGGGAAATAAAATTAAAAACAGCAAAAATCAAATTAAAGGAATGGGCAAGAGAAAATGAAAAAAAAAGGAGTTACAGCAGAAAATGGAAAGCATGCAAATTGAAAAAGAGAACAGAGAAGAAGGCAAGCAAGATTATCTAAGAGAGAAGAAAATCTTCTGGGAAATATATAGGGAAAACAGGAAAGAAGAAGAAGAGGCAAGATTGAAATCCAAAAGTTTGTAGCTCAAGGCAGGGGACAAAAACACATCTTTTTTCCACAACACAATGAAAATAAGAAGAGCAAGAAACCAAATAGAAAAAATTCAAGTCGAAAGCCAAGAGGTCAAAGGTGTGGAGGAACTAAAAAAAGCAGCCTATCAACACTTTAAAAACTTACTCTCAGCCAATGAAGAAATGGCTGAGAGTGAAGATTTCTTAAAGCACACAATTTTTTTTTTTTTAAAAAGAACAAAATGCTACAATGTGCAAGGATCCCATAGAAGAAGAGGTAGTGGCGGCCATATGGAGCCTGCATCCAGACAAAGCCCCAGGGCCAGATGGTTTCACAATAGCATTCTACAGATCTTATTGGTATACCATTAGAAATGATTTCTTAAGAATGGTGAAGAATGTCTTCAAAACAAAAAAAGGAGGCAACACAAAATCTTCCTCCCTTGCTCTAATCCCAAAGGAAGCAAACCTCTCAACTTTGAACAGGTTTTGCCCTATCTCTCTTTGCAATTCATATTATAAGATAATAAAAAAAAAAATTGCAAATAGAATCAAAGAAGTACTTCCAATAATCATATCTAAAAACCAAGGAGGATTCGTGCCCAACAGGCAAATCATAGATAATGTAATTATTGTACGGGAAGTTGTACACTCTAGTATGCTAAGGCAATAGATAGGCCTCATAATCAAGCTAAATATGGCTAATGCATTTGATAGGGTCAGCCATCCATATATAATGGTTGTCCTCCAAAAACTTCGTTTTTCAAGAGATATAATGGAAGTCATACAGGCATGCGTTTCTACTCCTTAGATTGCCCCCCTCATAAATGGAAGGCCCAGTGACTTCTTTCAAAGCACAAGAGGCCTTAGGCAAGGTTGTCCTCTCTCTCCCTTCCTATATATTATAATGGCGGAAACTTTAAGCAGGGCTTTGGAAAATCAAAGAAAGGAAAGAAACATCACAGGGATCATAATAGAAAAAGGAGTAAAAACAATAAACCGCTCACTCTTTGCTGATGACACACTGTTATTAGGAGGGGCTTCAACAATAATAGCAAGGAGGTTCAAAAAAGTTCTGGATGATTTTTTACATGTTTCAGGTGGGCTATGAAACAATACAAAATGCAAGATATATGGATGGAATACCCCCCATAGAACTATGCAAAGGATCTCACAAATCTTAGACATCCCTGTATAGGAAAAATGGACATACTTCTTCTATCTGGAACTTCCAATCTCAAAAGAGAACATGAAGATAGAAATATGGACTAAACAAATTGAAAAAATGAAAAACAAAATACAAAGTTGGGGTATGATGTGGCTAAATATGGCAGGAAGGGTAATACTAATCAAAGCACTCCTTGCAGCACTACCTATCTACCAATATGCAATAATCATGGCCCCGGCAAGTGCCCACAAACAAATGGAGTTAATCTTAAGAAGCTTCTTGTGGCAGGGGGGGAGGCAAGAAAAACAAAAAATTTAGCCTGGTCAGGTGGGATCAAGTAGTACTACCTTATGAACAAGGAGGAGTATCAATACGGATACCTAGGCTCATGAATGCAGCACTAGGAATGAAAATAATATGGAGACTAATTACAGGAAAAGAGAGCTAGTGGAAAAAGACTCTTTTATCAAAATATATGGATGGCACCGAGGAAAGATTGCTTAATGGAAATATCCCAATAAGACAATGTACCCAACTTTGGAAGCTGGTTAAAAAAATAATTCCATTAATTAGTAGATACATTTCTAAAATCCCAAGCAATGGAAAAACAATTTCAATTTGGGAGGATAGAATCATGGGAAAGGAACCACTTCAGACTCATCCAGAAATTGAAGACATACAAGAGTGGATGAAAGGTAAAGGTTTCAATACTTTACACTCAATCTCTCTATGGAACCAAAAGGAGTGGCAAGAGAAGAAAATCTCAGCAATTCCAACAGATCTGGAAGGGCAATGGAGCAAAATCAGGCAGCTCTTAAAAGGGGTAGCGCCAATCCACCATGATGAAGAATATGAATACCTCTGGGACCCAAGCGATGGACATTATAAAGTTAGGATTGGATATAAAATCCTTCAAGAACAACCAAATCAACAAGAGTGGGATTCTTGGAAAATAGCATGGAAATCAAAAAGTTTGCCTAAGATAAAAATGTTCATCTGGACTCTTTTAAAAGGGATAATATTGAACAGTGAAAAATTAAGAAAAAAAGGCTTTCAAGGTCCAACACGATGCCCATTATGCATGCAGGCTAAAGAAAATATACAGCATCTTTTCCAAGAATGTATCTTTGCTAAAGAATGTTGGCAGCAGCTGATAAATCCTTTGGAAATAAGAATAAATTTCGAAAAACCCTTGCCAGATTTTCTTCAAACCTTTGAGAAATCCTACCCATACACAACAAAGAAAAAAGCCACAATTCAAAGAATATGGAAATGCATTCCAGTGGTTCTATGTTGGCAAATTTGGTTGACACAAAACAAGTGCATTTTCAAAATTCAAATCCCAAGGATAGGGAAGACTCTTTCAAAAACATGGGGTCTAACTTCTAAAATACTCAATGTCAAAGGAACATCTACAACACACTATAAAACTCTTCAACGGGAAGAGTGAGATTGGCTCAGGAAAGCCATAATAAATAATAATGGGCAAAAAGGATAGAGGAAGAGAAGCTCAGGAGTTATATGGAAAATAAGAATGAGTGAAAAGGAACTGACAAACTGGAGGAAAAATCAAAATAGATATTGTTTATACTATGATGGGGTTTCAAAGCATATTCCGGGAAAGGCAGGGGTAGGGGGAATAATTCTCGATCCTGATGGGAAAGAAAATGTCACTTATGAATGGGGATTGGGACAAATCTCAAATAATAAGGCAGAAGCATACAGCTTGTTGATGGGAACAAGAATACTAGAAAAAAAGAGAAATCCAAAATCCTATCATAATAGGAGACTCAGCCATAATAATAGAGGTAATGGCAAGAAACAAAAAACCAAGCAATGAGTTCATGAACAGAAACTTTAGAAGAATCAGGAAGAACTTGGAAGACTCTGGCGATGTAATCTACAAACATGTCTTGAGAATTCACAATCAACAGGCAGATTATTTTGCAAACCAAGTAGTGAAAAAAAATGAAGCGCTTGTTTGTGAAAACTAGGAAGAATACCACAGCTCTGTTCCTTAATAACCATCAAAAACCACAAGTTTAAAGCTAACCAATTCCAAAGAAAAATCATAATGATAAAAGCAATCAATCAAAAAACAACAGTCATAAAACAACAAAGGACACATCACTGCAGCAACAGCCAGCAAATCATGGGAAAGCAAAGGAAAAATCATGAAACTTCAAACTCTTGTATGAGCAACAACAGGAATGAAGATTCTGATCCTAGTCACAAGAACTACATTGCAATCTATCTCATCGAAGGCAGGTTTCGGGCTGAGATAAAGCACTATAAGAATAGAGGGTACATTCACAAAAATCGCAGCAGCAATTTCAGTGAGGAAATCTCCATTTTCCATGTTATTATAGTGATACTTTGGTTTCAAAGACCCTCCTTGTCCTCTCTAATAGCCAGCAGTGTTTCCTCTGTTCAACGCGCAAACTTCATCTTAAGCCCCCACCCTTCTACTTACCCAGCTTGCTCACTTCGTATCTCTTCTCTCCCTTCTCTCCCTCCCCTCAGAGAGTGCAATCCGTTCTGAGTACCCATGCCCTCCATTTGCCCCTCTCATTATATCAGCCCTCCTCCTTGACTGATATAACCAGACTTTGGCCTTCCTTTAATTTAATTAAAATACAAAATATATATTTATTGTATATTTCTTATTATTTGTTTAAATACTTGTATCTTATTATCACATTTTAATATGATACCGATTTCAAATTTAATAAAAAAAAATAAAATTAATATTTTATTTTATTTTAAAATAATAAATAATATAATTTTTTTATAAAAATCAATTTGAAAAAATATATTCTTTACCATAAATAAATAAATATGATCAAAATTTTAAATAAATATGATAAAAAATTTAAATAAGTTTTCTATAGTTACTCCATTTTTAAAATTTTAATATATAATTTTATTAAATATAATAATATTAATAAAAAATAATAGATAAATAAGTTTTTTTATAATATTTCTTCTCACCTCCACTTTTAAAAAAAATTCTCCTCTCTAATATCTATCTGCACAATTTATATCTTCTTGCACCACTTCCCTCTTCCTTCAACATTTCTATCTTCGTGCAACACTTCTTCTTATAAAATTTGGCCATCCTTAAGTCGATTGCAGATTCCTGGAATATTCCGAGATCCGATGGACATGGGCGCAGACAACTTTTGATTGCGCCCATGTCCGTCGGGATCTTCCGGGATTCGACGGACATGGGCGCAGTCAATTTTTTACTGCGCCCATGTCCGTCGGATCCTGAAATATTCCAGAAATCTACAATCTACTTAAGCTCACCAACCAAATTTGTATAATATCACCTTTTATCCCGCACCTTAGCATGAAAAAAAAAATGGATAAAAATAAAACCCAAAAAAAATTCTTAAAACAATCTCCACGGCTTCGCCTCAATCCTCAAGGTAAATGCTCTTTTGTTCCCTCTCGCAGACAGGAAAGCACTTTTCCGCTTGCTTCAAAAAGTGTCGAGATCGCTGATCTAGAGGTCTTCAAAGAGTCACTTCAGTGGGTTAGGCCGTAATTCTATTTTATGTATTTTTTCCAAAGGAAAAAACGGTAACCTTTTATTAAAGAATTAATGAAAAGTTACACCAGCATATGCAATAGAGCATTCAGAGAGATGCCATATGGCCCGTAGCGTTAGGAAACTAACGTGCACAAAGAGATAAGAAGAGAAAAGAGAAGGAAAAAAAAAGGTGGAAAAGGCCTGACTTTCGGCTGTGAGTAAAACTCACGCTTCAGGTTTTTCGCCCCTTTTTCTTTTCAACCTTGCGCCACTCTCCCACAGTGGCCTCAGCTGAAGCAATGACTAACTATGTTGTTACATTCGGATGCCCTGTTTCTTTATCTGAATCTGAAGTGTCTGAGTGATGTTGTCGTTTGATGCCTCCCATGCTTTGATCCACGCTTGTCATCTCTGCCTGATTTTGCTGGGTCACTGCCTGATTTGAGGATGGCTGTGAATCCTTGTTGACTGCTATATTTTCCTTCTGGTTCTCTATTTCAACTTCCTCTATGGTGGTATCATCCTCCTCTGCTTTTGTTTCTTCCTCTTCTGATACTGAGGGAGCTTTCTTTCCCGCGGTTCTCTTCTTTATGACATAATCTATGTTCTGCCATCCTTTGTGCTTCCTTTGTTGTGGCTTGCTCTTGTTCAGGCTTTTGCATGCATTGAACAGATGGCCTGTTTGTTGACATCCCCTGCATCTGAAAGTTGTATTCTCATAGTCCAAAGGTTGTTTCCACTGAGTATTGTTGAAATGCAGAATGATGCTTTCCGGTAACCCTTGGCTGAGATCTACCTCAACACATATTCTAGCAAAGGTAAAGATTCCTTTTAAATGTCTCTCAGTATCAATCTTTAACATTTTCCCAAGGGTGTTTCCTATAACTGATAAGGTCTTGAAGTGCCAAAAATGTATCGGAAGGTTATGCAACCTTACCCATACCGGCATCCTTGATACCACCATGGTATTTGGATCAAACTACGGGAACCAAGGGGTAACAAATAATCCCGCACTGCCCCAGAACCATGGTCCTTCAGTGAGTGCTTTTTCCCTTTCTTCTTCAACGCGAAAGATTACTATGAAGAAACCCTTTGAGCATAGATGGATCTGGCAGTTTGTTGTCCAGACCGTGTGGATCCATTGGTACAAAGCATCCGTTTTAGGCCAGAAGCCGTTAAATCTACAAATAACTGCTTTTTTTGTAGATCTGAGAAAATGCCCTGTACCTCTGGGATATCCAGCGGAATGGAGGGGCTCTCTGGTACTTCATCCACGATATACTGCCCTGGAGGTGTATTAACAGCTGAATGTTCTTTCCCCTTTTGAGGTTCTTTCCCTTTTGCTGCGTCGCGGTAGGATCCTGTAGGTTTTGATGTAGATCCCTTAGATCCACCTCGCAAGCGGTGGTTGAGGATTATTGATGAATCCTTTGCAACCTTGTAATACTGGAGAGTGTGTTGTTCCTGCATGCATACCCCAGAAAATATTAGGATTTGGAGTGCCACTGGAATTCCCAATCTGTCCTGTATCTCTTTTTTTAGCTCCCAAATACTCATCCGTTCCCAGATCTGCACACAAATGTGTCTGCCTTCTGTAGATCTGATGAAGATTTGTTTCAAATCTGCTATATCTGCCTTGCTCAAATCCCGATTTTCGGATTTGTAATCTGGATCTGACGAAATATCATTTTGTTTCTGCCTATCTCTGTCCGGATCTGGTAGATCCATCCCGATCCTACCATGCGGAGCCCTGATCTGCTCTACCGAAAACGGATGAATCTCAATACTCCTATTTGCCGGATCGGGGCTCCTATTTTGCCTGTAGCTCTTTTGCATGATCTGCTCTTTGATCCCTCTGTTAAGACGCATCGTCGGGAGAATATGGGCCCAGATCGGCGCTGCAAAGAGCAAGAGAAACTCCATACATCGCATGACCATTTCCTTACTCCCATCCCCTACTTGATCTGCGACTTTTCCAGTCAAAAACCGCCCTAAGTCCGCAGATCGAGACCATAGCGCTTCGAACAGAGGCATGGGAACTGCCGGACGCCTCTTTTCTCCATGATCGTTTTCAGATTTGCCATACCCATGTATAGCATTCACTGAGGACTGCGTATCATTAAAATACAGGGTAAAAATCTGTTGTTTTGGCGTGAAAAGCTCCGAGCAAATGATTCCTGGTGCCGCTCTGAGATAAACCTCCTGCATCCTGAAAGAGGGAGGGCACATCAGTTGCAGGTTATTCTGATTCGAAACATAACAAAACTTCTCCCCAGCAGATCCGGCCCAGGACCGAAGAGAGACACCGATTCCAAGGTATCCATCGGCCATGCGACTAGCCGATCCATGGTCAGTCAGGCCTTTTGGGGCCGCAACGGCGCAGAAAACTTTCTCTGAAACCCTAAATGCCAGAAACGCCTCCATCGCTCCTGCGAATTTATTATATCTGAGTTATACTGTTAATTTATCTGAGAGAGTAGCTACATTTGCATATAGCTGAGTTTCTATTTAATTATTTTGTGTTAAAACACCATAAGTTTCACTCCCATTATCCAATTCTATTTTATGTATTAATTATAATGTTATCTACATATGTAAATTTGACAGATAGATTTGACTGAGTATTCTTTTTTTCTTCGGGTTTTGAATGTTCTCATTGGTTTAATAAGCTTTTGATTCTAATCACCTTACAAAAATTTACACTATCATATTTTAATGGCTTTAAAGTGAAGAAATAGAAACTATAAATTCTCGGAATCTAAGATGATAGATATAAAATCATAGTGTAAATTATTGCAATTAAAAACGACCGGAATAAATTGTAAAACAAAACAGTGAACAACAAAATGCACGGCAATAAATTTGATATTAATTGTGAAAGATAAAAGACAACATCAAAATAGTATGTATATAGAAGTTTTACATGACATCTATGTCCAAGCTGAAACTCTAAGTGAAAAAGCTAATCCAAGAAATGTAGATACTTTAATAATGATGTCATCTATTATTTTAGAATAGTGCGTAATATTGTTGGAGTGATAAGTTTTTTTTTTCGTATTTTTGAAACAAGTTTGATAGAAAATATGGGTTCCATCTTGTTTTTATTGATGAGCATCTTTATGTGCCAGATGAAATGAAAACATACATAAAATACTTGTTACATGTGCACCAGAGGGAGTCTGGGAGGAGAATAAGATAACTTTTTTTTGGTATTTTCGGAACAAGTTTGATAGAAAATATGGGTTCCATCCTGCTTTTATTGATGAGAATCTTTGTGTGCTAGATGAAATGAAAACACATGTAAAATACGTGTTACATGTGCACCAGAGGGAGTCTAGGAGGAGAACAAGAAGGAATTGGTTGGAAAGTGTTAAGTATCATTATCTGGTGCTAATTTTGTCATCGGTCTGGTTGTGTTTTGGAATAGGCTATTCCATAGATGACTTTTGATTGAGTGTTCGGAACAATTTTGTAGTGGAATTATTTCATGTAAAGAAAATAAAAAATATATTAAGACTCAATATTCTTTCTATGGCTGCAATGTTGGTGAAATCAATTTTTTTCTTGTTGTTGTTTTTATGTAGAAAATTGTATATCTCTGGTCTTACAATGTCCTATCATGTTGTTCTTTTTTAAATCCATTGTGTGCAATTTAAATATGTTTTTTCAATTTATGTTCCTTTGCTCCAATAGCGGGGTTACTATTTTATATTTTTCTCTTGCATTTGTAATTGTTTTGGTCTTTTGTATGGGTCCCTTCACTTTGTTCATGTCTTTCATAAATGAAAATATTATTGACGTCTATAATACTATTGTTGAGCCTTCATGTTCTTGTTGTTTATATCAATATTCTTGAGATTTATACTATTAATATATCCATGTATTAATATTAATGTATTTGTGATTTAAAATTTATTTATTGTTTGTAATGTAGTGATATAAATGTGTTGATGGTTTATCATGTTTTAATGCTTTATAGTGCATTATTATTAATGTATACATATAAACTTTCTGTATTGATGTCTTAATGGTTTACAATGTGGTTCTTCTATTGATTCTGGTTTATGTTTATTATTATTGCTTTGTATTATAACATTATTTACGTTTATAATATTGATGCCATAGATTTAGGGCTTAGGGGTTTTAAAATATTTAATATGACATATATTCTCTCATTTTCAAAACTAATCATCATGAGCGTTCTCGAACGTTGTGTTATAAGGAAGATTGTCTTCAAATGAAAATCATAATCAGCCATGGTGAATCATGGTCAACCATTGTCCAACATCGCATTGTAACAAAGATTGTCTCAATATGAAAATCAACGATAGTTAAGGATGGTCATTGATATTTATTTTATGATTTATAATATTTATCGTGGGGTTTAAACAACTTGGGTTTATAATATTAATACATTGGGGTTAAAATATCAATCCTTTCCGTTTTTAATATTCATCCCTTGCATTTTTCTATCCCTTAGGTTTATAATATTTTTCACTTCGGTTTATAATATTAAACACTTGGGTTTATTTGTTCTTTGAGTTTATAATATCAATAATTCCTTTGGTTTATCATTTTATCCCTTGGGTTTATTAATCCCTTCACTTTAAAATATTAATTGCTAGGGTTTATTAATCGTTTAGATTTTTAATATTAGTTTATTGGGTTTATTTATTCCTTGGGTTTATTAATCATTTGTTTTTATAATATTATTGCCTTAGGTTTATAATATTAAAATGCATTAGGTTTATTCATTCCTTGTATTTATAATATTAATAATCCCTTGGATTTATAATAATAATAATCCTTTCCGTTTATTAAACCCCAATATTAAAGGTTAAATCCATTAGGTTTATAATGTCTATTTTTTAGTTTATTTATTATTTGGGTTTATAATGTTAACAATCTCTAAGGTTTATTGATCGCTTGGGTTTATAATATTAATAATCATGCAAGTTTATCAATCCTTTGTTTTTAGAATATTAATTCATAGGCTTTATCAATCTCTTGTGTTTGTAATATCAATCCCTTGTGTTTCTTGATCCCTTAGGTTTTTATTATTTATCCTTTGGGTTCACTAATTCTTTTGATTTATAATATTAAAAGGTTGGGTTTATTAGTTCCTTGGGTTTATAATATTAATAATCCCTTTAGTTTATTAATCCCCCGAGTTTAAAATATTATTTCTTAGGGTTTATTAATATCTTTGGTTTTTATATTAGTTTGTTGAGTTTATTGATTCCTCGGGTTTATTAATCGCTTGGATTTATTAATCCTTTATGTTTATAATACTTTTTTCTTGGGTTTACTATTTCCCTTAGGTTTACTATTTCATTGGGTTTATAATATTAAATGCTTAGATTTATTTGTTCTTTAAGTTTATAATATTGATAATTCCTTGGATTTATCATTTAATCCCCAGGGTTTATTAATCCCCAATATTAGGGTTTAAATAACAATGTTAATGTTTAATACTAATCCTTAGGTTTACAATGTTTACCCTTTAGTTTATTAACCTTTTGGGTTTATAATATTAACAATCCCTTGGGTTTATAATATTCATAGTCATGTGGGTTTATCAATAATTTGGGTTTAAAATATTAATTCCTAGGTTTTATTAATCCCTTGCATTTTTTATCGCTTCGGTTTCTATTATTTTTCCGTTGGGTTTATTAATTCCTTGGGTTTATAATATCAATCCTCGGGTTTTTTCGTTCTTCAAGTTTATAATATTAATAATTCCTTTCATATATCATTTAATCCCTTGGTTTTATTAATCCCATAGGCTTAAAATAATAATTTCTAAGGTTTATTAATCATTTGAGTTTCTAATATTAGTTTGTTGGGTTTATTGATTCCTTGGGTATATTAATCCTTCCATTTATTAATCATTTGTCTTTATAATATTAATGCCTTGAGTTTATAATATTAATATTGTCTTGGGTTTATTGATCTCATGTATTTATAATATTAATAATCCCTTGGTTTTATAAAACCTCAATATTAAGGGTTAAATATTGGTCCAACTATTTATGGTTATGTCAATATCACAATAGATTAATCTAAATGGAAATCAACCATGGTCAACTATGTTTATTTTAGGGTTTATAATAGTCATTTTAGAGTTTATATGCATTGGGTTTATAATTTTTATCCCTTAGGTTTATAATATCAATCCCTTGGGTTTATTGACCTGAAGGTTCATATTCCTAGGGTTTAATATTATTCAAAAATGGTCAACAATAAGCAACCATGTTCGACTATGGTCAACCATGGTCCAACGTCACATTATGACAAGGATTGTCTCAATAAGAAAATCAATCGTACTCAAGCAAGTTTATTTTAGTATTTTTAATATTTATCTAAGGGTTTTTATGCCTTGGATTTATAATATTACTCCCTTGGGTTTAATATTATTCCATTTGGTTCAAAATCCCTTGGGGTTTTAGTATTAATCCCTTAGGTTTATTATTCCTTTGGTTTTATAATATTGATCCCCTGGGTTTATTATTCCCTTAGGTTTATAATATCAATCATGGTCAACCATTATCAATCATAGCCAACCATGATCAACCAGGGTTGAATGTCGCATTGTGACAAGGATTGTCTCAACATGAAAATAAACCATGTTTATTATAGTGTTTGTAATATTTATATTAGTGTTTACCACTGTTGGGTTTATAATATTAGTCCCTTGGGTTTAATATTACTCCCTTCGGTTCATAATCCCTTGGGGTTTTAGTGTTAATCCCTTGGGTTCATAATATCAATCCCTTAGGTTTATTATTAACTTGGGTTTATAATATCAATGGTGGTCAACCATGGTAAACCATAACAAACTGTGGTCAATCATGATCGGATCTTGCATTATGACAAAAATTGTCTCCATATAAAAATCATGGACAATCATGGTCAACTTTGGTCAGTCATGGTTGATGATGGTCAAACATATTTTATAGAATCAAACATGGTCAACCATGGTTAATTGTGGTCAAACATGTTTGAACGTTGCATTGTGACAAAAATTGTTTCGATATGAAAATCAACCATGGTCCAATATCACATTGTGAAAAAGATTGTCTGGATATGAAAATTAACCAAGGTCCAACACGGCATTATGATAAGGATTGTCTCAATATGAAAATAAACCATGATCAACAATGGTCCAACGTCGCATTGTGACAAATATTGTCTGGATATGAAAATTAACCATCGTCAACCATGGCCCAACTTGACATTGTGATAAGGATTGTCTCAATATGAAAATCAACCATGGTTAATCATGTTTATTTTAGTGTTTATAATATTCATCGTAGGGTTTATAATATTAGTCCCTTGAGTTTAATCTTATTCCCTTGGGTTCATAATCCCTTGGGATTTTAGTATTAATCCCTTGGGTTTATAATATCAATCCATTGGGTTTATAAATATTAATCATGGTAAACCATGGTCAATCATAGCCAACCATGTTCAACCATGGTCAAACCATATGGATATGGAAATCAACCATGGTCCAACATTGTGCTTTGACAAAGATTGTCTCGATATGAAAATCAATAATGGTCAACCATGGTTGACCATAGTCCAATGTTGCATTGTGACAAGGATTGACTCTATATGGAAATCAACCCTTGGGGTTTTAGTATTAATCCATTGTTCCTTTGGGTTTATAATATCAATCACTTGGGTTTATTATTCCCTCCTCAACCATGGTTTATTATGATGTCAACCATGGTCGACCATGGTCCAACATCGAATTATGATAAGGATTGTCTCAATATGAAAATCAAAGATGGTCAATCATGTTTATTTTAGTGTTTATAATATGTATCTTAGCGTTTATATATGTTGGGTTTATAATATTAGTCCCCTGGGTTTAATATTATTCCCTTGGGGTTTCAGTATTAATCCCTTGGGTTTATAATATCAATCCATTGGGTTTATAATATTAATCATTGTCAATCATGGTCAATCATAATCAGCCATGTTCAACCATGCTCAAACAAGGCTAGATATGGAAATCAACCATGGTAAACCATGTTTATTTTAGGGTTTATAATATTGATGTTAGGGTTTATATACCTTGGGTTTATAATTGTAATCCCTTAGGTTTATTATTCCCTTGGGTTTATAATATAAATCCTTTGGATTTATTTATATAAGGGTTCATATTCCTAGGGTTCAATATTATTCAATAATGGTTAACCATAATCAATCATGGTCAACCATGGTCCAATGTCCCATTGTGACAAGGACTGTGTCAATATGAAAATCAATCGTGCTCAACCATGTTTATTTTAGTATTTTTAATATTTATCTTAGGGTTTTTATACCTTGGGTTTATAATATTAGTCCCTTCAGTTTAATATTATTCCCTTGGGTTCATACTCCCTTGGGGTTTTAGTATTAATCCCTTGGGTTTATTATTCCTTTGGATTTATAATATCAATCCCTTGGGTTTATTATTCCCTTAGGTTTGTAATATCAATCATGGTAAACCATTTTCAACCATGGTCAATCATGGGGTTTTACTATTAATCCCTTGGGTTTATTTTTCATTTGGGTTCATAATATCAATCCCTTGGGTTTATTATTAACTTGGTTTTATAATATCAATCATGGTCAACCATGGTCAACCATGGTCAACCATGGTGGGATGTCGCATTGTGACAAAAATTGTCTCCATATAAAAATTATGGACAATCATGGTCAATCGTAGACAACCATGGTCAATCTTGGGTTTTTAGTATTACTCCCAATGGTTTGTTATTCCCTTGGGTCAAACATGGTGGATCATAGTCAACCATGGTCAATCATGCTCAAATGTCGCTTTGTGACCAAGCTTGTTGCAATATGAAATTCAACCATGATCCAACATCACATTGTGGCAAAGAATTAATTATTAACATTATTAATTATTATGATGTAAAAATGAATTAATTTTTATTATTTTTATTTTATTAATTAATATTCATATTGTTATTATTTACCACCATTTAATTAAACAAATAGTATTATTGTTTAACAATAATTAACTATTTAATTATTATTTATTCATTTTTATTAGTAAAATATTATTATTATTATTATTAAAACATATAAAATACAAATACAAATATTTATATTTTTTCTAA